>JAOVVA010000026.1:21865929-21892351 GCA_028565275.1 Leiocassis micropogon | reverse complement strand
CCCCCAACGGTGCGTGAGCGAGCAGTTCGAAAAGATGGTCGGTGACGCCACGTGGATCGGAGGAAACACGTGGGTCGTTCTGCGGCCCTCCAGACTGATTGGCAGTAGAAGCTTAATGTGGGAGCCTCCAGTGACTGGGTGGAATTGGTCACATTAGGGGAGAAAATTTAAAAACAGGGGGGATAAATAAAAAAATAAAAAATAAAAAATCTAAACTGTATTACGTTCATTTGTGTTCGTGTACACGGGGCGCCGGACAAACGAATGTCTATGTAGGCACATAAATTTTTAAAAAGCATGTGATTTGAGGTTGAGCTTTAATAGGATTTGCTTAAATCATCCTTGGGGCGCAGCACTGTGCGCCCCGAACCCTTCCACTTTTGTTCTTAGCAAATCAATATTGATTTTAAATATCTGGGGTAATGTGATTGGACCATTCTCAACGAGTCTTATTAACGGTCAGCAGATGGTTAGTTTGAATAGTGATTGACGTGGAAGCCAGCTAAATATGAGAGAAAATTCTGTAATTTCTTTGCTAAAATACCCCTTCGCAAGGCAATCGGACGAAGATTTACAGAAGAACGGTAATCATGCATAAAATCATGCAGATACAGGTCAAGAGCTTCAGTTAACGTTCACATTAAACATCAGAATGGAGAAAGATCTGAGTGACTGTGGGATGCTTATTGGCACCAGATGGAATGGTTTGAGTTTTTCAGAAACCGTTAATAATAATGAGATGTTTAGACAGAATGATGAAAAAAAAATCCAGTGAGAGGCAGATTAGAGGCAGTTGTTAATAAGAGGGATCCAAGCAGAATGGCCTGACTTGATCAAGGTGATTTAAATAACCTTGATTTACAAATGTGGTGAGCTGAAACACATCATAAAACACACAACTTAAATTGTTATGTGGATGGACTACCAGAGCAGAAGAAATCATCTCCTTCTCTCCTGTCAGTTGTTTAACCATGCTACGGATAAGCTGAGATACCCGAGCCAGAGAGACCCTAGCCGGATGGCCGCAGCTCTTCAGAAACGTGTGCATTCCCTCACACCAGATTCAGCCTTGAAGGCATAATTAGCTTATAAGCATGAATCCGATGTGTTAAATGACTTAAAACACTAATCTCCACAGTGAATGCCTAACATGAATGGAGTGTGAATTCCTTTAGATGAAGTTCACACAAGGGCGTTCAAGTCGAACCGGGACTTGTGATGAAAAATTTCTCATGAATAAACCGATTGACTTTTACGGAAGACTTCAAGCACAGTACAGTGATGAGACTCTTAGCCGCAGTAAAGCATTTGAATGGTGCAAACATTTTTAAAGAAGGCCCTCCGTCTGTGAATTAGAACATTTAGTGAGTGGAACACCTGATCCTTGAAAATTGACAGATAACTTGTGGTCAGCTTGTGGAAGGGATGCATCTGTTTGTGGGAACTGTACACACAACCATTTGCCAACACCACTTGCACATTACAGGAACTCGACTGGGAGTTATTGCTGCATCCCCCTGTACAGTCCTGACCTCACGTTAAGCCATTTCCACATGTTTGGGACATTAAAGGAGTTCCTGGGAGGCCAGCATTTCAGGTGTGAAGCAGCCAGTCCGATTACGCTCTGGTATACTTGGGGTCAGGGGTAGCTCACTGGTTAAGGCATTGGACTACAGTTCGAAATCCCACGACCACCAAGTGTTCCCTGTTGTCCCCTTGAGCAAGGCACTTAACCCTAAACTGCTCAGATGTACGGGATAAAATTTAAGTTGCTCTGGATAAGGGTGTCTGCCAAATGCCTAAATGTACTCAGGAAACTTTTTACCTGGATGCTGGTCTGAGCACTAGTGAAATGCTGGGATAAGTATATTAATGATTTATATAGAGGATTATATAGGGAAATAAAGGGAGTTTTTTTGTTTTGTTTTTATCTGGTATTCTGCACAATCAAAAGTCCGAAATTGACTTGAACACCCCTGTAATATTCAATTCTATATATGCTAAGGCCCCCATCCCCTTTCCATTCATAATTTTTCATATGAATGCTTTTAGGAACCCACTCACAAAAAGCATGGAATGAAATGGATGACAGCATATGATGCTCAGTATCCAGTCCATAACAGGAGAAGATCCAAAACAAGGCTTGACACAAAATTTTGGGCTGGACGCCAAAAAAAAAAAAAAAAAAAAAGACAGTGGAAAATCTGTGCTTAAAAAAGTTATAAAGTGAAACTTCTCCCCCTTAGAAAGTCGATTTTTGCGTGGTGGTCAGAGATGCAGACGGCAGGCTGTTCTGTTCAAAAGCTTTTCTTACTGGCACGAAGAGCCCTGCCGTCCCCGGCAACTGTCGCCTGGCAACATGACTAAGCCACTAAACATATTTGCGGATTTTAGTGAAATTTATGCTTACAGGATATGCTGCTTGATTGGGGAAGTAGACGACTATGCCTGCTGCCAGCTAAAATAATACTTTAAAAAAAAAACTTCTTGTTTTCTCCATTCCTCAATTCTTCCCCACTCTAAAACTGCATTGCATTACCCTATCACTCAGCACTGCTTGTTTTCTGTCTCCCCACCCCCCCCACCCCCCTATTTTATTTATCGCTCAACTTATTCCAGGATTTTTTTCCCTTTTTCCTTCATGTCCCCGACTGTCATTCTGCGTCTGCCGTTCCCTTTATCTCGATGCTCACCTCATCCTCTATATCTCGCTTTAAATTTCCCAGGTCCCATCATTTCCTAACTATACACACACCACTCACTCCCTTTAGGAACCCCAGGACATTTGCTCATATCCAATCATGCAGCACAAAGCATAAAAAATTATGCAGATACAGGTCAAGAGCTTCAGGTACTGTTCAGAGATCTCTGTGCCTTTAAGTGTGACCGAGTTGTTAGTACCAGATGGGCTGGTTTGAGTATTTCAGAATCTGCTTATCTCCTGGGAATTTCGCACACAACAGTCTCCAGGGTTTAGACAAAATGGTGTGAAAAATAAAAAGCAACTTGTGAGCATAAGGGTGTGCTAGCTAAAACTCCTTTTGGATAAAAAAAGATCAGAGGAGAATGTGCTCACTGATCTGACCCAACAGGAAGTCTATAGTAATTCGAATGATCACTATTTACAGTCATGGTGAGCAGGAAAGCATTTAAGCATGTGCAACACATGAAACCTTGAACTGGTTGGGCAATAGAAGCAGAAGATCATTTCTTGAGGTCCACTTCTGTCAGCCGAAAACAAGAACCAGAGGCTACAATGAGCACAGACTCACTCAAACCAGGTGGGGGTAGCTCAGTGGTTAAGGTGTTAGACTACTGATCCTAAGGTCACAGGCTCAAACACCAGCAACAGCAATTTGCTACTGTTAAGGGCCCTTGAACAAGGCCCCTAACCGTCAACTGCTCAGATGTATAATGAGATAAAGATGTAAATCGCTCTGGATAAGGGTGTCCACCAAATGCCATAAATGTAGTTAAAGATTAGAGGCAATAAATTTTTTTTTTAAAAATCACACCTGGGCTTTTTTTCCAGTCAAACAATCTTATACAGTTATAACATAACTTTCTTATTTATTACATATACATTACTGCACAGTGATTTATTTATTTTTTCATATCCTAGCTTGACCTGGGGACAAAGCACAGGGTCAACCATGATGGAGAACTACTGGAGCGAACAGGTTTAAGGGTCTTGCTCAAGGGCCCAACAGCAGCAGCTTGGTGGATCTGAGGTTTGAACCTCCAACCTTCAGATCAGTAGCCGAGGGCCCTGTTGAGTTACCACTGCTACTTTCCCTGTCCAGTTTGGATGAACCTATGCTCAAGGTAACTCTTGGCAGGAATCTGATGTGGTCTTCTGCTGTTACAGGTCATCCACCTTGATGTGTTTCTGAGCATTCTGAGATGCTTCCCAGCTCACCACGGTTGTAAAGCACGATTATTTGAGTTATTATATTTGACTTCCTGATAGCCAGTCAGTTAATTCTCCTTTGATCTCTCTTCTCAGCAGGGTGGTTCAGGCTCCAGACCCTCCACTCACATGATGTTTTTTTGTTTTTACCCCATTCTGTGTAAACTCTACCAACTGTGGCGTGTGAAAATGCCATGAGATCATGCATTTCTGAAATACTCAAACCAGCCCATCTGGCACCAACAAAATCATGACAAATCATGCAAGAGTCACAGAGAGTTAGCACACTTGTTCCCCCATTCTGATGTTTGATGTATACACTAACTCAGGCTCTAGACTTGTCTCTGATGAGTTTTTACGTTGTGATGCTGTCACATGATTGAGTGCATAAATAAGCATGCATACAGATATTTCTATTAAAGTGGTGATGCATATTCATCTATCTGTCTTTCAATATCACCGTGGTTATTGGTATCCGCGCAGGGCTCCGTGCTGCATGTGCTGGGGGAAATATTAAGACGATGGCTGCCGTTTGCTCTTGATATTTTGTCATAATTAGTAGGGGTTCCGCGCTGGCACACTGCATGCTAACAGATGGCACGCTAATTCTATTAGCACGCACGGGACTAAATGAACAGCTTTTAGGACTGAACGCCGGTGATGACCTTCAACCAGAGGAAAGCATGGACACCGGCCTCTCTTTCCATCTCTGTTCCTATTTCCGTCAGTCCCACCTACAAATTTAGCAACGTCCAAAATGAAAAAGGTTAATAATAAAATAACATTGTCAAAAGTACAGCAGGCAGTCATCGTGATCAAAGCATCTGCTCCACTATTGTCATGATTTAACAAGAGTTTTAATTGAAGCCCTGGTACACTCCCCTAGGACGTTTCTTCAGCCAAGTCTCAATACTTCACATGTTTACTGATGGCTTTCTGAATGTCGCTTCCCATTTTCATCCCACTTCAGTTATAGCTGAATCCTGGTAAATTAATTTTCTCCCTTAAGTCATGTATCATAGACACTGATGAGCCCATGGCCTTAACAGAAATCCTATTCCAGAGCATCTGAACAAGCTCAGGGAACACTAAAGACTGGACAGTGCCCTACACCAGATCTCCTTGTGCACCTACTACAAAGGAAATGTGGTGTCAGGTCTGCAGTAATGACCAAACACACACACACACACACACACACACACACACACACACACACACACACACACACACACAATATAGGGGCAAAGGTGTGGAACAGGGTTAACTACTACATTTCAAATAATCCAATGAACTTCAATCAAGCATTCAGACTTTAATGAGACTCTAATGAAAAACTCTAATGGTTATGGATCACTCTCTGAATTAGGTGTCCGTTTATTGCTTCAGTGAAATTGCTCAATTAAAGAAATCACACGTGCACTCCCAAACAGTTCTATAAACAATTTTAAGGATTGTTTTATTACTCATTGTGGTTTTTGTATTGAGCGTGCCTGGTTTCGTAAGAAAAGGTGCTTGAATGTTTGTACAAGCAGCCAAAACACAGTATTAGTGCTGATTTATTTTATTTTTTTATCTTTTATAAAAAAAGAAAATGTGTGCGCGAAAGAAGCTACGGTACTTCTGAAGTTTATGCAATATGAAAGTAACCAATCTTGCTTCCCTGAAAATGTCAAGTTACTAACGTAATTCATTTTGAAGAGATGATTTTATATGTGCTCCAAAAAATTTTCAGCGATATATTGTCTCGCTTTAAATAATGCTAATTATTTTAGTTTCTTTATGAGGGCACTGGTGGCTCAGTGGTAGGTGTTTTGCCTGCCATGCGGAAGGCCTGGGTTCGATTCCCAGCCAGTGCCCAAACCCCAGCCACTGGATGCAGTGCCGGTCCCAAGCCCAGATAAAAAAATGGGTGGGTTGCGTCTGGAAGGGCATCCGGCGTAAAACCTGTGCCAAGTTGTAGTGCGGACCGGCTATTCCGCTGTGGCGACCCCTTGCTGGGAGCAGCCGAAAGACCAACAACATCATTTTAGTTTCTTTATGAGTATTGACACTAAAATTGGTGTGAGCTTCTAGAAGCATGTAACAAAGCTTAAAATGCAAAAAATCTGTAGTGCCCATAACCATGTCAAATTCATGTTGCAATATCGTAACAATTTTGCAATTTAGAATAATACACTTTTTCAGGTTTATGTCTTTTCATGTGAAATCTAAATGGGCCAAATTTCAAGATCATTGAAAAACTTTAATTCACAAAAAGTTACGGACACTACAAAGGTATGGGCAGGAAATTGTATTTAATTGGCAGGAAATAGTTTCTTTTCATCTGATAAGAATATAAATGTGTATGCATATTGACTAAAAATTAAATATGGATTGGGAGATAAGAAGCATTAAGTATGAAAAATAGTTTTATATGATCCTATCTGAAAATTCACATTTTTACCTACTCACCTAGGTGAGACACGTTTTAGCACCAATACCATGTTTTGGCTAAATATATCTGGAATTATTAATGGTCACAGCAAGATCAAATGCGAACTAGTTTCCCATCAGTGCCAAAACGCTTTAGAAAATAACACAAACACAAATGCACATTGTTTTTGAAATTTGCTGTTATGAATTGGCTCTGTTTTTGCTTTTACCGCTGTTCTCACAGTTGCGGTCGTGTTTTTTCGCTTTCACTGCTTTGTGTTCAAATTATCTGTGATGTTTTTGCTGTTGCTCTTGTGCGTTCAGATGAGCTGTTATCTTCTTGCGCTTGTTCTGTTGCATTGTCCCTTTGAGTTTTACTGTGCTCCCTCTTTCGCTGCAGACTTTTTCAAACTGCTGTAGTGTTTTGTATTTGAGGGCCACCATACTTCCAATCCATTTGTCACACAAATACGTTGATACGTCAATCATGTTCAATAACATCAGGTCTATTTTCTGTTTGTCTATAATTATTTTGCCTTGGGTCCATCAGGTCAGTCTGTCGAGACACAATTCTCGTTTGTGCAAAATCGCAAATATACAAGAGTTAAATGTTGGATTTGGTTGGATCTTCTTTCTACAGTACAAGCAGATAAACTAATTGTATTTTGGTCTTGATCCAAACTTTGGTGGTATTTATGGCATACAAATGACTGTACTAGCAAGTAAGCCCAGACTCATAGCAGCGGCATTCCCAGCATACCAGTGGCATCATGATCTACTTGTTATGTGTAGTGCATTTTAAATGCTGTATTACTACTGAACAGAAATTCCTTTTTTGAATATTCAGAAACATCCATCTATCCATCATCTATATTGCTTATCATGTGTAGGGTCACACAGGGCCTAGAGCCTAATCCAGGGTACTCAGGGCACAAGGCTATGTACACCCTGGATGGGGTGCCAAGCTTTTGGAGGGCACGTGCCAGAACACTCACACACCCATTCATACAGTACAAGCAGTTTGGTTTGTAAACCCCAATCAGCCTACTGTACTGTCCCCACCAAGCATGGGGAGAACATACAACCTCCACACAGACAGCCTGGAGGTGAGATTCAAACCCCCCCCAAACCTGGATGTGTAAGTCAACAGTGATAACTGTTAATCCATTACTCCATTCCAAGTCTGTATAACTTGTATGAATGTACAAATGTTAAAGGTTAGGAGTGAACCCAGCATTCAGATCCTCTCTTAAAACGTTCTTTGGATGAAATACAAAGGTGGGATGAGGTGATCAGGTCAACCGCAACAATCCGGCATCTACGCTGCAGATCTATAACGCTGTTCACATTTGTCTTCAAGCATTCCTCCCTCATTCTTCACCCCGCTCCCTACAAATAAGCTCAGATCTTTCATACGACACTAAACCTTTCACCTTTTTCCCCTCTGCAGACAATAGAGATACAGATTGAACTGTCTCTCGTCTCATTTCTCCCTCTTTTCATCTGAGTCACTCCATCTGTTCCTCTAACCATTCCCATCAGTCCTTGAACTTCAATATCTCTCTCCAGGCTCCTTGTGCACCATCTCTCGATCGTCTCGACGACGATCCTCTCCATTCTCAGGACCTCATTCCTCCCTGACCCACACTCATGATTAGCTCCAGCCATCTGTTTTTTTTTTCTACCTTCTTTTCTCAATCCTCTCGAATAACCACGCCGCCTCCTCCTTCTCGGTATTTACATGGCGACCGGGGGTTAACAGGAAGCTTGCCGAGAACGGGCTCATACAAAATGCTTCTCTTTTAATATCCTCCCTCGATTTCGGCCCTGGCGCTCTCGTGCCTGAGAGCAAACACGGCCCGCAGTAATGTCAGGCAGAGATGGGCAAATATCATCAGCTCACCGCTGTCTCTATTTTTACTTCTTAATATCACTGCAAGACCGTCTCTAGAGAAACAAGGCACAGGGAACAGGGCGATACGACTTTTATGCATTCCACACGGACACACACACAAATGCATGTACATCCCCTTTATAATATTGCATTATCAAACCAGAAGGGCTCTGTATACTGTATTGCACCTGCACTCAGATTTTTATATTTTTTTTTAAGCACAATAACGGGGGAAAAAAAGCCACAAGATGTGCGAATGAAACAACACCAACTGCACACCTGCGAACTGCTAAGTTGTACCAAATCAGCAATTACAGCAACCTGCTAACAATGGCTGCCTTAAACAATATTTCATTTTAACACCCTTTAACAATGCAAAACTCGCAAGGCAGATCCGGAAACCCAACCGAGTCTACTCAGAGTAAATGAGGTCATTAAAGAACACAGTTAGCATGGAGCACTGCTAAAAACTGTAGAATCGGTCTCATTTTTGGAAAACAATACAAGAAAAAAAAGTGTACCAGGACCTACAGGATACTTAAAAGAGCTTCATCTTGTCAGGTTTAATCAACAACATTGTAAATTTGGTAAAATAGCAAACTATGCTATGGTTCGACTTAAATTTTTTTATTGTTTGCTTTAGTTCACTTCATATGTGGGTTAGACTAATTTGTTTCCTCCCATTTTTACTCCATAAATAGATTTTTTCTATTTTTATATACAAACCTTACCGTAGACGAACAGTTTATGACTTCTGCATCACAAATCTAAACCTTACTTATCCAACAACAACAAAAAAATTATTTTAAAGAAAAAATTTAGCATGTCACTTTAAAATAGTGGACGGTGTCCTATTGATTAGCACCGTCGCCTTGCACCTTTAGGGTCCGGGTTCGATTCCCGTCTCAGTCTGTGTGCATGGAGTTTGTATGTTCATCCTCCCTGTGCTTGATGGGTTTCCTCCCAAAGTCCAAAGACATGCATATTAGCCGAACTACCGTTCCCAAATTTCCTGTAGTGTGTGAATGAGTGTGTGATGGATTGGCACCCTGTACAGACTTCCGCATGGCAGGCGAAACACCTAGCACTGAGCCACCAGTGCCCAAACTCCCCAGCCACTGGATGCAGTGCCGGTCCCAAGCCCGGATAAAATGGGAGGGTTGCGTCAGGAAGGGCATCCGGCATAAAACCTGTGCCAAGTTGTTGTGCGGACTGGACATTCCGCTGTGGCGACCCCTTGCCGGGTGCAGCCGAAAGACCAACAACAACAGGGTGAACCCCACCTCGAACCCTAAGTTTCCTGGGATAGGCTCCAGGAAGGCTCCGCCGCAACCCTGTGTACAGGATAAAGTGGTATAGACGATGAGTGAGTGAATTTAAAATAGTGGTGATGGACTACATTACCCATCAGCCACAGCATGTGTACGATCATGACACTCACCGTGTGATACTGTGTGACTGCAACCGATTTGCATTTATGTTTAATGAGCACTAGTATATAAGTCAGGCTTTGTGTAGCACACAATGTCTAATTTTGTCTTTTGTCATCATCAAGTCACCCATGCTCTAATTTGCTTTTTCCTAGAGTCCATATTCATAATCATGTTTGGGTAATTTGTGTGTTTCAGTTCATTTAAATGAAAAGCCTGCACTTGCATCTGTCTCCCATGACAATTTCTTACATTATGTAAAAGACTTTTGCAAAAAAGAGAAAAAGAAAAAAAAAACAGAAGTTAGTGTGACAGTTAATGTCTGTAGAAGAACCGTGGATTCTCTGAGATTTCCCAGGAAGATTTACAAGCAGACAGAAACTCACTGGTACAGGATGCGGCCAGCTTTTAAACACCAGGGTTATTTAGTGAAAAAGCTAGAATTACCATCCAAAGTTCAAACACTAACACAATGTTGAAGACAGTGCAAAGCTGGCATTTCACTGAGAAAATAGGATAGATGTGATGGACACACACAAAAAAAAAAAAAACAGCCATCATGTAAGGTTAGGATTAGTGTCTCCTGTTATATTCTCTTTAAAAGTGAACCTTCCTAATCCTGTTCATGTATTACAGAAGCAGGAGGGACAGAGACAGACAGACAGACTGGCAGACAGTCAGACAAAGACAGAAAAGAGACACACAGATAGAGACATAAATTTGACAGACACACACATACACGCACGCGCACACGACAGACACACTGCGAGAAAAAGACAGACACGGATCCACAGTGATTGACAGACAGACACACACCAACAGACAGATAGAAAGGAAGAGATAAGCACTGACAGGCAGACAGACAGCGAGACAAACAGAAAGACAGAGAGACACAGACACACAGAGAACCACACCGACAGAGAGACACATTCATAAACAAAAGACAGACAGAGACACACACTGACAGACAGACAGACACACACCAGCAGAAAGACAGAGACACACACTGACATACAGACAGAGATGCACCAAGTCAGACTGATAGGCAGACGACACACTGCCAGAAACATAATGACAGACAGACATGCACAGCAAACACACACACAAAGCAAGAAAGAAAAAAAGAGGACAGTATGGTTTGGAGCCAATTATTTATTTAATAATTAATGAATTAATTAAAAAATAATTAAATTATTAATTATTTTGAGCCGATTATTAAAACGATTAAAAATCTAGTTATTAAAATCACAACCAAAATGCAACCAAGAAATGAGTTAGTTATTTACTGTATAGGTGACAGTGTGGCTTGGTGGTTAGCACTGGTGCCTCGCACCTCCAGGTTCCAGGTTCAATTCCCGCCTCGGTGGTCCTTGTGCATGGAGTTTGCATGTTCTCACCCGTGCTTGGTGGGTTTCCTCCCACAGTCCAAAGACATGCAGATTGGGCAAACTGGCGTTCCCACATTGCCTGTAGTGTGTGAACAAGCATGTGACTGTGTGTACAGTGTGTGTTTGCGCCAGGCGATGGATTGGTGGCCTGTTCAGGGTGTTCTCCACCCAGTGACCTAAGGAACAGGCTCCAGGCCCCCCGCGACCCTGTATACAGGATAAAGTGGGATAGATGATGAAAGAGTGTGTAAGTTTTTACTGGATTATACTACTACTAGTAAATAATAATAATAATAATAATAATAATAATAATACCTTTCAGATTATCTAATCCTAAGTTAGGAAAAGCATTTAGGGAAACAAATTATGCTAAAAATGATCATTTCTGAGAATCATGGGTTTTTGTTATTCTTGTGAAAATGTTATTATTTATTCCTACTCCAAGCTGTCATGGAGTACTGATTACTCGATGACAGCTTGGAGATTCTACAGAGAGCTGTTCATCTTCTTGGATTCGGAAATTAGTCTGTTATATTAAAACTCAGTTTATTGTCTTTCAGCCAGGAAACTAACATGTATTCATTTTAATGCAGGCAACGCTGGAGCACGACAAGAAATGGAAAATACACCACCAAGTTGCCACTGTTGGGCCCTTGAGCCTCAACTGCTGAAATAAAAGTCGCTCTAGATAAAGGCGTTTGCCAAACGCTGTAAATGTAAACACTTTAGGAAGTTTTTCGACTAGTAATTCCAACATCTTTCAACATCAGCATGTTTTTCCTACATTATAGTGTACGTTTCTTAGAACGTGCCACAAATCCTATCTTGGATACTGGATCATGTCGTTAGTGTTCGAATCATAGACATAGCTAGAGAGGTTTTTAAGCTGGAACTGAGGCTGGATTGAGAACTCGGCGCTCTGAGTCTCACTCGGGCCTGATGTTCTCAGGGATTTCAGACCCAATCAATGTGTGACTTGGTTCCACTCAGTCACATGAAATAAAATGAACATCTGAGACAAGCACACTGTTTAAAACCTGCTATGAACTGATGCAAGCGGGCACACACACACACTCACAGTTCTTTGTTTCCAGCAACAGCACAAACTGTGTGTGTGTGTGTGTGTGTGTGAGAGAGAGAGAGAGAGCGTGAGAGAGAGCAAGAGAGAGAAAGCGAGAGATGAAGTGAAGCATAGACTCAGACAGAGCTGGCTCTGCAGAGCGGACTGTTCGAGAAAATAGAATCAGCATAACTGCACTGTAGGGACAGATAGGCTGTTCGCTTTCTCGCAATTTTCAGCACAAAAACCTTTCCTCCATCTCTCCCCAGGTAGCGACGCCAAACCGGGGCTGGAACAATGCATTCAAATCACAGTTGCAAAGTCGGCGCTGTCTATTGTGTTCGGAGGGGAACTTGCATGGGAAGCCAGTATTGTGTTAGCTTGGAGTGGGGGATCGAGGGGTGGGGGGTGGGGTGGGGTATTAGAGGCGTTGGCCTACACTGTGCCGAGAGCTACCGAAGAGACGAAAGCCAAGGGCAAGGCATAGTGTAGCTTGAGTAATGGCTCTAGTTGGATGTGATGAATACAAAGTGGTCGAGAACCCCCTGGCCCCGGGTGCATGTCTAGCCTGAGGGTGCGTGTTCGGGGATCAATGCTCGGGAGACACTAACTGCTTCAGACGCCAGCGTTAGAAAGAGCTCGCAGTCTACGCTTGTAAAAATAATGCAACTTTTATTTACTGATTCCGCCGTAATGAGAAACTTAATTAAAGCAGCACTGATCTGTTTATTACCTCAGCCGCATGAGCGACCGCGTGCGTGCACTGTTGTGTGGGTGTGTGGGCGACATGACAGGATACCCGTTTGATTTCATAAAGTTCTGCACTTCGTTCAATTAATCCGTTTTATTATTTTCGTGTTACAAAAACGTCTAAATATTTTTTAAATATGTATTCAACCAATGCAGCAGTGTATTGTACACAGTTTTGATTTTTTTTTTTTTAGGAATAAAAAAAAAAAAAAAACGAACACGCCATTAGAATCCAAAATGAATTTATTTCTTTATTTATTTATTTTAAAGGTGATCAGTAACCTAGTGGAAGAGGAATTGGGGGTAGAAGGTGACTGTGTGTAAGTGTGTGAGATGTAGAGGCTTAGTGTGACTGAAGCTAATTCTCAACTGCCAAGGGATTTGCAAGATTGAAGATGGAAAAAAATATTTTGCATTTTAATGAAAACTTTGAACAGAATGTAAATCGGCCCAAAAGAGGAGCGATGATACATAGAAACAAAAACAAAAAGAGAGGGAGAGAGAGAAAACAAAAATAACAGAATTAACTTTGATGGAATTTTTAATGAGATGGATATTTGGATTGATGTGCACTTAAAGGCAAGTGAGCCAAGGGACAAGCGTGTTTGTCTGAAAGTAATATTAGTATTATTCATGTTACGAGAACATCTGATGACAACAAATATTTAACAATTTAAAAAGTCACATGTTGTTGGATTTTTTTTTTTTTTTTATGTCACATGCAATTATCAAACAACTCTTGATTCTATACATGGTAAATTCCTGGTTCCGTTTTTTTTTTTTTACCTTTGAAGTCTAAAGTACTGTATAATGCTTCAGCTTCCAAATCTCCAACACTGATCATCATTTATCATTTAACAAATTCCTAAATTGTTCTCAGAAGCAATTGAACAACAAACTTTTGCACTATTCCTGGAAATTCAGTCAGTTTGTGTTTTTTTTGTTTTTTTTACAAGTCAATGATCACATCCTATGAGAATTGTAAATACAAGGACACTCGCTCATGTACATTTTAATAGCTTTAAATCATGCACTGTCTGGCCAAAAAAATAAAAAATCTCTATTTAAGAAGAGCATGCATTAAGCAGCTAAGGAGATTGCTAAAATGAGTGGAATTGGGTTAGGAGCTGTCCAATACATTATTAAAACCTGTAAGGATAGTGCTGATCCATCAACTTCACAAAAGAAATGTGGTCAGAGAAAAAAAAAATCCCATGACCATGATCAAAGGATCACTTAAACACTTGATGAAGTTACATCATATAAAACTAATTAGATGTGATCGAGATTAAACTGCTTTTTTTGGCCATACGAAAAAAACCACTTGTTAATGAGACTCTTTAGAAAAATGACTTCAATTTGCTATGAAGCATAAAGATTGGACTTTGGAGCGATGGAAAATGGTCATGTGGAGTCCAGACTGACCCTATTCCAGAGTAATGGGCGCGTCAGGCTAAGAAGGGAAGCACATAAACGATGCACCCATCATGCATAGCGTACAAGGATATCACATCTGTGGAGTTTATCTTCCCTGATGGCACAGCCATACACCAGGACTCTAACTGTGATGGAGTGCTTCTGTGAGCATAATGAATCATTTTTACACATGACCTGGCCACTATGATGTGCTCTGTTTATGAGCTAAAGAATTCTTAGTAAAGTAATCGTTTTAGCCAGATAAATATTTATAATATTTGAAAATTTTCTTGCTATGCCTACTTTTATTTATATTTTGGAGTAAATTTCAGCAATGATCTGGGCCTGGGCACAAAACCAATTAGAATTTGGGCTCAAATGTATCTGTGTCTGGTTCCATAACGGGAAAGCACCCAAAGGATTCTCTCTCTTCATTCCTAAAGCATAAACATCATGTTTTGTGTTCGAGCATAACACTTGCACTGCACTTCATTTCAGTTAGTGGTATTATTCATTTATTTACATTACTGTTACTTGTGACTATCTGTCTTATATATAAATGATAATATCATATTAATAATAATAATAATAATAATATTATATTAATATAATATACATCCTGCTATTTTTCTTTTCCTGAAGTGTGTATATACATTTTAAAATGACCTTTTTTTATTATCCGAGTAGCCATGTCTATTAGGGATTACTTTTTTTCTTCATGTGTCAGCTTCATATTTCACGACACACAGGATTTAGAATAAAATTCTAATTAAGATCTTATTAATTGCATTATTTTTTGATGTAACCATTCAGTAAAAGACCCACTAAAGCTGTTTTTAGTTTTGACTAAAAGCGCTTCATTACTGTATGTTTGGGGAATATTTCCACCTAACGCAAGTATAAATGTTTCTGCCAGCTTTAATTTAAAACTTCTCGACATTTTCCTAACACACAGTTATTTTCACTCTAATAAATTTCCCCAGACACACTTTCTTTCCTTACTGCAATATTAACTCTTTCCTTCCAGCATGTTATCATTATGGGCGATTTGTCTGATGGCTATTTTTCTCAGGCGTCCAATCATTGATTTCATTTTCAAAACTGCAATGCAGTGGTGACAGAACAAGGTTTAATTAAATAATGGTTTTGTCCTGGGGGGTTGGGGGGGGGGCACTCATACACCTAGAGGAGAAATACACAGATGCATGTTTACTTCATCAGAGAAAACACAAAGTGAATGAAAGTTGTTAATTTGATTATTAAAATGATGCATCTCCGTTCAAAAAGCAGTTGTCTCGTTCGGCTATTTCAGTCAGTGTCTGTAGCTGACTGTAAAACAATTATTTAAATCCAGATAAGAAAACGATTCTAATATTTCACCACTACTCTCGGGTATATTAAATAACAATTAATTAAATTAAATATTATGGCTAAATGTTGTTATATGCTGATAAATAATTTTACCACCCAAGACACCTCCTACATTTACATCTTTAAAGGAATAAAGGAATCTGTAAAGCGATGCAAAGTACACATTTTTTTATAATGTGCTTATGTACTACTGAACTTTGATTTTAACCGCTCCAACATTTCAGATATTTAATTCCCCTCACAAATACTGTGACGCGCTCTCGTGTTAGCTAGCTAGCTAGCTAGTATTATCCGCTACCGAATATTCCACAAGAGTGACTGAAAGGAATAAAACACAATAGTGTGGGGTGATGCGAAGGTACTGTACTAACCCAGATTATTTTCATACACAAGGTGGTTTCAAAAGGTTTCAAGATTCGTACACCACAGATCTGTCATAGTCTGGCCCCTGGGAACGGATTCTCGATGCACGATGCAAATGATGAAAAAGATGATAAGCCTCAGTTTTTCGGTCATAGCTCTTCCATAAACCCAAACTTCATCACCAATAATGATCCTCAACATAAAGGACTGGTCAACATTCCTTCTGTAGTTCCAGGAATGAAAATATTACAATGCAGCTAAGGACATACTATGATAAACAGAATGAGCAGCTCACCTCTCGTATCTTCTCGTTCGTTCTTTTGTCACGTGACTCTCATAGATGCTATGCAGAGAATGACTCAGACTAGAAGACTCAAAGGTAACTACTCATTTCTGTTTCCTGTACATAATCTACTGAGGTTTTGCAATGCTTTGCCCAATTTGCCCAGTTTCACACAGAATTTAATGTTTGTCCATTGTTCTAACTTGCTGTCCATGATGAAATAGCAGACGTGGTAACACTCATGGTCAGAAAACCACCAGTTGCACAGCTTCTGTCTTTTGGCACGCTGACTTATGAAGGTTGGTGCTCCCTGTGACTGTGTGTGCAGCCTTGGCGTCTCCAAACTTTTTGATACCACCTCGTAAAGAACATATTTGAATCCATTTATAGTTATCTAAGAAACATATCAGAGTTCCTGCTACCACTTTTGTTGAAGCAGCAACACCGGATTTTATCCTTGTTCTGTTAACAGAATTTTAAGAATGATGCAATTAATGATGGTAATATAAATAAAACTAACACCTCGCATGTCCTCCTACAGAGTTAAGTCAGTCACCAGACATAAAACCACCACTGAACCGCATTTCACTTATTAAATATCAGTGCATTTTTTTTTCCAGTTGCATCTCTATAACAAGGTCAGACCCCCTTCCTTTGGTTGGTTTCCAAGCAGTTAAAATGATTTTCTGTTCTTTAGTCAAATTCCTGCTGGGAGCTTTTCATCCTGTAGAGCAGCTTCACACATTCCTCTTTCTATCACAAGCTAATATTGAGCTTATCTGTCCATAAAAAGCTCGTCTCGGAGCTCTACACAGGCTTTTTATGTACTTTTGGTAAACTGTAACTAATCCCTGTGAGATTATATGAGGCTATTCTTTCACTCACATCTATAACAAGACAGTCAGAAATACAAAGAGAGAGAGAGAGAGAGAGAGAGAGAGAAAAAGCTTAATCTGTTTAGCAGGTTGTCTTGACAGTCATTATTGTGATCACTCTAAACAGCGAAGGAGGCGTGGCCTCTCTCTAAGTCTCACTGAAGAAGGTGTGGCCTCTGGAACTGTCAGTCTCAGGGAAGAAGGCGTGGCCTTGTCAGTTCCCTGTATCCCTCATCATGTCAGGCTCAGTGGAGGTGTAGCCTCTGAAATCGCCAATCACAATGAAGGAGGTGTGGCTTCTGTACTAATTAGTCCTAGTGCATGAGGCATTGCCCCTATACCAATCAGTCCCAGGGAAAAAGATGTGCCCACTGTGCCAGTTAGTTCCATTAAAGGAGGCCTGCCTGCTGTATCAAGAAAAGGGTTTAGAGGTTAGTGCTTAGTGGTTAGCAGTGTCACCTTACAGGATCGGGGTTCAATTTCCACCTCGGGTCTGTGTGCATGGAGTTTGCATGTTCTCCCAGTCCTTGGTGAGTTTCCAAAGACATGTAGATTAGGCTAATTGATGTTCCCAAAGTGCTCATAGTGTACAAATGAGCATGTGAGTGTACTGTATTTGCGTGTGTGTTAGCTCTACACATGGATTGGCACTCCTGTTCTCCTATATACAATATAAAGCAGTATAGACCATGAATGAATGATTGAATGAATGAATAACCCAAATGAATGTTGATCCTATCCTATCCCTTTGCACTTAGCAAATAATTACAAGGCCCAATTTTGTGCTAATATGCAAACAAAATGGTAACAAAGGATTTGAAAGTAATTATAATAAAACAATGTATCTTTGCCATTTTGTATGTAAATCTGTCACATCAAAAGACACTGGAAAAGGTTATTGAAGTGTGAGTGTCAAAAACAACAAGTTAACAAGAGATAACCTATTTGGTAGACCTCCAATGATTTTCCGAGAGGTTGTCTGTACGCCCTGATTTAAAAAAAAAAAAAAAAAACTCTCCCCCAAGGATGTTCAAAAATTGCCCATTTGAGTATCAAACTATAGTGTCAGACCATCTGATATCAGTTTCTGAGACAAAACGTTTTGGATCAAAATACTACGTCTGGACTTTGAAAACAGAGAACTCATGAATAGAACTTACATTTGTTGAATAAAGATAAAGCTCTCTTTTTTTCAGTTTTAAGCTCCAATGTGCGAGCCTAAAGCATACGAGCGTTTTCATGTTAGGATGAAAACTGTGAAAAAGTGAGTGATGAATTGTGTTGCTATTCAGTATGTTCACATAAATCAGCACGTTCTGAACAATATGCTTCACGCTTCGGACCACAGAAAGGCCATGCCACATCAACCACCCATCTGTTAATGTGATTGAAGGAGGTGTGGCTCTGATTGTTGTAAATGTTTCATTACTATAAAGATGGCTTTGAAACATGTCATATGTGGAATAAACCCGAATGTCCATGTTCAAGTCTCACAGCTGACTAGGAACTAACAGAACTCATATGATCTCATGCAAAATACCTGAAAGTCAAACTTTAGGAAATGTTTTTTTGGAATTTGTAATTATTGTAATTGTTTCCATTAACTCTAATTCCCTGGAAAGACTGTTTTTAAAGAGAGAGAGATTAACTACAGAACTAGGACATAAATGACAGAAATACAATCATAGTGGGAATAGAATAACATAACTTTGGCTGCTTCCATTTTACAAGCCACATTGTTTCAATCCTCAAAGTTTTTCGATCAAATTGGATTTGCATGTCATGACGGATCACATTCATAATTACAAGGAAATAATATCGGACTCAAACCTGTCGGACATCATCAGCTCACAAGTGAGACTTCTGTTCTCATTCAAGTCGCATAACCGTGTATCGGATATGTATCTGATCTAGTACCTCATCCAAAAGTGACTCCGGTCCAATCTGAAAAACATCAGTTTTCTGTGTGTGTGTGTGTGTTGGAGGAGTGATGTCCTGGAGTGGAGATGCAGAGAAAGAGGTAAGACAGCGGTAATACATCAGGTGACATGGCAAATACATTTATTTCATGGTAGTGACCTTTTGGGCAGGAAAGTGTGTGTGTGCATGTGTGTCCAGCTAAGCCTCTTTATGAAGAATGTATCACTGATGTCTCCCACTAAAACGATGGATGATTTCTCTACCTCCTATCTCCTTCTGCATATCCTCCTCCCATCAGTAGCACACAGCCACTCTGCCTGAGAAAGACTGCATTCCCCTGAGTGTTCACTGGACTACAGGCTTAATAGAAACTCGTACATGAGGCCAGTATGCACTTCCCTGTCAGTCGCAGAATAGATACACAATGATGCTGAAATGTAGTCCACAGATTGCATGTGCAGAGGGATCTCAGAAAAACTAATATAAACACAAGCAAATGGGATTTATTGCAATGAAGATAAACTACAGGATATATTATTTTGCACCGTTTCAGTAGAAAATCTTTGGATTTGGAATTAATGCAACATTTTAATAACCTCTAAAGCAATCGTAGATCTCATACTGACTCAAAGATTCAGAAAGTTGTCGTCCAAAAAGGTCATTCTCAAGATCTCATGATTGATGTCCTATAATGTCAGATCTTTGTAAAAATGCATACTATTACACTAATTTCCAGGAAATAAAAAGCAGATATCAATACTTGATATGTGATCAATCTGTAAAAGATTACTTTAAAGCTAGTGATTAAGTAGTATTATTCTGTATTTATGCAACCAGAAAACTAATTAATACACAGGCAACACCACACTGAAACTGACATCTACACATACTTCACTGGGAATATGTGATGCAGAGACCACGTTCACTTCACTGGGACTGGCTGGTGCAGAGGCCACACCCACTGGTGCAGAGGCCACACCCACTGGTGCAGAGGCCACGTCTACTTCACTGGGACCGACAGGTGCAGAGGCCACGCCTACTTCACTCGGACTGACAGGTGCAGAGGCCACGCCTACTTCACTGGGACCGGCAGGTGCAGAGGCCACGCCTACTTCACTGGGACCGGCAGCTGCAGAGGCCACGCCTACTTCACTGGGAATGGTTGGTGCAGAGGCCTTGCCCACTTCATTGGGACTGGCTGGAGCAGAGGCCACGTCCACTTCATTGGGACTGGCTGTGCAGAAGCCACACCTAATGGTGCAGAGGCCATGCCAACTTCACTGGGACTGACAGGTGCAGAAGCCACACCTACTGGTGCAGAGGCCACGCCCACTTCACTAGGACTGACTAGTGCAGAGGCCACACCTACTTCACTGGGACTGACAGGTACAGAAGCCACACCTACTGGTGCAGAGGCCACACCTACTTCACTGGGACTGACATGTCACAGGAAACAAGGCCACTTCTCCCACAATGCAACTAGTAGGCCACACTTTTTTTTTTGATTGACATGTACAGAAACAACACTATCTTTAATAAGACAGACTGGCAATGAGACCATATCTACATTGATGCGATATGAAGGCCTGGACGAATATGTTATTACAAAGTACCTACTGTAGAAAAAAAACAGCTAAGTATAGCTGCACCGCAACTTGGCTGTTGGTGAGCTTTTCTTTTCACTTTGCCCTTCATCAATCACAAGAGGGAGAAAAACCGTATGCTCTCAGCACCACGGCAAAACAAGTAACTGAATGTCTGAACTAACAAGCAAGTCCTTTAGTCTGGTAAAAACAGCAACGTTATAAAAACATGCAGCACAGTTTATTTCTGGTCCAACTGTTTATCTCAATTCCCATGACCATGTCAGATTTGTCTCTCATTGCCCTTTAACTGCTGCTGGAGATAAACACAGAGCAGAAGTTCATCATAATCACTGCAACATACATGAATATATTAATACATTAAAGGTGCAAATTTTATTCAGGTTGTTGAGGGGAATTTGTGCAACAGAAGTGCATGCACACACACACACACTCCAGCCTTCTCTTTGCATATTGAATGAGACCGAAGATTAAAGCTCCTCTCAATGCAAAACCCGACAGCACATTGCCAATTACACCTCTCAGACCCACCGCAGAGAGCAAGCGTGTGTGTGTGTGTGTGTGTGTGTGTAGGCATGCATGTTTAAGTAAAACACATGTAAAACAGAACATGGAAGGATAAAACAGGAAGAAAGACTGCTTGTTCTGATGTGCTGATGATTTACCTAATCTAGAAGAAATTGTAAGGAGTCATGGTTTCTACAATTGAAGATTGGAGTGTCTCGTGGACTGATTTTTTTTTTTATGGTCCATGTGTATCGATGTGGTACAGCAGGTTGCAATTGTGTGTAAGGGTATGCTTTTGTGCCTGTTATGTGTGCAATGTAGAAAATTGCTGGGTCACTGGATGGTTGGGGATTTTTGTCCTATTTTTTTAACCTTAAAAACATGTAACCACTGACAGCTGAAGTGACTGACACCGACTCTCATTACCATGACTTCTGTCAGGGTGATACATCAGGCAGTAAGTATACAGTCTGGTCTTGAAGTTGATGCATTGGAAGCAGGAAAGAACGGCAATCGTACGGATCTGAGGCTTGACGACTAGGTCATGGGGATCTCCAAAATGTCAGGTCTTGTGGGGTATACCTGGTGGTTAGTATCGATCAAATTGTTCCAAGGAAGGAGAACTGGTGAACTGATGGTCATGTGTGCTCAAAGCTTACTCATGCACAAGGGGAGCGAAGGCTAGCCTGCCTGGTCAGACCCACAGTGGCACAAATTGCTGAAAAAGTTATGGATATGAAAGAAAGGTGTCAGAGATTGCTGTGTATGGCGCTGTGTACTGTAGGTGCAGACGGGTCAGACATTTGTCCACCACTGAATGAAAGCGCTTACAGCGAAAAAATGAGCATCAGAATTGAACCAAGGAGCAATGGAAGAAAGTGGCCAGGTTTGATGAATCATGTTCTTTTGCATCTTGCATCTACAGTAGATGAGTTCCCTTAACTAGTGAAAAGATGGTACCAGGTTGCACTACGGGCTGAAGGAAAGCCAGCAGAGGCAGTGTAATGCTCTGAACAATGTTTTGGTTGCATCCTGCTTTTCACATTGATGTTGCTTTGACAAGGACCACCTACATAAACACTGTTGGGGACCGAGTACACCCAACCATGGCAACAGTATTCCCTCTTTCACAGAAATGGTCTGAGGAACGTAACAAAAAGTTCATGGTGTTGACACTGCTCCCGAATTCCACAGATTGCAATCCAAGTGACATGTACTGTAAGTCAAAAAACATGCCTGATCCATCGAGGCCCCCCTTTGCAACAGGACTTAAAGGATCTGCTGTTAACGTCTTGGTGTCAGACACCATAGCACCCGTTCAGAGATACTGTGGAGTCCATGTCCGAAGGGTCAGAGCTGTTCTGGAAGCACAAAAGGGACATAGACAATATTAAGCAGGTGTGGCTTAATATGGCTAATAGGTGTACAGTGCAGTATTGTACACTGCCTTGTTGTATGTTGTGCTGTGTCCACTCACACAGACACTGAATTTCACTAAATACGTTTTAGATGTGAAGGGGCCATTGGTGGTTCACTAGTACAGTAGGTTTCTCGCCATACAGAAGGCCCAGGTTCAATTCCCCGCCATTGCCCAAACCTCAGCCACTGGATGCAGTGCCAGTCCCAAGCCCAGATAAAATGGGAGGGTGGTTGTTGTGTGGATTAAATGGTCCAGTGTGGCGACCTCGACGGAAGGAGCCAAAAGACTAACAAAACATATTTAAGAGTTCAACACCTTGCACACCATAATCAATCCTGCATTTTATCCCTCAGACATCACTATGCCACACTGGTGTACTCAATAAATAAAAATATACTGTAATAAGCAACATGCTGTGTGATGACATTTCAACATCTGAAAATGGATTCCTCATGTACCAAAGCCAAAAGTTGTTTATTTATTATATCACAAAGCAATTGAATTCTTCTGTCTGATTGGTCAAAAAATGTGCATTATTTTCAGATAAGGAACAGAGTTAAACTTGGGGGAATATAGTATCAACTAAAAACAAACATGAACATAGTGCATACTGATGGGGAGTGATGCAGCGCGACAAGCAAGCGGGACTGTTAGACAAAATTAACGCAACCAAAGTGCGTTATTTTGATTTAACAGCATGGTCTGAAGTGCGCTGTTCTGCTTATACCGGCGCAATTCACCCAAAGCTTCATTCCTTAATGTAGGAAACATTGCATATTTTAACAGTTTATAGTAAGATGTAATTTCTTCACCTTATAACTGCGATAATCTCTATTTACCTCTCTCTGATGTAGAGATAATTAATGAATGGCCTCAGAGCCAATCAGAATTGAGAATTCAGTAGCATTATGGTGAATAATTAACTGGAGTAAAGGGCTACTGAATTTACAAGGTGAAGCTGTGTCATCCCAAAGCAGATCTCTGACATACGAGAGTCTAATACAAGGCTTTTCTGCTCTAGAAGCCGTGAGAATCCCATCTAAACTACTAGTTATGTACCGAGGCTTAAAGCCCTCTCGGGATCTTACCGAGGCTGGCGTTTAGCATAACGCACATACATTCATTCTTATCTCGGGCCATCTTTAAGTCACATGCTGTCTTTAATTTTATGCGTATCTTCTCAAATCTGTCCTTGGTTTTGCTTTATTTGCTCTCTGGCTCTAATTTATATTTACTCATTTATTAAACTATTTCTGTTCTTATCATTTAATTAATCCTGTGTAGAAATGAACAACTCACACCTGGAAGAGGGACAGAGACAGAGATAGACAGACTGACAGAGGAGGGAAACATACATACACACAGACAGGGAAACATGCATTGAGAGACAGGCAGACAGACAGGGAGGGAGACATACACTGAGAGTAAGTAGTGTGAGAGACAAAGAGAGAGACAGACAGATAGACATACTGAGAGTGAGAAGTGAGAGAGAGAGAGAAAGAAAGAGAGAGACAGACAATGAGTGGAGAAAAACATACATACACCCAGACAGTAAGACAGATAGAAAGACAGACTGACACAGGAGGGAAACATACATATACACAATCAGACAGACAGACACAAGAGAAAAACAGTGTATACAAGGGCAGACAGGGAGACAGACAGAAAGACAGTGAAGAGTGAGAGAGAGAGAGAGAGAGAGAGAGAGAGAGAGAGAGAAAGACAGACAGGCAGACAGCAAGTGGAGGGAAACATACATACATCCAGACAGTAAGAGACAGAAAGACAGACACATTGACAGAGGAGGGAAACAGACATACACACATTCAGACAGACAGGGAGACATACATTGAGAGACAGACAGGCCGGCAGACAAGGGAATTACAGATATATTTACGTAATTACAGAAACAGATAGACATACAGAGAGAGAAAGAGAGAGAGGGGGGGAACATAGCAGGCCTCAGTGCTGCTAACCTTGAGAGACTGTCAAGCTGGGAAATACTAGTGAAATAAAAACAAAACCCTTTCATTCGCTTGTTTAAGCAGGATAAATCTCTCCGTCTCTCTCTTTCTCTCTCTCACACACACACACGCACACAGATGGATAGATAGAGAGAGAACTCTACAGACAAGGAGACAATATAAAAGAGCAAGGACACCTGTGTGTTTTATCCCTCACTCCTGTCCTCATGGTCTGGATGACGAGTTATACTTTATTAGGACCTGAACCTGATCCTGAGCTGTTAGCAGTGGGACTATCATAGGATTAATGAGTGTGTACACACATACTGTACACACACCTCCACAAACACACACACACCTACACACACACAAAAGACAAACACCTAGACACACACACAGACACACCTACTGTACACACAAACACCTCCACACGCCTCCACACACACACACGCCTCCACACACACACACACACACGCCTCCACACACACACACACACGCCTCCACACACACACACGCCTCCACACACACACACGCCTCCACACACACACACACCCCTCCAGAGGAAAGGAGATTTGAGGAGAGAGGAAAGGAAGTTCAAAGATGAGTTAGAGAGGAGAGAAGAGATGTGGAAAGGTTGAAAAGACAGGAGAGGGGAGGAGAGCTTGAGAGGAAAGAATAAGGAGAGATGAGCACAGAGAAGAGAGGAGATGAGGTGAGGTTGAGAGGAGGAGAGGCAAAAGAAGAGAGGGGGTTAAGAGGAGAAGGTTGGGAGGAGAGGAAAATAAAAGCAGAGGAGGTTGAAAGGAGAGAAGTGGAGACTGAAGGAAAAAGGAGAAGAGACTTAAGGGAGAGGAGAGGAGACTGAAAGAATAAGAGAGCCAGGGTAATGCCAGGGTAAAAGGAAAGAAGGTTGAGGGAAGAGAAGAGAAAGTTGAGAAGACAGGAGAGAAGGCTGAGAGGAAAGGAAAGGAGATTTAGGGAGAGAAGGTTAAGAAGAAAGAAAGTTCAGAGAAGAAGAGAGGAGAGATGTGGGAAGGTTGTAAAGACTAGAGAGGAGAGAAGGAGCGGAGATTGAGAAGAGAGGACAGGTGAGGACAGGAGAAGAGATGAGGTTGGGAGGAGGAGATGAGAAGAGAGTTTAATTCAGAGAATAATTAGAAAAATGTCTGTAGTGTCCTGTAGGCTTTTATTCTCCAGGTGCTCTGGTTACACAGGATTGGTGTCTGTCTCTCTCAGCACGAGGAAACGGATGATTAGTACATTTGTGTTAATCACGACTCGGCTCCAGTTGAGGTAAAGAAATATTAAACCAGATGACTCCGTAGCATTACCGCACCACGTCTCGTTCTCTCACATCGCATTAGCAATCCCCGCCACATCTCTAGCGTGTTATTGATTTTTATCGAGTATCAGATAGTGCAGAGCTGAACGCACCACGACTCCACTTCACACAATACTGCATGTCTGTGTCCAGCCATCAATGTCACACATGCTCTACCAACCTCTCCTCATCTGCCTCAATCTCTCACTCTCTGTCACTTTCGATCACCTTCCCCTACCCTTTTTCACCTCAATATCCACCCATCTTTTCTCTCTCAAGGCCTTGATATGTGCCGTTTATCACGGGAGTGTGTGTAACCTGCACTGAGAGACATGCGCGACATCAATAGCACATGAGCAATTTGCTCGAGCACAGGGTTATGTGCAGTGCATTGTGGGTGTATTTATAATCCTGTCAGGACTATGAGAGGACATTGTGCAGTCTTTCCTCCATTAAATTCTCTCTCTCTCTCTCTCTCACACACACACACACACACACACACACACACACACACACACACACACACACACACAC
>JAOVVA010000026.1:21846455-21865829 GCA_028565275.1 Leiocassis micropogon | reverse complement strand
TCTCTCTCTCTCTCTCTCTCTCACACACACACACACACACACACACACACACACACACACACACACACACACACACGCAACCTTTGTTTGCCAAGCACACTGCAGGAAAAAAATAAATCATCATCTCTCTTTCCACACCCACTGTTAATTGTTCTCTATCGTTCTGCAGCAGATCTGCTCTGAGCTCTTTATGGCATTGACCTGCCGAGCCTCTAGAAGACATAAAGGATGAATTGGTTAGATCGAAAGGGAAAAAGGGAAGAACCAAGGATGCAAATGTGCATTTTGGGGTAGAACTGATTACAAATATATTATTCAGAACAACAACAGATGCAGATACGAACAGAAGGCCAACCATTTTGATATTTAAAGGAAGCACTCATCGTCTATACCGCTTTATCCTGTTTACAGGGTCGCAGGGGGCCTGGAGCCTATCCCAGGAGACTTGGGGCAGGGGTACACCATGGACAGGGTGCCAATCCATCGCAGGGCACACACAGAGTATTTGGGGAATGCCAATTAGCCTAACCTACAAGTCTTTAGACTGTGGGAAGAAACCGGAGTACCTGGAGGAAACCCACTAAGCACGGGGAGAACATGCAAACTCCATGCACACAGTGACAGAAATCGAACCCAGACCATGGATGTGCAAGGCGACAGTGCTAACCACTATACCACTGCGCCGCTCATTAAAAAAAAAAAAAAAAACGCCTGAAAGATTTATTTATAGGAATATATGGCTAACATTTCTTCCTCACAGCCTCGATCCTGAGTTTCACATGTGCTCTACATGGTCACATTGGGTTTTCTCTTGGTTGTATGGTATTCTGTAGATGGACTGTATAACCTAAACTGCCCCAAGGTGTGTGTGCATGTCACTGGTGCCCTGCGATTGACTGGGTACTTATAGGATAATGTAAAAAACATAAGTGTTTTTATTTATTTATAGAATTTTTCAGTCAAGTTTCACAAGGACTGGAGAGAGGCGAGAGTCAGTGCATCAAGATGCACAGACATGGGTTGCATTTCTAGTATCAGGCCTCTCCTGAACAGATACATAATCAGAAGCATCTTACCTGGGCTAAGGAGGAAAAGAACTGGACTGGTACTCAGTGGTTCAAACTTCTCTTTTCTGATGAAAGTAAATTTTGCATTTCATTTGGAAGTCAAGTTTCAAGAATCTAGAGGAAGAATGGAGAGGCACAGAATCCAAGTGTGAATGATTTGGAGTGCCATGTCAAGACCAAAGTCAGTGCAGCAGTCTGGCCGGATGTTTTAGTGCACTTATTGCTTCCACCTACTGATACCCTTTAATGTAACCTGTCCACAGTGCTGGAATTACCACTAACTGGTTTGAACCAATGGGGCATCATCAAGGAGAAGATGAGAAGCAAAAGAGCCAACAATACAGGCGAGCTTAAGGCTGCTATCAAGGCAACGCCTTAGCAGTGCCACAGGCTGAACACATTCATGCCTACACGCATTGATGCACTAATTCACACTGTGACCAAGTGTTGAGTGCATAAATGAACAATCATTTTTAGATGTTTGACATTTTTGTATTGTAACTGTTAAAAAAAAGGAAAATTTATCTTGGGAAATATTCTAATACTTTGATACTGGAGTTGCTTTTCATAAGCTGTAAGCCATTATTATTTAAATTAAAACAAAAAAGGCTTTCATTTTAAACTTTGTAATTCTTTCATAATTAACTTTTTTAGAATATTCTAATACTTTGAGATATACTGTGTATAAATGTACACAGTCGAGAGAGAATAGTTTAACTGAAGTGGTGTCTGACCACGCTGGCATTTTTTCAATAAAATTCCCCAAACCCTTTCTAGTTTAGGCCATGCCCAACTTTTTTCCTTTTTTTTTTTTGTAATTCACAGGACTTGCTTTATAAATACAGTAATACTCACACTCTTCCCTAAAATGTCAAATTAATTATGAACCCTTTTAAAATTTTGTATTTTTGCATCCATTTGGATTATAAACACGATCTCAGAGGCTTTTCCTTCGCCAAGCATTTTTTATTGAACAACCGATTTTTCAGCAACACGTCAAGCCGCCGTTTCATCAAGGCTACTGTGTGAATCAGCGCACACACAGAGAGAGAAAGTCCACTTAGTTTAATAAAAGAAAGATTGCATGCAATCGTGTTTCTTAACTAAACCAGATGATGAGTGGATAGTATGTACTAGCTAAGTGAAAGTCAAAATAAAGTCATATCTACATGCGTGGAAATGCTGATGATTTTTGGAAGAAAAAAAAAGAAATGAGTTATTAATATATAACTCATAATAGACTTTAGAGTTATTAATATATAACTCATAATAATGATTTAATATTATTTTTTTATTTAGAGCAGTTAAGTTTTGGGCATGCGTTACAGAAACAGAATGGTGTTCATCTCCCCACTGACCCTCAGTGACAGAAAATTTCCTGAAATGCTTAACATCAGATTCATGTTTTTTTAAAAAGCTTGATCAATATGTGTGCAGTATTTCCTGAAATGTCTGTCTGAGCTCAAACTGATATTTACAGAAGTCCAGGACAATATTTACCGAGACGCTTAATTGATGTTGAACCAGTATTTCCTGAAAGGTTCGGTATGAGGTCTGAAGAATCAGTTTTGACATTTTCCTGTCTGATCCACTGATGCATTTTTAATCATTGAGAGTAGGCTCAATTACTTCAAGAATGGCCTGAAAGAAAAACGGCAGATTCGATAATGGGAACACGGGAGTAGGGGAATTAAAAATGATAAAGTAATTGTTAAAAAAAAAAAGGAAAAAAGTGGAAAGATGTCTGCCTGGCTGAGTGCTTGACATTTAACTGATATCTTATATTAAGAATAGGCAAATGGATTTAATCGCTGTAAGCGGTTCTTTAATAACACAGTGGTTTACTCCTCTTATACCACAGCATTTTACTAAGCGTTCTATAATATGAGAGTTTCACTTTTAAAATAAATTATGGAAAATATACACATATAAGAATGTCAGAAGGAATAAAAAAAAATCATTTCACTGTTCCATAAGTGAGAACAAGATGTAATTTTAAATTATTTTAAAAGGATAATGTTGTTGAAAGGCTACAAAAGAATTAAGTTCTGCCTTTTCTTACACTAAGGATCACAACCCCATTTAAGTTAAAAAAAAAAAAAAAAAAAAAAAAGCGGGGGGCTGAGAACAACTTGTAATTTTTATTCATCCTTTTAAGAAGATTAATAAAATAATTACTGTAAATAATTTTTTAGATCAGAAGATGGAAGTATAATTGAGCTTTCTATTTATACTTACAGATCTTATGGGACACTTGAAGCAGGAACTTACTCATGGTCAAATCGTTTAAATTAGGTATAAAATGTAATTGTTAAAGTGCAATATGAATCATGTCAGGATGCATTAGGATTTATTTTTTTTAACAATTCTTTTTTATTCCCTACAGTTTAAAGAAAAAGTATCCTATTCAACCACTGTCTAAACCGCTTTATCCTGTATACAGGGTCGCAGAGGGCCTTGAGCCTATCCCTGGAGACTTGGGGCACGAGGCGGGGTAACAACCTGGACATAGTGACAATTTATAGCGGGGCACACACACACTCATTTACACACTACGGGCAAATTGGGAACAAAAATTAGCCTAATCTGCATGTCTTTGGACTGTGGAAGGAAACCAGAGCAAACACAACACAACAAGCACAGGGGAGAACATGCAAACTCCATGCACACAGACTCAAGGCAGGAATCGAACCCGAACCCTGAAGGCGCAAGGTGACAGCGCTAACCACTAAGCCACTATGTTGCCTAGCCAGTGTACACATCATTAAAAAAATTAGAGTCACTCCACATGACACGGTGTGACCCAACTGAACACCAGACAAATCAACAACTGGACAGGGTTCAATATAATTGGCTGTTTCCTTTCCTATCTAAAACATCCAATCAGGGTTTGCTCAAGGCTTGTTTTCAGATTGCATGCTTTTTTCAGATTTTTTTTTTTTTCATTTTGGGTATAAAAAAAAAAAAAGTATAATTTAGGAGATTTTGTTGCAGTAATCTGGCAAACCTGGTAAACACCGAGTAAGTGAGCGAGGAAACCTTTGAGGAATTGAAGACACAGTTTGAGAAGCCAGAAGTATAGGTTGTGCATGAGTTAATACAGTTTTCTCACTTAGTAATGAACTATGGAGAGGGATTGAGACGGATTAACTATGGTCTGTTACACCACTACTTATATGGCTTTAACTATGAAGATGGTTTTTAATGTGCTTCAATGCAAACTCACTACACTTTTAATTTTAAAAGTTTAAATTAACAAACCTGTACACATCGGTAAGTTCCTGAACACAAATAAATGAGAGTAAATAAAGAAACACTTAATTGGATTAGGTGTGGCAACCACATATTGCCACATATTTTAATAATGTCCCCCAAAAACGATGGTTTATGTTGTCAGCAATGGACAAATTTCAGTTCTAAAAAATGCCAAAAACGTGCAGTTCCTAAATTGCCCACTGGGAGCTGCCTTCAAAAGTGAGTCTCAGGTTAAAATGGACACCTTTACAACATAAATAAATGAGTTTAAAGCCTGGTACAGGGGGTTGAATCTTTATGGAACTCATCAGTTAAAAGACATAACATAATGGGGCATGGAAAATTTGTGTGACAGCTGCATTGCAGTTGTCAAACTTCTAGCTTTCTGCTGTGTGTCACTTTAGCTGACCAGCTAACTGGAAGTGTTGAGTTCAACTTACCTCAAGAGTTGTAGACGCGGGACGACGTGAGTTGATGCGGGACGACGTGAAGGGCATGGATGACCGAGTTCAAATCAATCACATCAAGTAACATTATCAAATACACTAACAATCACCTCAGCATTTTAGTTCAGCTAAAGCTAAGCTTGCTAGCTTGTGGTAACAGACAGAAAGACAGACAGACAGACAGACGGACACTTCATTGATTCCAGATAGCTATGTTCCAACCAACAGCCATTGATACATTCATTCTACCCCCTTGTGAATTTATGGATTAAATAGGATTCAGGTGGAGTAAGCTGCTGCCGAGATGGTGATGATCAGAGCTCCTACAGTGGAGCTACAAAACCGCTCTTCAGAAATCCTCTGGGTGACACCACAGACGGTTTGTCGAGTACTTTTTACACCGTTTATGGTTGAAGGAGTGAAGCTGGATTCAGCACTCTTGTCTGTATTAACCCTCATGTTGCCCTTGGGTCAAATCCACCCACTTATTTTTGTTATAAAGGATCAAATAATTTTTTTTGAACACACATCCTACACCCCCCCCACAAACACATTCTTCTCCCTAATAAGTTCCTCGGTCCAATTTGCCCCGAGGGTAATAAGTGGTTGAAAGGAGTACCCAAGGTCCTGTGCGTTCGCATTCTCTGAGAGAAAGATAAAAGTGGAAGCTACTCTTTTCACAAACGTCCTAGACATCCATTTTGCCTTTTTTTTTTTGGGGGGGGGGGGTATATAAAAGATTTTTTATAGCACTTTATGCAGCTGATGGCATAAATTGGAAACACTGCCAGACTTTGTACCTACAAAGAAAATGAAAGCACCATCTAAATCAGGGATCCTCGACTCCACTTTTGGAGGTCCAGTGTCCAAAATAGTTAGGTGATTCAACTGATCTGTTAATGACCAGGTTCAGTGGGTGTGTTTAGGAGTTGGTGAATTATACATTTCGGCATTTGGCAGACGCCCTTATTCAGAGCGACTTACATATTTATCTCATTATCCATCTGAGCAGTTGAGGGTTAAGGGCCTTTCTCAAGGGTCCCAACAGTGGTAACTGGGGTTTGAACCTGGGACCTTCTGAACCGTAGTCCAATACCTTAAACAGTGAATTATAAAAATAGGCTGGACACTGGCCTTCCAGGACTGGAGCTGAGGAGTCTTACATAAATGCAGTCCATTTGTAATGCACAAACAGGAGGATGTGTTCACCGTAAGCTGTACAGAGAGCACAGAGAAGAGCTCATTATTCTAGTTTTTAAAATCTAGCTCATCTACTTCAGACATGAATGCACACATTGTTCTGTTTTATCCAATGTTATTTCAAAAAAGATTTGATAACTTTTTGCAAGCTTAAATAATTTTTTTTTTAAATGCTAATTTTGTTTTCAATTGTTTTTTGTTTCTTTTCTTTTTAGCTGCCATTTACTTTGTTACAGCTGGCCAAACCCTACTCTGGATATAGCATTAAAAAATTTAGAGCAAAAACACATTGCTTTTATTATATTTTACAAGAAAAACATGATTTATTTTGCGAATGGTTTAATTACTCTGTTGCTCTTAATAAAAAAAAATGGGTGTCTTTTCCATCGTCAGAGATCTCAGAAAGATACATTTTGAATATTTTATTTGATATTTGTCATCAATATGGTTTGTAGGCAAGTTAACGACCATTTACAGAGTGGAATTAAGTAACAAGTTAAAAAAGTTATTTTCAAGGAAAATTTGACCCAGCAAAAACGGTCAAAGGGATCAAGGGTTAAGTAAATAGCACAAAAGGGTGGTGTAAAAGGGAAAACACTTTGTGCTGTTCTGTTATAGGAAAATAATCTACTTCAAGGTGGTTATAATCATGTAACCTCATTTTTGTGTTGAGCTGTATAGCATCCGGGCGTGGCCACAGAAAATTCACCCAAGGAGTTTTTTTCCTTTATTGTTTGGGAATCACAGTGTTGGTTCATTTAGATTATAGAAAAAAACAAAGGCAAAAAAATTGCAGCTTCTAGCTGTACCCAAGGGACAACCTTTAAGTTCTGAAAAATGAGTCCCACGGGGAAATGCCAAATCGTGCAGTCCCTTGAATGACCACTAGAAGCTGGCTCTAAAAGTGAATCAAGAACCCCAGGTTAAAATGTCCAAATTTATTATAGAGATAAACATTTAAAATCTGGTAAACAAAATAAAGTTTATCATCATAGCTACTGTAAATTTCTCATTCACCATAAAATTTTCCATAATATAGGGCATGGTTAATTCAATTGACCTCTGCATGGCAAGTGTCAAACTGCTAGCTATCTGCTATGCATCACTTTAGTTAGCCAGCTAAGTGGATGTGTTGTACTGTAGTTTAACTTACCACAAGAACCCGACACAGGATGATGCAGGACCCGACACAAGATGATGTGTAGGGCATCATGATGGGGTTGAATTAACTGCAAAGTAACGTTTTTATAATTTTCATAATAACATTTTCATTTAGGGTTAATAAGATACTCCATCTAAGCTAGATACCTTGTGGTACCTCAGGTACAGTAAGTACGCAAGATTGTGATGACCAGAGCTCCCACACACTAAACAGAGCGTTTTGATATTCAGAAGACCGGTGGGTGACATCATGGAGGGTCTTTCCAAGTCTTATTAATGGAGAAATGCGACTGTTTGACAAAATTCAGCCTCTGCAAAGTAACGCATTTTTCTCAGCTGCCACAGGAACGCGTCGTCTCTTGGACGCGTTGTCAGCGGAGCTCCGTATATAGAAACCTACTGCATATGCAAGTCCATCCCCCATCTATTTATCATCCTAGCATTTCTCAAAGATAGATACACTCATGGGTGTAACAAAATTGCTTTGTCCAACGTTTACGAAGAGGCCGAACAAGTGTACATCCATTCTCTGAAAGCACTCAGCGGCTAAAATCTACAACAGCCACTCGATGTGTGTTCTTTCTTGTCAGAGACAGACTTTAACGAGAAGCGATGTTTCCCCCAGATCAGAACAAATGCATAATTTCACTCTGTCGCTCTACAGAAGAAAAGAGAGGTCATTTAAGCTCCCGACGTAGAAGAGGTGACTTTCATTTTTGTACTGTGAATCACGTTGGTTTTTTTCTCTTTCTTTTTTTGATTCTCCAATCAAAATAGCTGGAAATAACTGCTTTATCTTCAACAGGAACCCTGTGGAAAAAAGAGCCTTCAGCAAACTGTCAGTTAGACCTATTTCCAAAGAACTTGAAACTCTTTGAAACCCACAACTAAGCCTACATATGATTGAAAAAACAAATCTGGTAAACACAGTACTACAACAGTCAAAGACCAAACATGAGCACAGCCAAGTTTATTATGTTTTTTTTGGGTAATTTTTGTTTTCATACAGAAAGCCTGGGTTTAAATACAGAAGTGCTACAAGAAAGAAAAATCTCAAATAAACATCAAAAGAAACATCTCATATTTACATACTTCCCCCTTCTTTCAACCCTCCTCCATCGTTCTGCTCAATCACATACTCTCCAATACTCTGGAGACATACAGGAAGTCCATCTGCACCTCTTATTCTCCAACTGGCCAATCAGGAGTCGGGTCAGAGAACATCAGCAAGAAAGGTTTGGTAAAAGTCACTTTCTTCAGGATCTTACACTTGCGACAGGTTGAGGATAAAATGTCATCAAAGAGAGACACATGACCTACTCGAACATCGGAACGAAATGCTGATGTTATCATAAGGAAACAAACTACCTATTTAAAAGCGCTGCAGTTCCCCAACAATCGCTGGGTTCTTGTTCTCATCCTAAAAAAATCCATCTGGTCATTACGAAAGGGAACAAATGACACAACACAGTAAAGGAGAATCCATCGCAGGGGACAGTGGGGAAGGTCACAGTCCACCGATAGAGTCCTTGTGTCCTGTATATGTAGTCACCATCCAACTTGCCCAACTGATCTGGAGACACCGCCAAGTCCAGGATCCCACCAAAAGCCCGCTTATCCTGTTTAGGCTGGGCAGTAAGGAAGGGACATCAAAGAGGGAGCAGAGCTGGGAGGAACCCTCAGGTACAGCGCTGCCTCTATTGATGATCGTTCTGCTGGAGGTTCCCTGGCACGCCTGGGTTTTTTTTTTGGGGGGGGCTGAGGACGTTAAGGAGAACAGGGTGGGACGCTACAGAACACAGTACCTCAGGATCAAGGGTTGGCTAGAGTCCCTACAGGGAGTATATTTAGAAGTTAAGGGGTAATTTAAGAATGGCGCCTCTTTGTGGGCAGTCCCTGTCAAGTGGGGTGGGTGGGTTAAAGCTAAGGGCACTATGACTGTTTGAGGCGCTTTCGGGGTGGGCCCAGAAAGGGACACTGGGCCGATGCCAGGGAACGGTACGCCTCGGCGACCAGGTGAGGATGAGACGCCACCATGGACTTCCAGCCGGAGGTCTCCATCACATCAGATGCATGGCTGAAACAAAAAGAAGAGAGAAAAACAGAAAGAGATCATTTTACACACAAAGTACCTCTTGTTTGCACATGTTGTCCTCGATCTGCTTCCACCCTGAGGGAGATAAACTGCACTATCACGCACACCAATGGCCTTTAACGACATTTACCATGTGTCTGTGTGGGTTCAGGGGTGTATCCTCTACTGTACCTCTCCCCACCAAACTCTTACCACTGAAGGGGCCCAATTATGTAAAATTCCAAAATAACATGTGAAAATCATACACCCTCTGTTTCCTCTTCTTTTATATGGATTTGCTAGGGTTCCTGACATTTAAAAGACCTTACTCCAACATGGCTACACCCAGGAGTCTCCAATTTGATTCGACTATAACAAACTTGCGTTGTAAGTTGAGCATTAGACTTGTACAGCATGACAAAAAGCAGGACACGCTCTGTTGGTGCCTGTTAACAAAAACATCGAACTTTCTTTCTTTAATACTAAGTGAAGAGAATAAACTTTATGTACAGTGGAAATGCTCTTACAGTTATGTGAGTTGTGTGTGACCATTTCACTTCTGACTGCTTTCTGAACCATGGACAATTTTTAAGTTAAGCCTTTGTCACATACAGTATACTGTACATTACTGCACAGTGTAGCTACAGTGGTAAACTTGGGGAGCTGGTCAGGATGTACCAGAGAATTTGCATTTTTCCGTGAATTTTTCTTGCGAAAATAGCGAATAATTTCATCTAGCTACTCAACTTATAGCTAATAGGGGCAACTCTGGGGCTCTAGATCTGAGAGAAAACAGGGTATCCCATTAGGGTGTTTAAATAGAGCAGGCAGGTTCACTAGGCCGCCAATTGCTGCTCCGTATGAAAGCCTTCTCTGTGATGATGGTCCCCAAAAGCAAAATAAACAAAATAGGTGACTTAGCCAGTAGTAGCTAACTGCACACAACAAACCTATCTTCTATCTATCTTTTTATTCACATCCTGAATTTTTTCCACCAAAATCGCTCATCCATGTCTTTATGGACCTTGCTTTGTGCCCTGGTGCACAAAATACACAAAATCACATTTTAGAACTTTTAGTAAATTAATTGTTAAATTCCTCTGTAAAAGAGGCTCTTCTGTCCTCCACACGTTACCTGTATTAATGGCGTCTGTTTGAACTCGTGATCATTATAAAAGACACCTGTCCACAACCTCAGTCACACTCCAAACTCCACTATGGCCAAGCGCAAAGAGCTGTCCAAGGACACTAGAAACAAAATTGTACACCTGCACCAGGCTGGGGAGAACTTGCACAATTGGTGGCTGACTAAATACTTTTTTGCCCCACTGTATTCAAGTGCATTTCAAGAATAATTTCCTCTACTGTAAAATTTCCTCAAACTATCAAATCTTTGCTTAACATTTTTGAAAATTTCAGCCATATTGATCTTATACTGTATCTGGTTTGTTGTGATCTTATTTTAAGAAAAAGTAGATGAATTAAACTATGTTCAGGATATATTCAAGATATTGCCACTTGCTATCAGGTTTTGCAGTGTACAGACCTAAAATCAACGGATCGACTGTTTTTAAGAGCTAAAAAGGCCATCATTGCCATGGTAACCAAAAAATGAAAAAATAAAAATCAGCATCTGGGAACTGAACACACACTGTGCGTCCGCTATGACAGAAGTGTAAAAATAGTAAAACATGTTTATGTACATAATTTATGTACTATATCAGGATTTGGTGGGAAGCTCAGACCTTGCACTTTGTCCTGAAAAAAACAACAACATATTGACCCCAAACATTCTAAAGGTCATGCACTGACCAGTGACTTTATATTCTCTGAATATAAACATGAAATGTAGACCACAGCAGCCAAAAGCAAACGGCAATCACCTGCGAATGTAAACATGCACTGCTGCTAACACACTGCTGCTAACACACCCAGCCACAATTTTATAGTTGTTACTGTCGTTTTTTTTATTTTTTTTTGTCACACTTTGTTGTGTGCCAGGATGAAGGCTGTAAGTGCTGCAGCTCAACCCAGCATGCTCCCAGTCAAACCCCTCCAGCAATTCCTCAACAAATCAATAACTCCGCTATTACTCTGCGTGGAGCCGCACAGCGCCCAGGAGAGCACAAGATGCTCATAAACAAATAAAAAGAAAAACGGTGATTGTGAACTTACAATCGTTACAATTGAGGAAATGGGGCCAGGCTGGGAACCAGGAAGAAAAAGAGAAAGGCTGAGCAGAGGAAGTGTTTGTATACTGCATGGTCCGTGTCTGTGTGTGTGTGTGTGTGTCTGGCTGCGTGTAATCACAAAGTAGCAGCATACGGAACGTTTTACCGTACAGTAAGTGAACTATGAGCAACAGAGGACATGGGGAAAAAATATATATATTTCTGGGACGCAGATTTCACGTACAGAGCAGAAGTGCGCGGTGCAAATGGGACACAGGGACAGGAAAAAGCGGTGCTTTTACTGCAGCTAAATAAACCTACTGTGTATAATGTAATGCGTTGGACAACGAAAGGGGTGTGCATGATTTCTGTGACAATCATAACGCTATCATTATGCCCGTGTGACTCCAAGTACAAATCAGGCATCGTGAATTCAAGCAGTGCAGCACTCATGTTTGTGTGCTGAAAGTGACACCAGGTTAAACACTAGAACAGGCTTAAAGATGTCCTCCGCCAAGAAGAAATCGTTCGTTCTGATTTATAGGGACAAAACACTCTGTACCAATTCCAGAATGATATCTTTGCTTGTTGCAGCGTTTTATTAAAGAGAGCAGCACACCGGATTTATACTATTCATTTAACTAAAGACGTAGAGTAGTCCGGTCTCTTTTCACTGAGCAATAACAGCAGTCTGCTTACTCTGATTGGTAGTTAACGGTCAGAGACCAAGGCTGTATCTCAAGGACACTTAAGACTGGGTTAAACAGAAGCAAAATAGCTTGTATGGAGTTACTGACAAGGTTTCATTAATAAAGTGGCTAAAAGTAATTTCGGGTGGCTACACGAGAGTGGGAGCAGCGCCAAGTGCTCATCATGCGGCTTCGAGAGCGAGCGTGTATCAGCTGCTCTCATGGTTATTGATTTCTCTTTGTTGTGGTCGCTGAGCGTGTGTGCACATGTGAGAGACAGAGAGAGAGAGACGGTAAAAGAGAGAGAGAGACAAACAGAAAAACAGGCAAAGGAAAAAAGACAGCAAAAGAGAGGAGAGGGAGTAGAAATAGACTGACAGACAGACAGTGAAAGAGAGACACAGAGAGAAAAAGAAACAGACAGGCAACCAAAAAAAAAAAAAAAAAAAGACAGTCAGTCAGTCAAAAGCAATCATAAAGAAAAAAAAAGGGACAGAAAGGCAAAGAAAAGAAAGCCAAATAAGACGGAGTGGAAGAAAGTGAGAGACTGTGGAAGACACAAAACAGACAGAGGGACATTAAAAGATGAACATAAAGAAAAAAGAGACAGAAATCGACAGAGAGAGAGAAAAACGAAAAAGTAAGAGAAAGATAGAGTGAGTGAAAGAGGGGCAAGACAAAAAAGGGGAGAGAAAACGAGAGCCAGAGAGATGTAAAAGTGCACTAAGGAAAAGAGAGCACTGAGGAGCAACACATCCTTGCATCAGCTTTTCCTTGTAAAAAGGAAAGAAACGAAGACGAAAGGAGAGCGCTCCGTTACAGCTACAGAACGGTAGAGAGACGGGTTCATTATCAGAGCGGCGAATATAAATAATACCTCGATAAGCGAGAACTGGCGCATCTCAACCAGACAGTGTACCGCCGGCACCAGGGCAGCGCCCGAAACGACCCGGAAGGTTATCGTTATCTACAGTTTATAGCTCTTGTTCGGTGTATGTCAGAGGAGTGTATTAGGACGTGATGGATGAGGATGGGGACCGGTGAAAGGGCAGACACTCACTAGTTGATGAAGTCGACGGCTTGGGTTTTGAGCTGATCGGCGCTGTGCAGGTCGGCCAGGATCAGGATCTCAGCGGCGTTCTCTACCGACAGACTCGTACACAGAGCGTCCTCGCACATCACCTTCAGCCGCTCCAGAGCGTACTGCGCACACAGCCATGGAGAGAGAGAGAGAGCGAGAGAGAGAAAGAGGTCACAGAGACATCCAACACACTCATCATCATAATAAAAAACAAAACACTGTAATACACTCAAAAGTCAAATGGCTTCATATTTAATACAAAAGTGAGTTCAAAAATTATCTGCACGCATACAGCAGACAAATACAACACATCTCTTTGCTTTTCAATACACTTTGTCCATCTGTAAACAAGTTTTCGAATCCCCTTATTAAAAAGGTTTTTAGGCCGCGCTGCGAGCCACGAATGCACCGCTGTCTTCACCTCTTCATCAGAAGTGAATCATCATCCCAGCAGAGCTGCTGTCAGGCCACCAAACAGGTGAAAGTCAGATGGAGCGAGATCAGGACTATAGGGAGGATGCTTTAACATTTTTAAGCAGTGGGCAGAAATTGTCGTTTAACATCACAACTCCCTTGGAATGGCGTTCCTCTGTATTTAATCTGGAGTTTATTCATCTCACTGTAACCAGCAGTTTATTGTTGAACCTTCTTCCTGATAATGTTCCAAAACTGGCCCTTGAGAATCTCAGAAAATCTGTAAGCAGATGATGGTTGTCTTTTGAACTTTTTCTTGGTCTGCGACTGAGGGCGTTTCCGTTTCCCTGCCGTTTCCTCAGGCTTGTACGTAGTGATGAATCCATGTCTCGGCTTTAAGAAACTTTCACCTTCCTTAGAGTATCACTTTAAATTTTGTTTAAAGAGTTCTAAACTATTTTTGTTCACCTGAATGAGGATGTGTTCCCTGTTGCCTTTGCTTCCTCTCAAGGTTTCTTCCTATTGCCATCTCAGGGAGTTTTTCCTAAGCATATTTCTTTACACATTTACAACTAATTTCCTTTTTGATTCTTTAACATAGCTTTGCAACAATGGCCATTGTTAAAAGAGCTGTATAAATAAATAAAAAATAAAAAAATAATTTATCTTCTACAAGTTTTTGCACCCGGTACACCCTCAGACCACAAAAAAAAAAACTGGGGAGACAGTAGCCTTGAACAGAAAGCGCCGATAAGACCAACAAAAATTTGCTAAACATTTTTGTCTCACTATCGTGTACATGTACGCTAATCAGAATCACAGGCACTGTATTAGAAACAATATTTTATAAAAAATTAATGCATTCAGATTCAGATCGTCCTAGTGATCCAGAATTACACAAGGTGATAAAAGGTAGACCATCAGATCTTAAAAAGATCACTTGCTCAGATAGTTTCTTTAAATGTTATATATATTTATACATTTGTTTTCTGAAATAACGTCACTTCTAACACACACACACACACACACACACACACACACACACACACACACACACACACACACAATATTCAACTACTTCAAACTAAAAGCATGTAATCTCCTTCGAGACCTAGTCTGTCCTTTAACTGTCATTCTAAACAGGCAGGCATACTCCAGAAAAAAATGATAAAATAAAAAATAAAAAGGTGCCAAGACAGGAGGAGTGAGGAGCTTTGGGATGCTTCATGACAAGAGAATCTACCATCAGTACACACTAGATGGTCTGAGAGCTATAAAGATGAGGACATGAGGCACGCATACATACACACACACACACACACACACACACATTTACTCAATTTATAAACGGTCGTGTTAACATGCACAAGGCTAAAAAGAGTGGATGAACTCAAAACAATGAAATAAAAAGTGATGTAATGAAGCATTGGACAATGCGAACAGCAGCTGCTTATGCAATGGAGACCTTTTAAGAGACGGGCTTCATCAGTGCTGAATGCGTTTCTCTTATTCTGTTTTGTTTAATAAAACGGGAACATTGTGTGCCTCGCCTCTTTGCTGCGTGTGCGAGTGTGTGAGTCTGTGAGTGAGCGAGACCTTGTCAGCAGCAGCGAGAAGGTCGTCAGCCATCTTGTCCAGGTTGGGTGCTTTGCCGGTGTAAATAAAACACATCATCTCCTTGAAGACCTCGGGCTCCACGTCGTTGATCTCCACTCGGTTCTGCAAAAAACAAGCAGGTAAAAGGTCATAAGGTCGTCAGCTCAGGCGCTCTACATGTTCAGCAGTTACTGGTTCCCTGAAACACGGCGACAGAAAGAACACAGAGACAGGTGTTTATTACAAAATATTAATAATAAATAAATAAAATAATAAAAAAGGTAGTAAATAACTGTAGTTTAAAACAGCGTGTACTATGTTCACCTTGGGGGGTCACACATGGAGACGTGGTTTAGTCTTGCAAACCGGCTCACAATATGTAAGATGAACAACAGAGCTCGCTGTTCTATGAAATAAGCATGGGAGCAGGGAGTGAAGCAGCACGACGAGCAGTGGTCTGCGACTATCACAGACACCCAACCACGTCCAACCACCTGCGACAATGCGACACCTGCAGCCAGCTCCAAACAACTCCAGCTACTTCCAACCAACTCCAGCCATCGCCAGTCACCTACAGCCACCTGTAAACAACTCCAACCACCTGCAGCCACTTCCAAACACCTGTAAACAACTCCAGGTGCTTCCAGTCACCTGAAGGCACCTCCAGCCAACTGCAACCACTTCCAACAACCTGCAACCACATCCAGCCATCTCCAGCTAACTGCAACCACTTCCAGCCACCTCCAAACAACTCCAGCCACCAGCAGCCACGCAACAACTCCAGCTACCGACAGCCACCTGTAAACAACTCCAGCTACTTCCAACCAACTCCAGCCATTGCCAGTCACCCACAGCCACCTGCAGCCACCTCCAACCACCTTCCAACCTTCTTGATTCACCCACAAGCACCTCCAAGCATCTCCAAGCACTTCCAGCCACAGGCAGTCACCTCCCAACAGCCCTCACCTACAAACCGCAAGCCACAGGCACATTGTGTATAACCACACCTTCTCTGGTTCATTGTTCTGTTCTTATGCCTGCCCCCCGCTACTCATAAAATCAATACTGACCGCATTAATATAAACCTCTCATTCATGGAACAGCAGAACTCCTATCTGAGACATGCTGTTATACAAAAATAATGCAAAATCATCTGACCAATCAGATTCTAGAACCGAGTCAATATGTAGAAGTCATTATATTACATTAGTTCGCACTTTAAATCAATACACAAGACTAGACAGCACACAGGAGCTTTGACTCCTATAGCTTTTCACTCCAGAGCTAATAGTTACATCTGTTTTTATCATCCTCATAGTTTCGACTGTTACAAGACTGTCCGAGTGAAACGCGCACACACACACTAAATCCATCATAAACGTGCAAGACATCGTATTCAACCGCTACTGAAATCCAGAGCTTCTACAAATTCAAGTAAAACATTAAAATGTGTGTGACCGTGGTTAAGAACTTTAAGGACACAGCATCCTCTGTGTGTTACACAACGTTGTCAACAACACCTTGTGTACACAGCATGCACACACACACAACAATCCAGGGATTAGCCTGATATAATCGCTCTAAACGAAGAGGAAAACCACGAACACCTATTATCCCTTTATTTCAGAAAAATCAACACCGTTGCCTTTACTTCATAAATAACACTCTTGCCAAAGCGACACAAGGACACAACGTGCTCCCGCTGGCTTGACCAAGAAACCAACCCTTATGCACTTTCTATTCTTTTTTTTTTTTTTTTCTTCCAGGTTGATTTCCTAGAATTAATCCTACTTTGTTTCTCCTGCCTCGGGCCACAGTAGCAGCATTTTATCGCTCACCGCTGTGCTAACAGCCACCGAGCACCTGTTTTTTTTTTCTTTCTCCTAGCTCCGCCTGGGAACCAATTACAATCCTGCTTTATCCAAAGCACAGTGACCCGCACAACACGACTGAGGTCAACACAATAGAAATCCACAATAAAGCATGCACGCGCGCGAGCGGGGCACATGCACCTCTCTGCTGTGACTAAGCAAAAAATGAAAAAACGAAAAACAAGTCTGCAAAACCCACAAATCTAAATTAGTTTTTTTTTTCACTTTTCAAACGAAAAGGTCGAAGCAAGGCTTCACTCAAGCAGTCATTTATTAACATCTGTCTAACAAAAGAGCTACAGTGTGTATATACAGTACAGTACAGTACAGTACACACACACAGTGGTTACAACAATTGTTCTTATGAGCTGATTTGTATATTTTTCACTTAATCCAACTTTTCCTTGACAATAATGATTAATTAAGAAATGCTGCAGCATCATGAAGAATCAGTTCAGGTTAGTTAGAGAGAGAGGAGACTGAGACATGAAGAGAGAGCGAGGGAGAAACAGATGTTAGAGAGAGAAACATGGACATGAAAACAAGACATTGGAGAGAATAAAGTGATGGATATAAGTAGGCAGTAAGAGAGAGAAACTGGGAAAAAGAGAGAGACGGTAAAAGCGAGACATCAGGTGATGGGTAGAGAGAAGAGAGATGGAAGGGAGAGAGATAGAATGTGAGTGAGATACAGAAAGAGACAAAGAAAGAGAAAAAGAAAAGATAGAGGAAAGGTGACAGGGAGGGAAAAACAAGACTGTGGCAGTAAGGAGGAGAGAGAATAAAAAACTAGGAAAAAGAGAGAGAGAGAGGGAGAGAGAGAGAGAGAGAAAGATTTTCTGGAACTTGTTAAGACTGAACATCCCCTTAACAAACAAAAGGAAATGCCTTCAAAATAAAATAAAAAAAACCCTGTTTCTCCTGAGCCAAATCTAGACATCCCAAATGCCAGCACATCTGAAAATATAATAAAAAAACATGGCATGATGAAATTCTAGGAAAGAGAAAAGTGGAGAAAAGATGAGAGGAGGGGGAGAAAAAAAATGGCACAGTGACCTAGCCGTTTGTGAAATGAAGAAACCTGTAGGGAGAAAATAGAGAAATCAGGACAAGTGTCAGTGAAAGGATAATAATGAATACTGCTGTGTCAGGAAGCGATGGGTTATGACAGTGCTGTCACTGTGTGGAGGGAAAAAAAATGCACAGGCATTACAGTGAGGTTCACAACGTATTATTTTACTGCCAAGACGTTGAAATACATTAAGAGTCACAGCGCGGCTCACCCAACACACTCCTGGGTTTAGTGACTGTACCGCATAAAGCACCTGGATTTTTCTCAGAATGAAAAAAAAAACCCAGACAACTTATTGTCCATAAACTGCTCTCTACATCAGAGACCATGGGATAATGGGTAATGTATCACGACAAAGGACACATGACATCCAAAAAACGTTTCTAATAGTATGAGTACTTACTGTCAGTATATGAGATGTTATAGATTTTGTGATCTGGGTCCTAGAATATTTCCATGCCAAAAGGGAAGAAAAACTCCATAGATGTGATATCCTGGTCCATCAAGGTATCACACTGACTTCATTTTATTGCCACATAACGTTATTGAGCCTAAACCTGACGAACTGAAGCAACACCAGATCATAACACTGCCTCCAGAGGCTTGTACAGTGGCCACTAAGCATGATGGGTGCATTGCTTCATGTGCTTCCCTTCTTATCCTAACACAGCCATCACTCTGGAACAGAGTCAGTCTGAACTCATCAGACTATCAGGCCCTTTTCGATCCATTTTCTAGCCCCTTTAAAGCCTTTTTTCATGATTTTCTTATGGCCAAACAGCTGTTTAATCCCAATGCCGAAAGTTCTCATTATATTTTGTGTGTGGAAATGCTCTTAATTTCACTATTAAACATAGCTGTGATTATTTTTATTCTGTTGATTTTTTAGACAATTTTTTTTTTTTTTACAATGCAGCTTTACATGTTTAAGTCATCACAAGTTCTTTTTTTATTTTGTCAGCAAAGCTGATGTTTAAGCACTATCCTTAAAGGCTTTAATAATGTACTGGACAGGTCATACCCCATCTGCAGTATTTTTTGGGTACGGAAGCCGGCAGTGTATTTCACCAGACCGAAGGGTGTGACTGAGTTCCCAAAACATTTGGTCAAATGACTCTTCTATAAACTTTCTGCTACCCCAAGCCTTGTCCCACCATACATTCCTTTTAATAACTAACAGTTTTTGTAACAATGTTTCTTTTAAACATTTTATGATCAGCGTGTATATATATATATATATATATATATATATATATATATATTTTTATATATAACTT
>JAOVVA010000026.1:21820178-21836341 GCA_028565275.1 Leiocassis micropogon | reverse complement strand
TGTTCAATTATGTTATCTTTGACTAATAGTTAACGGTTTTTGATGAGCAGAAACATTTAAGTGTGACAAACATGCAAGAGAATAAGAAATCAGGAAGGGGGCAAATAGTTTTTCACACCACTGTATGTACATTTTTTTAAAAGCACAGTTTTGCGTCACAGTCATAAGTTCTAGTATCATGTGTGCGATCCATGCTGGGGTCATGTTCATTAACAGGACCAAATTTTAGCAGATTTTTTTTTTTGGTCCTATATAATTTGCTCACTCGTGAACCGAGGACTCCTGATTCGATTTGTTTTTCTTCTTTAAATTTTGTTACAATTCTAAACAAACTTAGCAAACGGTTTGCTCTTACCACACAGGATGATGTGATGCCTGCAAATGTGTAAATAGTATAGAAGTGCTTTTTTTAAATTAATTAAATAAAAAATTGAAGTGAGTGTGGCATTACATGATCTGCTACACAAAAGAATCACGATGCACGATGATGATTCTCCCCCCCCCCCCCCCCCCATCTCAAGTTCCCACTGTACAAGCCTCTGGGGGCAGAGTGTTCTGAGATGGGCAGGTGTGTGTGTGCGCTAGTTAACACTAACTACCTCCAGATGGCTAAATTATGGATCTGCTGTAAATTCTGCTGTAAAAAAGTTTGGACACACCTTCTAATTTAATGTTAGTTTAATAAATTTTTTGACACATTCTACTGGAACAATACTGGAGATTTCAAAACTATTAAATAACTGGATATCGTGTAACCTGTGTACAGGGTCACATGAGGGGGCGCCGGGAGCGTATCCCAGGAGACTTTGGGTATGAGGGCGAGGTACACCCAAGACACATCTCGGTAAATGTTCAAAGGAGATTATTGCACAATTTCAAAATTGTTTAATAAAATTGTTTAATTGTTTAGTGGAAAGAAATGTAAAAAATCTGAAAAGACCACGGCATTTTATAAAAGGTTTTGACTGGTATTATATTTGTTTATCATTTTGATGCAGACACATTTACATTTCACACAAACGTCCATAATTTCCTTTGACAACTGTTAAAAGCACTCTATTACAAATAAAGTTGAACTGAATTGATTTTATTAATAGTACACACATGTATTAGAATTTATAATCTCTTATTTAATGCAAGTTTAGTTTAAAGCGCTGGCGTTTTGTAAGAAACATATATATATATATATATATATATATATACATATATATACACACACATACACACGTATAGTGATATCTTTATGTCCTAGTGCTAAATAATTTAAAATATCAGTCTGATTTTTACCAAACCCAAAAGACACGTCATGAAGAGGTTTCATCATTAAGCGTTCTACATCACGCTTTAACCCTGCAATTATAATTCAGCTCCGATTCTTATTTAATCGTCTGCTTCAAACAGAGAAGCCCCGTTTATGAGGAGTTCATTAATCAACATGAATTAGTAAAAGGGGAACGCAGGAGGTGAAGTGAGCAGGGGTTTAGTTTTCCGCTGGCTCCACTCGGGCCTCCACGGGCATTAAACCCTGACACGTTTATTCTCTCATTATTCTGTATAATGTCTACCATAAAGTACAGCCTTGTACAGTAGAATACACGCTGCTTTAACGCAGATGCTCTGACATCTGCTGCTGTTCATAAATAAAGACAGACGCAGACAGAGTACAGTACCTTTATGACGACAGCTTTAAACAACTTAAAAAAAATAAAAATAAAAACTACACAAATAAAGTGCATACTGTACGATATACGTGACCAACAAGAGATAACATGTTAGAAACTTTAATGTATATGGGTAAATCTCTAATGAGCAGTTAATGAGCGACTGCTGAATGTTAAACACATACCGTACACACTTCCCTGCGTCTGTGTGTGTGTGTGTGTATATGCACACGCATGCATGTGTGATCAGTCAGCTCAGCTCTCTCTCCTCCTGCAGTGTGATTAATGAAAGCAGCTGTGGGAACCATGCTGTGAAACACAAGAACACGCTCCTGTGTCACACACACGCACACACACACACATACTCATCACTTGCTCATTAGTAAGTTGTAGAAGAGTAGCAAGAGAAGATTAAGAGAGTAGGAAGGGAAAAAAAGCATACACACAGACACACACACACTTACTTGTGACTGGACTATAAGGACACGTTAAATAATTTTTTTCCCTCATCCTCTGTGACACAATTCCAGTAACAAGCTTCGAAAACCAGTCTATACACATCACAGATAGCCTTGTGACCCTTTCATAAATGTTTAAGGTAATCTGGGTTAAAGGTCACACTATTGGAAACCCTGAGAGGTTTTTTTTCCTCCCCAATATTGAACTTTGATCTTAGAGCAGGAAGCACCTCGGTGCATCAGGTTCCACTAATACAATGAAATGAAATAAACATTAAAACAATGATTAGTCGTTAATCAGTTAACTGCTGGTAAGAACTGTAGTAATGTTTTGCATAATGTTTCTCCGTAGTTGCATCATGCATCTACTAACTAGTAAATAGCCACAAGAGGGCGCACTTGAAGGCAAGGTTGGACGTTGGATTTTTATTGGCCTGGTTTTTAAATAAGTACAGAGAGAAACAAGCATTATTTTTTACAGCTTTATTTATTTATTTTTCTTCTATTTGTTTAAACTGGTGAGCTTCATTAACTCCTCTGAAATTAACTAATTTGTTAGGATTCTGTCAAGAAAACTGCATAAAAATAAAATTCTGCGTTGCTACTGTTGCTATTAATAATTACGGTTTGATTGATTACTGATTTTTTGAATGTTTAAAAAAAGAATTACAAATACGCAACCCTAGTAAACAAATAAGTGTGTATTTGTTTCTTTATGTTTACATAAAAAATTATTGAAGTTTTAGATATAAACGTGTTGAAATAATTACAGAGGAAACTGACATGATCGCGTCATGTTTGGAGAAGGAACTTCTACGTGCCTTTCAACTAAAATCAAACTTCCTGCACTTTCAGGAGACTATCAGCACAGCTCATGTTTAAACTAAATCAAGGGATGAGGATGACGTCTTTAGTGATTATCAAATGATGCACTGACAAGAGGCTTATTTAAGACGTTAGCGCAGTGAGGCGAAAAAGTCAATCAAGAAGAAAAACTAAAGCGATTTGGAAACAAATGAGCTGGAGGCAAGATCAAGATTGTCAAATGAAAGCGAGTCAGTCAGTCTGCTGGGCTGCATCACATCACAAATCCCCAGCACACACACACACACACAGAGAGTCCTGTAGGAAGAAGATAAAGGTGATAAACAAGTGTTTGAAATGCAAACGCCGCCAAATAATTAATGCCTAAAGGATGTAACTAGATGTTCGTGGCGAGTGTGAATGTGTGCCTCCTGGAAAAACGCCACCCTGAGACTGGGAGCTGGAACTATGTAAAGCGTAGACATTACTAGCAAAGGTAGTGTTAAGAGTCGGACTGTGAATGAACAAATACACACAGAACCAACATCAAGGGATATATAAAATAAATAAATAAATAAATAAATAAATAAAAAAAAGCTGACCTCCACCATGAAGCTGCACAAACAAAATGATACAAAAATAATAATCTTTAGTTTTTCACTCACGAAAACTATAGGCAGGCTGCAGTATAATGCAGCTTTTGATTGTGCAACCCGTACATCATCATCACACAACAAAGTGCCACTACTCCATTCAACGGATAAAACAACGTGATCGACTGTACTGCACGACCTCCTGCACGACGACTTGCTGATTCTCCAGAAGCAAAAGGTAAACCTTTTTTTTTTTTTTTAATGAAGCTGTCCTCAGCGGTAATGTGTTATCTATAAACAGACCACACGGGACCACATCCTCAGGAGCAGTCACTGGTGCCCATGTGATGAGAACTCTGACCAGAAGTAGGGCATCAGGATGGATCAGGCAGAGAACAGAAGATCAGTATCCTATATCTGATCAGCCAAACACATGCAGCAGTGACCATTAGAAAGTGGCGGGTTCTGAGGCCAGAAACACGGCAGAGAGAATGCAACCCGAATAACCATCCTTTACACCCAGGGTGAGCATGAAAGGATCTCAGAAATGCGCAAAAACATCAAACATCAAACGTGATGCTACAACTGCAAATCAGGTTTCAGTCAGCCAAGGACAAGAATCTGTTGAAACAACTAGCCAGCAGAAAAGAATTAAAGTGAGATGAACATGTGGAATCTTTTCATACATTTCGGTCATTTCCATTTTCAGAATATGGACTCATTTGTATATTTAAGGGGGAAAAGACAAACACATTATTGATTACTGCACCAGCTTCATTATTATGCCTTTATGAGATTCAAATATTTTATCATACAAATATTAGGGACAAGAATTACCAGGGACTGCCTGATACGCTATCACGATACCTAGGTGTCAATTCGATTTGTAATGCGATTCTGTAAGTATCATGATTTTAATAAAAGCAGTAAGTCCCCGACTTTCGAGTTACGAATTTCTGCAGATACGAAAGGATCGCGGATCTTTAACAGTATGAACATTCATAGATGAACAAATCGTGGAAGTATCTTACGCGTTTTGTATGAAAAGTTTACACTGCAGTGCACCAGATACCAATATTTACAATTATATACAATATTTTAATTGTGTAAGTAAATGTCTGGTATATTGTACGTGTGTGCGTGTGGGGGTGCGGGAGACATGAGTCGGGAATACCGGTTTCTATGAATCAGTCCGGAAGCACGATGATGGAAAACGCCCATCCTGTAAAGCTGTCCCGAAGAAGAAGAATTCTAATTTCAAAAAATCCTCAACGAAACAGAGTTCACAGTCAAATACAGCTCTGAGACAAAATGGCATCCGTTCAAGTGCACAGTAAACCCCATGTAGCGTGACGTCTTTAAACGAGGTCATCTGACACTACTGCGTCACCGGGGTTTCCCCTCACTATTTAAAGGCGGTCTTGCGAGAGTATAATACGGAACCAAAACACCAAGCCTGTGTGTTTAGTTTTATTTGTGTCAAAGGTGTATAAGACTCACTTTGTCAGACTTACGAACGAATCCGACTTATGAACGTGCTTCCGGAAAGGAAGTATCCTGATTCACTATTTTATTTCTTTCTGTATATATTTTGTTACAATTCAAAACAAACTTAGAAAGCAATTTGATCCCATCACACAGGATGCGGTGCTGCCTGCTAATGTGTGAACACTTCAGAGTGCGCCAACTATAGAAATATAGAGTGACTGCAAACAATATGTAAAGGTTATTTGAAACAACTGGTTTTGATACATGAATTTACGCATAAAAGAATCGTGGTACGTAACTCAATTCCCCTCTGTCTCTAATCATAAGATGTCAGTGAGGCTTCAATATTATACAATTTTACTTGGTAAAACTGAGGTTTATCATTAATAGTACATTAGTAACTTGTCTATAAAAGGACAAAAGCAAGTGTTAGACTGAAAACGTCCTCTTACAGAGGTTGCTTATTGATCGTATAATTCTAAGCTTAACTGGTATCTAGGAACCGACGCCCCGAGGCATCGAAGCTTAAGTAAGGTCTGAGCGAGAGGATGATCTTTCCAATCTGTCCCGTTCGTCTGTTATTGTGTTAAGACCCGGCACGGCGCGGTGTGGCGCGGCCCTCTCTCCGCCGCTAGCTACTGTAATAAAGCCCTGTGTTGTGTTCAGACACGGAAAAGGACAAACACCTCATAAACTCTGCATGACACTCCGCCTTTTTTATTCTTCCTTTAATGGATGTATGCAGAGGACTCGGTGTCGGGGCCGCTGCGTCTGTTTGTGTTCCGCTGTTTATGGATGCGAGCCGTGCGTGAAACGACGCCGAAAGACAGAACGCGCATCAGATCCGATATGTTCATTAATTCAACGGAGAATGGGTATTTATTGCATCAGTGTTTAATTTAGCTGAACAAACAGCACTCAAACACAAACGCACACAATCCCACACAGACACACACAAATATAGTGTATGTATGTACTCTCAAACAGGCACACACTGCAAAATTAACCAAATTAGCCTCATCAGACAAGGCCTTCTCTTTCTATCAAAAGTAATGAGGTGTTCGGAACACACACACACACACACACACACACACACACACACACACACACACATCTAATTTAGAATTTAGAATCTTACATAGGCATATCTTTGTAATGCAGGATTAACCTTTCGTTGTGTAAAATACACACAGACACACTCCCAAGCAAACAAAAGGAATAAAATCCATAAAGAAGCTCTTATTTATAAGGACGCACTTAATTTCAAAATGATGACAAAAAAAATTATAAAGAAAATGTTTTCGTTATAAATGCATTTTAAAACAACAAAAAAAGGCTGCGAAAGAGTGCGAAGTGACCCAACAATGACCTGCAAGACCTCTGAGAATGAAAGCAAGCAAGCGCCGGAGTTTGAGCTACTGCTGATGTATGAGAAAAGTAGATCTTATTGACCGCACACAGTCTCACACACACACACACACACACACACCTTTTACGCATCATTTCCACTCAAGCTGTTCTCAGTCTGGCCCTGACCACGTACACCAACCTGCACCGTTTCTCTGTGGGGCATCAGAGTGTGTACACATCACATCATTGCTGTGGAAGCCTTTGGAGTTTCTAGATTTCTAAAAATCAGCTGGCGATATGATCAGGGTCTGAGAGATATCCATTCTAAAGAGAGTTAACTTACTCATGTTGGCAGAAGTGCATCCTGAGAGTGGTCGAGAATACTGGGCGAGCATATCTCGCCCAGTGACCCGGGTAACAGACTTTATGTAGAAGACTGGGGGTTTCCCCGTTGGAGTCTGGTTTCTTTCGAGGTCCTTGCTGCGACTGTCACTGATCTTCGAGGGCGTTTTCACATTAGGCACGATTGATTTGTGAGGCGCCATTAAACACAAGAAGAAGAGAACAACAAGTCAAAAAAAATGTCAAAAGCAGCGCTCTCGTGTGCGTTCCTACTTTATCAGCTATGGCTGTGCAGGTCAGAGGATGAGATTGGCATGTGGTTTGCACACACACGAAGACTTCGTGCGAGACTGACGGCACTGGTGATGTCGCGTCTATTCTTGAGGCCACATTGTCCGGCCCTAATGTAATGAAATAGCCTAAGAACCTCTGCCTGGACACTTCAGCACATTTTGGTGAAACTGGTGTGAATTCTGTTTTTAAGCTGGGAATCAGCCAAGGTCGCTTTATAAAATGGCGGCTGGGGGCTTGTTCACCCTCCACCATGGAAGAAGAAAAAAGTTCTTATTACAGTGCATGCACATTAAATTAAGTGCCAAACAGCTGGGAAGTGCTGGGGCTTAAACCCCTAACCATTTGTACAGTAAGTTGAAGCTACCCACTCTCGTAACTCCTTTGGCTGAGGAATGCGACTGGTCCAATAACATCTCTTTGTCTTCTTTACGGCATGCTGAGGATCTAAAAAAGCACTATGCTTCTCTGCTTTTGTACTGGTGGCAAAGAACAATAATAAAATGATCAACCGAGAGAGGCAAAGTAACAAAAATTGCAGCACTCCCTCTCCTGTCAATCACTGTGATACTAACTGATTGAAGGAGTGTGCTATGGCCAGCATGAGCAGGAGTTTGAAAAGAAGCTTTGTGTGTTTCTGAGGAAGTACGTGTTAGCCTTCACCTCCTCGGTGGCAGCAGTTTTGTAAGGAAGAGCCCTCTGGTGGGAGGAAACGCCCAGGTGAGCAAAGTGGGTAGAAAATGGGCGCAGGGGATTGTTTAGTGCTTTATCCAAATACTAGTAAAGAGACCGTGTTCGTATCTGAGAGAGAATGCAGGCACAAAGACTCCCTTCAAGGCTAGATCAAGGCTTCACTCAACTCCTCTATCTCAAACCATCAAAGGAAAGTTTTTTTTTCCTCCGTTTGTTTTTATTTATTTATTAATTTTTTTTAGAAGCCTTTATCAGAGCGCACCGCTGCCCTCATCACTCTCCTCCCCGCATTATATCCGTGTTGTACTACGGATGCTGCGGGCGTTGCACTTTTCCTCCTCTTCACCCAACTACTTACTGCGACTCCTGTATGGGTGAGAACGTGTGCCTGCGAGTGTGTGGGGCACAGATGTTGCAGCTGCAGTAGCTCTCCGAGTTATCAGCCTGGCATATGGCGACACTGAATGAAAGATGGGCGCTGTCAGGGAAAGAGAGGGAGCAAGAGGAGGTGAGAAACGATGAGAGGAACTACGCAGCGAGGTGAAAGGAAGACAGGTTGGAAGCGGCCGTAAAAACGGGGAGATCGATGGAGGTTCGTGCAGATGAGGGGGAGAGGACGCGAGTGAAAGTGAAAAACAGGAGCGAGTAAAAGAGTCAACTATATTGTGTGAAACCTGCTTCAAATTTCCCCAGTGGACTAGATCGTAAAAAAGAAAAGAAAAAAAAGAGCTCAAAAAGAAGATAGCGCGAGTTCAGGTCCATTTTCCTCCCTTCATCTCCTTCGGAGTGTAATGACATCCAGCGTCGCACCTTTAATGGGAACTTTCTCCTCATTAAATACATACAGTTGGCTCACACACATCCACACACATCTTATTATTCCCGTGATGGGGATATTCAGTCCACGCAAAGAGCTAGAGGGTGACAGCGCCACTAACCCGCTACCGCCTCCATGGACAAGCGAGACACACACTGATGAGGATGGAGAAGCTCTAGAAGTTCATAGCTGGCTTCATCTATAAAAGGCGCACGATCCTTTCTTACAGTAATTGTGCAATTTTCAGAAGCAGCGTATTAAAAAGGGAATAAGAGAATAACTTATGATATTTATTTGTAGGAGATGGAGAAATAAAAACTGTGAAAATTATCTGATCTACAGCAATCAAATGTAGAATGTAGAGTTAATAAACAACTTAAAAAGCATCATAAAAAAAAAAAAAATCGAGGAAAAGGATAATTAGGGAAGAAAGAGTAGAAAGCGTTTCCTCCCCAAGTCTGAAATATACTTGCGGTGGCAGCCAGCAGAACGCGGCAGGTTTACCCGGCATACAACAAATACGTATGACCTTTAACCCAATATTTGTATTTATTAGATATTTCTACTAAATATAATTTCACATTTCAGAGATCTAACCTACTAACCTTCCCCTCCATCTACACATAGGTGAAAAGTAAGATGAACTAAAAACATGAAAAACTAAACACTCCTTGGGGTACAAAGATGGCACTGTTTGTCAAAGTAGAGGGGTTTAGCATATGACATAACATATGCCTAGAGAGAGAGAGAGAAGAGAGCATATAAAGTAACATCCTTTTTTTCAGCACAATCTAAGCAATATGATGAACTCAATTGTATTTCATGTTAAACAAATATATAAACATGACTGAGCGCATAAAAAAAATAAACGTTTTTACACAGATATAGCACAGAAATATCTGAAATAGCACAGATTCAGAAGATTAAATAAAAATGTGCACTTTTCTTGTGTTCTACACTTTTGTCTCATCATCCCCATATAAAATTTACACGCTTTAAAACATATAAAACATGACATATCAGAAAACCCCAACGGACAATTTGATGTCTGAAGCGGCCCCTGTCGACATATATTATATTATTATACATATAAGCAGTTTATTATTATTATTATTATTATTATTATTATTATTAAAAAATGGGTCTTTGACCAATGGTGTGTTGCCGCATTGGTCTGTACCACTTGAGTTGTAAGAGCTCTAATCTTCCAAGTTTTTAAAGAAGAGCCCGTTGACCACGTGAAACTGAGCATATATGACCATCAGTTCACCCTTTTTACGTCAGCTGGCATCCGTTGCATTTACTGTCCCTTAGTACACCGCGGTCTCTGGAGCAGAAAAAACAGGTACAGGAGCGGCAGCGTGAGACGGAACAGTCCGCTACTAGTTAATCAATCGCGGATGGCATCGCTCTCCAGGACACGGAATGTTCTCTATGTGAGGGAAACGTTGGTATAATTTCAGATTATGATTAAATTCAGATTACAACTCAACACATTTATCAAGATCACTCAAAATCCATATCTCCTCCAGAAACTTGGCATCTTTCCTTCAGAACCATATGCCAGTTCCTTCACTAAAGCCTCAACCAAAACATCACCCAGGAACATTCGCGACCCTACTGTATGTGCAGCCCTTCGTTTAAAAAAAAAAAGGGGAAAAAAAGAGAAAAGCATGCTTGTTTACTTTCACAAGATGCCAGTCTTGTCTTTACTAATGAGCATTCCAGCAGTGACAGATAATCAATGACCCTAGACAGCTCTTTGAACCCCTAAAAAGCAGTCTTCTTGCACGGGACAATGAAAAGAAATAAGAACGGTTTTAACGTAAATAACCCAGTCATACTGTTGCCTTTAATAACCCTAATAACCCTAACGTTGAGGTGTCTTCGCACTCAGCCAATCGGCAACCGGCCTTCACAACTGTCCCAATTAGCGTATGTACAGGATGCCCTCTCATAACCCTCAGATGCTGTCTGGGTAACGTACCATCCTCCTGAGCAGTCACCATGACTACACAAGAAGGGGCTCTCACTGTAGATATGTCCATACATACAGTTACAAACTCGCTGGTTACATTAAGAGAGGCAACCGGTATCATTTTAAATATACCGTGTCTCCTGAAAAAGTATTTGCCCCTCCTGATTAAATTTTATTTAGTTTTTTTTGCATATTTGTCACATTGAAATGATTGGTATCATAAAAAAATTCATATTACACAAGTTAACATGAGTAAATACTAAATACCATTTTTAAGTGATGATTTCATGTATTAGGGGAAAAAAGCTGTCTAAAGCACTACAGTATATGAAAAAGTAACGGATGAGCTACTAAGGTTATAGCTTGACTAGGCCGTTAAATTGGACTACTGTTCTTGTCCCAATATACGAGCATGGCAGAGACATTGATTTAAAGACAGAAGTACAGTATGTCCGACTCTGATATGATGGGTAGCGATATTCTGCCTTCAGCCTGGATGACCTATTACATTACACACCAAAACAATCTACAAGCAAGTTAGCTAGCGGTGAGTTTCATGTCGAGCAGCGAAACCTCAAGCCGCATTTCATTCCAAAGTGCACTTCACAGGGTGCTCCCTACTCCCTGCTCTGTTAGCAGGGAACGTCGGTAAAGGGAACTTAGCTTCCTCTGTTCGTTACCCTGGTAACATAAGCACCCTATTAATATGATGTCATCCTCGATAATAAAGATAATAAATATATAAATACTTTCAGACAACTTTACAGCAATGTACATTTTGTATGAGGTGTCTGCTTTAGTTTTTGTACAAACTTATGCTTTATGATTTATGCTATCGCTCAGGTTTATGGTGCTATCCATAGGCAGACGACACCACCGGCTTATTCGCTCCGTTCCGCATATTTGTTCGATCAAAAAACATTTCCACTGAAAATTTGGAGCATTCGCAAAGCGCCTAGGCAGATTTCTGTGTCCGACTGAGGTAACAATAACGTGTGAAAGCAGCCTGACTCCCAACCGCGTTATCAGGGTGTGCTAGTCCGAGAAGTACAATTTAATACCATTTCAGTCGGACTAAAATGTTGGCATGTTGTTTTTTTTTTAACTTCAGTTTTAGTCAGACTAACACAACGTCATGGAAACGTACTGAGTGTTTTCATCTCTCCTTTTTCACTCACTCCCACTCCTGACGTTTTGGAGATTTATCAGCCTTGTAGTTTTGTCCTATTGTACAAACATGAACGGCTCAAATAATCAGGATGAAACTATGATGTGTAAAAATGCCTCATTATCAGCACGGTAAACTGCATTATAAACACTGTGTTAAACTTAATCCCTGGCTGCAAAGCTTTCTCAGCCCGAAAGGTCTTCTGCCCCCAAAAAATGAAGTGTGTTTTACGGTTAATTCACTTTACATTACTTTGGAGTCGGCACAGAGGGAAGGAAAAAGAAAAAAAAAAAAAGACACATACTGAGACCACGTCTTATTGTACTTCATCGATCGTTCAAAATCTAACTCCACACTTTGGTAAATGCGTAGGCACGACATGCCGAGACCTGCTTAAGGGTCTCTGACTAATACTGTAACAATGCCTTGACCATAGTGTATGTCTCTAAGCTGAATTAGTGAATGTGACGTGAATTAAATAGATAAATGAGATACAGGATCTCTATCATACAGTATCTATCTACATACTGTACTTTATATCGCTTGAATTAACCAAGACTAGAGCATTTAGAGTGGTTGTATTAAAAAAACAAAACATGCTTTTATATGCATTTCTCTCTATGAACGCTCCAGGACCCCTAAAGTTCTGAACCTTAACTACTTCAACAGAATAAACAGGCCTGCGGTTATTTTTGTTCCGTTTACATTTTTATTGTTGCATTTAACTGTATGTTAATAAATCTGTTACTGCTGGTCAGAAAAACTAAAGGAGCATTCTCAGAGGTAGGCCTATTTTTAAAGAAATACAGGCTGTTTATTTGAAAAACCTTTTCTCTGATTTGCATGTGGGGAGGCATGTGTTAAACATGGAATGAAACGCTGTCTGCATTTTATTTTCATTACAGTGTGTTTGAATAAAACTGCCATCGCACATGACTCAAAACAACTGAACATTTGGCTCATTTCATTAAAGAAAAAAAAAGACAGAAGTATGAGCGGGAGTCAAAAATCCAGTTACAGTATATTAAAACCTCTGTTGGTCACTCTCTGTCTCATCAGCGCTTTCCGTTCAAGGCTACCGTCTTCCCGGTCACTGCTGTAGAGGTGTGAACGGGTTACATCGGTTAATTTGTAGTGGCAAAAATGGATGCCCTGCTTGTTATACATGCGCGAAAGAAGAGCAACGTGGAGTGGTTAGTTTTTTGCGGCCTGAAGGTGTACCTGGTGCCGTTATTTATCGAAGACTTTGTGCGCAGTGTGCAGAAAATGTTTTGTCTCGAAGAAATGTATACGAACGGAGAAAGAAGTTCAAGGAAAGTTGCACACGGGTTAGTCATCAAGAAGGAGCCGGACGACTATCCATGTCCACGGCTGATGACAAACGTCTGTACATTTCGGCCCACACTGTCAAAAAACTGTTTTAAGGTGTTAGAGGATCCTTACTACAGTCCTGATGTCGCTCCATCTGACTTTCACCTGTTTGGTCCCCTGAAAGCAGTTCTACGAGGATGACGATTAATTTCTGCTAAAATAAAAAATTCTGCTTAATTAAGCCAAAAAAAATTTTTAAAGAGGGATTATAAAAGCTCATTTACAGATGGACAACGTGTATTAAGGAAGCAAGAAGATTACGACGAAAAATGATGTATTTGTTTTTTTCCAAATGTTGACTGAAATAAATTCTACAACCAGAGTGCGGATCATTTTGACTCGGCCTCGTGCATTGTGTATCAGCGTTCAACCTAAAAAAATAGTTTCACATTTTAAATCCTATTTCAATATTGTAATAAGAGTGTGCGAGGGTGTCTAGTCTCAGCTCTGGTAGCAACGTCAGCAAATAATGGTATACCCTGACCTGTGAGTGTCGACTCTGGCAAGCGAAAGTAATTCGCATGCAATCTTAATGCTTGGTGTACACTGAACTGAGGTTTGTTCATTGTTTAGTGCATGTGGTGATTAAAACTCTTTTTAAATGGAAAAAGAAGGATGTGATGCAAAGTCCAAGTTGTCTACGATGTTCGTAGCGTTGATGAATGAACTGGTGTAGCCTCCTACCGTGTTGGCTTCTTTATTTATTTATTCTAAGCCAAATTGTAGTTGTACATACTGTCCCACTTCAGAAATATAGCTAATTAATATGATTGAAAAGCAGGTTCCCGGATGTGCAGAATAAGCAATGTCAAAGAAAGGTCTGCTGGAGGTTATAAACACAAACAAAAAAGTGCAGTGTTGTTGGGATTTTAATGTAAAGCTATTTTTAATCATCATAATCCCTCAGACAAATGACAAAACAAGATGATAAAAGGATCATTATGATTATGATGATAATCCGAATCAAACGGACGGACTTCACTCACTCGTGTTTCCTCTCTCGCTCACACTCGCAATCCATCTCACAGGAAAAAATGCCAGTACACTGACAACCAACACTGCTCAAGTAAACACACACACATGCTCTCTCCCTCTCTCTCCAGGAAAAGGAGGAGCCGAGGACTTGTTTCGGGTCCCTGTGACGTAACCGGACTCAGTTTGGAAACACTTAAAACAAGCCCTCATTCTTCTTTCCTTCCCTCCTCCAGCCCTCATCTTCCTCATCCAAAAAAAGGGAGAAATGCCTTCTGCTGCGTGCCTGCAGGCATCATTAGGCCGGCTTGAAACAGCCAACGCTGTGGAACATGCGTTAAACATTAATAACTGCATAGCATTAAAGCATGTATCCTACTGCATGATAGGAAGGGAGAGATAGAGAGGGAGAGAGAGAGAGAGAGAGAGGGAGGGAGGGAAGGAGAGAGAGGGAGAGAGAGAGGGAGAGAGAGAGAGGGAGGGAAGGAGAGAGAGGGAGAGAGAGAGGGAGAGAGAGAGAGGGAGGGAGGGAGGGAGGGAGAGGGAGGGAGAGAGAGAGAAAGAGAGGGAGGGAGTGAGGGAGCACAGCAGACATTCAAATTTCATCCTGACCTTTTGCCTACAGGCTACACGAGGAAAAGAATTAATGCACGAACAGAAGATTTCTTAGTGATCAAAAAAAAAATGTCTCCATCAAGAGCAGGGCAAGTTTAGTATGATTTATATCATAATCCTTCGGAAGCCCGTGAGTAAAATATGTGCTTGTTGATGCAGTAATGTTCGATACTTTTAGGAGTAATAAAATCTCCAAAGGCAGTCACATTAACACAGTAAATATGCTAAATTTTAAATACACAATAATATGGGTAATGTGATTTTTTTTTTTACACACGTGTTGAGTGTGGTGCACACGTCACCAGACAACACAGTGACTACCTGGAGCCCTATATATACTGTAGGCCCACTGTCTATTTACAAGATGGTAGACACTTGTGATGCTAATTAGTGGACACACCTTGAATTAACATGTCCCTTTGGTCACATTATTTTCAGTCTTTTCTAGGGGTACCATCATTTTTGTCTAGGCCTGTTCCATGAGTTAATTTTTTTTTTTAATAATTCAGTTGAAGCATGGTTGAAAAGCAATGTCTGACTTTCATTGGTTACCATTCATAGAATTTTTATTTATTATTAGTTTTGTCAGATTAAAGTAATTTTAGTGACCATTGTGACTTTTTTTGTGACCGAAGGGTACCAACAATTTTGTCCACGTTTGTAAGTTTATGGGCTTTATGTTTTTATGTATATCAAAGAGATAGTTGTGGATTTTTACATCAAAGTCTGTCTTAAATCAAAATCAAGGTAAAATCAAGTACATTTCAACACAGTATGTCTTGGTTGTTACACGTTTTTGTGCTCTGCACAACGACAGTGAAATTTTTCACCTGGGATGCGAATAAAATGCAACTTATGGGGGCCAAATTCCAAATTTCAGCTGAAGCTCATATGAAGCTTCTGCAGTCCCACTGAGCTAAAATATTGATATCTTTCAAAGTTATCTTGCATTTAGACTTAAATTCTTTTACCAGAACCAGCCCTATGGCTAACCAGAAGTACCCTTATGCTAACAGGAAGTAGCCATATGTCTAGTGTTGGTGAAAGAAAAAGAGTTCAATTACTAAATACACCATGACTTTGAAAAACACCAACTTGATTTATCCATCCCTTCAACTGGGCCCTACTACCTTGGTAAGGAATATAAACAAAATTGGGACAAAAATAACTTTCGAGGTATGTACACAACCCACAGCTGCGATTTCTGTAAAAGCAAAGGCTAAACTAAAGATTTCTCTCAATTCTCTGAAAATATATAACAGACAACACAGGAAGGCCACATGGAGATTAAAAACACAGTATATTTTCAATATAGTCTTTACTCAGTTATCTAAGGTACGTAACTGTACACTGAGTATACATGGAGTTTTTTATTTTGTGCACTTTAATAAGGACATTTTTTTATGTTTTACTGAGTATCCTGCAGAAGCTGTTGAAACTGCTTCTTTTTTGCATGCGAAATCCAGGAGCTTTTGTTTTTTGTCAAAAAAATGGTCACGTATATAATATACTGCTACTATCTTTTCTGGCATTTAATTATGTTTCTGTAACTTATGATTGAA
>JAOVVA010000026.1:21783141-21806028 GCA_028565275.1 Leiocassis micropogon | reverse complement strand
GTGGATGGACTAGGGTATGTGGATGGATAAGTGGATGGACTAGGGTATGTGGATGGATAAGTGGATGGACTAGGGTAAGTGGATGGATAAGTGGATGGACTAGGGTAAGTGGATGGATAAGTGGATGGACTAGGGTGAGTGGATGGATGGATGGACTAGGGTAAGTGGATGGATGGATGGATGGACTAGGGTAAGTGGATGGATGGATGGATGGACTAGGGTAAGTGGATGGATGGATGGATGATGGATGGATAAGTGGATGGACTATAGGGTAGGTGGATGGATGGATGAACTAGGGTAGGTGGATGGATGGATGAACTAGGGTAAGTGGATGGATAAGTGGATAGAATAGGGAAGTGGATGGATGGAGTAAAGTAAGTGGATGGATGGACTAAAGTAAGTGGATGGATAAGTGAATGGACTAGGGTAAGTGGATGGATGGATGGATGGGCAGATGAGTGGATGGATAAGTGGATGAAATATAGGGTACGTGGATGGTTGGAAGGACAGGTGGATTATGGAAGGTAGGGTAATTCGATGAATGGACGAACAAGTTTTATGTGAGGGAGGAAGGACAGGTGGATTACAGATAGTAGAGTTAGTAGATGGATGGATGGCTGGATGGGTGGATGGATGGATGGATGGATGCCTAGATAATCATAAAGGAAACACTATATCACCCTCATTTCTTGTAAATATCTCAAAGAAGTGTGTTTAAAACAGAACACTGGAGTGAAAGGGTGGGACAAAGTCATCACTGATCGATTGGTCATTGAGAAACAATGCATGCATGGTAGGTTAGTAGGTCAGACAGACGGACCGATATATACTTTATTGACTTTATTGATCCCAAAGCAAATTCCAAAAACTGGTTATCAATGATTATTCACTGAGAAACAGCAATGATACCTGACTGGTCATGAGGAAACAGCTGTGATCACTGACTGGTTGTTAGGAGGAGTGTTCATCAGTTACAATATAGATCAGTGACTGGTCACAAGTACAACACAGTCAGGCTTTACACACTGATCACCACCAGTTGAGCAAATCTACTCACATTCACCTATCAGCAGTAGTGATGTGAGCAAACTTATTGTAAAACATCACGACAGTTCTCTCTGGAGCAGGAGGCCATGTTGAGGTCACGGACATCAGAAAAAACAGACTAATTACTTTTATTTTACTTGTTTATTAAACTTTTCTGCAACCTGGATGAAGCAGATAAGTTGAAGCTATTGTTCTGTAAAGAACTCAGATATAGACTTTTGAGTAGGTCTTGTCTAAAATGTTTGAGAGCCCCCTGGGTCAGGGCCAAGTAACAATAACCAGAGTCCTCTAATCTTCCTACTACAAAGAAGTGCCTTTGAAGCTTTGTATATCCTTGTTTGAATATACAGTGCCCTCCACAATTATTGGCACCCCAATAGGGAAGGCGCTGTAACTGTACTCGACATGTTAATGAACGCACCTATTTTTGTTGAAACGGAGTGTGTGGGCCCTTCCATTTTGCAACGTTACTCGTTTGTACATCGTGTGTTGAGTTTGTACTCGAGAACTTAGCAGTTAATAGCCAGTTTTTTAAATAAAAAAAAAAGTAGCATTGAACTGAATGGGTTCTGTACTATGAGACTTGTGTAAGTAGCACACACTGATATCACACACTCACCTGTGTGTAACACCAGCTCTCAGCCACAGGGCCGCTGGTCATCTCAGCAGGAGGGGGCGGACTCGGGACCCTGGACATCGCCAGCTTTGAGTGTGTGGGGTGAGGGTGGGGGGCACAACACCTATCAGCAGATGACAGACCCACACACACACACACACACTTCCAAACACTCCCTCTGTGAGCGAGAGGACTTTCTCACACACTCTTACGAGTGTTGAGCTGTGACACCTCAGCTGGTGATCGTGATGGTGGTGAGGACAGACCGGGGTTCAGAGTCACTCAAAGATCAGATCAGCGGTGAAATCCTGAGAGGTGTGTCTGAGCCGCACAAGAACCTGCCAGAGAGAGAGAGAGAGAGAGAGAGGTCAAACTACACATTCACTAAGCTAAGCTTTAAAGCATTACATGATACTGTATAAAGAAATCAGCCTGCATTAATTTGACACAAAAGAAATGCGCCGGAAACACTGCATTAACGATAAATAAACCATTTACTTGTGCACATCTTCAACGTAGCTGCACTAAACCCTGGCGTTTTAAAGCTTTCACACTCCTCCTCTGATCTTCCAGTCACAAGAACACCCAATTATCAGGCCTGTCATGAAGCAGTTCAAGCATAAACCCCAAGAACATGCAAAACACACAGATGTAATCTCTCCCTGTGGCTCTTAAAAAAAAAAAAAATTAAAAATAATAAAACCTCGAGCCACCTCGTCCTTTACTTTCCGGTTCCCTCGTTCTCCGTTCTCCTCTTTCTCAACCTGCGCGTCCTTCCTCCGGCAAAGCAGACGAGCGAGACACCCACTGCGCCTTTTTTCTTTTAATTAGCGTCCTATTGAAAGGATAGATCATGGCCTGGTAGGAACTTCAAGAAATTACAGGACAGGTTTAAAGAAGAGAGGAAAGAAAAAAAGTTAAAAGAAAGGGTGATCAACAGAGGAGGACGAAATGGCGAGAGGAGCGGTAATGAGAAAGGGATGATTAAGCAGTGAGAGAAGGACAAGGACAGAACCCGCCGTCTGATACGGAGAGGACGAGGAAATAAGCGGGGGGAACGATATATAACAGCAGAAAGAGAAAGAAAAGGTCAACAATGAAGTTTTGAAAGGCAAAGTGAAAGGATCACTGAGTTACTCGGCATTTTATTTGCATACCCTTATAGCCGTGGATATCTAGTTTAATTAAAACTTGGGATAAAACTTTATTTTTTTTACTTTTTAGTATTAGAGAACCATCGACCATCTCTGCCTTACACTCGTGTCCTATTTGGAGCTGATAAAAATGAGAGGAAAAAAAAACACTGATGGCATTTTCACTTAGTAAAACAATAAAATATTAATCGCTCAAGTTAGGAAACAAGTCGGTGCCCATTTGCAATTTAAATTACCGTAGACTTCCTTGCAATTAATTTGTGTGTGTGAGAGAGAGAGAGAGAGAGAGAGAGAGAGAGTGTGTGTGTATGTGTGTGTACTCATCTGTCTCCCGCTGCCTATTTTCTCAGCTTCATTTTCAACGATATTTGTATCATGTCTATTGCGACTGTCAACTAATCAACAGGAACCTCGCTTGGTGGCAACATAATAATGTTCGCAAAGCAGCTAACAATCTCTCGACTCTGTAAATAGGCCCTGATGACAGGAGCTCTGAGGTAATGTGCGCACACACGTCCCGTACGCGCTGACACGCTCGGACCCACGCGTGCATGTTCTTTTTTTTTGCGTCGACATCAAAAAAAAAAAGTTACAGCTCAAGACGAGAGCATGTCAAGACCGCGGAGCAAAAGTGAAGTCTGCTAATCGAAAGCCTTTTTCATAAGACATCTTCAGACACTTTATTCATCTCTCTCCCTCTTTGGCAGAGACAGTGATTAATGGGTGATAATCCACAAGACATAGAGGACAAACTTAGAACCCTTGTGTGTGTGTTGTTATACGTACATGCATACATACAGACATACATACAGACATACAAACAGGCTCCACCTTTAATTTCTTCCAATATACTAAGTATACACACCACGCATGAGGACACACTGAGTTGCTTCCAAACAGCGCTGATGCCTGAATGTTGTTTGTGTCCTTTATTGACTTTGGGGTTAATGTTTACTTGTGTGCAAATGTTGACTTGGCTGTTCCGCCAATCTTCTACAGAGATGCTGAACGCAAGAAAGACACTACATAAATAAAACATACAGCTACTACAGGTCAGCTAAGGCTAAGCGATATGATAACCTGATCTCGCATCACGACACTTTTCTGTGATACACGTTATGTATCATGTTCTACTGGACCAGGAAGTGCAGCTGACAGAAATGAAACCATTAGACTATAAGACTCACTTTGTCGGACTTAAGAACAAATCAGACTTCCGGGTGCTTCAGGGATGAAACTCGTTCGTAAGTCTGGGGACTACCTGTATTTCGCTTTTCTGCGCACCACGGGTACAAAGAGTGGTTATTTGAGTTGTAGCTGTGCAATTAACAGGCCGTTCCACCCACAGTCCTGTTTTTTGTTTATTTTCCCCGTTTCGTAGTGTAATGTTTTAGTGTAAACACTTTTTTCACACTTTCCAAAAACACTTAAACTGCCCCTTCCAATACTAACAACTTTTAGAGTTGATCCCAAAGTTCATCATGCTTCCAGACTGATTCATTGCCACCCGTGAGGACAATAAATTTTTTTCATACACACAATATACAGGACATTTTATACATTGATTAACACACTAAAAATATTGTATATAATTATAAATATTGGTATCTGGTGCACTGCAGTGTCTATTTTTTTTGTACGATACACATGAAATACTTCTGTGATCTGTGATGTACGAATGTTGTAATGTTTGTAAGTCGGGGACTACCTGTATCAATAATATTAGAAGACTGACTTCCTCGTTCAGTTCTTTTTTTTTTTGTGTCTAATGGCGACTCTCAGACCAAGCAAATGCATCAGGCGACCTGCTGTATCAAGAAGTGTAAATACTAAAGTGTCCCCAAGTACAGAGAACAAAAATAATGCGAACTCCGGCCAGCAGGGGAGTGTGGAGATGGATCGACCGTATGTATCTGGGCATGGTACAAATTAATCAGTCCTAATGTGAAAACGTCTTAAATTACAAATCATGATTTGATTTCACTTCACATGATTTGATTTCACATTTTTCGACCTCTTAAAAAAAACAGTTATGCTTAAAAGGTTAGCCTTTAGGTGGTACGCTGGTTAGCACCGTGTCCTCACACCTCCAAAGTTGGAGGTTTGAATCTTGCTTGAATCTCTGGTCTGTGAGTTTAGTGTTTATATGTTCTTGGTGGGGTTCCTCCCACAGTCCAAGGACATAACACATCCTGGTGTTTCCAAACTGTATTACGATGTGTGTGTGTGAGTGTGAGTGTGTGTGTGTGTGTGCATCTGCAGTAAGTCAGGATCCAACCATCTAACACATCCCCTGCCTTGTGCCATAAGCTCCCTGGAACAGACTCCTGACAGATGTAGTATTTGTCTTTTCGAAAAGTTAATTAGTATAAATTCTACAGTTAGAGTGCGGATCATTTTTGACTTGCCCTCGTATGTCGCGCCACAGACGAACCAGAGTAGAAAAATACACTATTTAAAACACTTCCATTAGATTTGTAGATTGCGAATGCGCTTTATTATTCGTTCGTTTCTGTTAAGGATCTGCTGCTAACGTGCTTGTGTAGACGTCCCTTAAGAGTCGTATTAATCATGGCTGAGGAGAGAAAAATGTGGCTACGTGCTGCACGCAAAACTGCTCTCGAGGAACCATAAAACCTTTTGTAGTACTAGAATATGTTTAAGGCCTCTTGTTCTGACAGCTATGAACTAGTATTATTGGGAACGTTAAATTTTAGGAAGGATTTGTCAACCCAAGGGATAAGCCGATAATAAAAGCTGATGATTAACTTCTGATCGTTTAAAGTCTATAAATCAGTTAACGAAGCACTGACTGACTTAAAAATCTGAATCTTTTATCAGAGGACTTTTTTTTTTTCAAGTAAGAGGAAGAGGGGAAAATGAAGGTATTAAACGTTAGATGAGGCAAGACATATAGCAGAGAGCATTAGACCTGCCTGAAAAGACATAAAAGCTATAGCGAGGTCACAGAGAAAGCCCATGTGTGAAATTACCTCAGGGCTTTTTTTTTTTTTCAAGCTTTACTGATGTGACAATCTCTCTGCATGGGTTATATTCCACGTTTCATGTGCGTAAACTCGAACCAGGGTTTCAGATTTAAAAATGTGCACAGAGAAAAAAAGTAAACAATCCAGACAAAAGGTAAACAAGTCGTGTGATTCCTCGTACGCCGGGGCAGATATGAGCTCGGGTGTTGGTAAGAGAGTGTGACAGGAGGACTCGGCTGCCGGAGGTGATTTAGCCCTTCAGGAACTCATTAAAAGCAGACGCTAGCCTGCCAAAATAATTAATGAATTATCAGAAGGAGGAGAGTAAGAATCCCACACGCAGCGGCTCTGGCCTAAAAGTTTCTTTTAGCAGTGACTTGAAAGAAGCAGATCAAATGCAAAGCCACCCGGCAGATTTTTTTTTTTTTTTTTTCCCACTGGTTTCTGCTTCATGGGTAGAAAAGGATGTTTCTTAAATAGAAATGATCAAATATATACCCAATCCAGAACCTCTAAATGTCCCAGAGCAAGCAGGCTGTGCCCTGTGTAGTAGAAATGGAAATGGGAGGAGAAGGAATTAGGAAGACCAGGGTCATAAAGACTTCTGGTTTTCACTTTCCTCCTGTTTGGTGCTTGTAAGAGCTCGAAACTGACATGTCGACTGACACATTTCTCATTAACTCATAAAAAACAAAAAAATAATCATTTAAAAAGGGGTGAAAAACATCATACATATTACAATATCATACAATATTATTTCAAAGGAGTTCAGATCATGTCATGGCATCTCTGTTGAAATCGTAGCCATTACATTTTTTTAAGCGCATTTAAAATGAAAAATGAAATAACACATATGGCATTAGGTAACTAAGTAACAACATTCAGTTTTAAGACACAACGGTCAGCTGTTCTGGAATAGTTCTTACAAGAACGGAATTTGCAAAACCCATCAAGCACCATGAAGAAACTGGCTCTCATGAAGACCATAACAGGGAAGCAAGACCAAAACTTACCTCTGCTGCAGAGGAGAAGTTCATTTAGAGTTACCTCAGAAATCATCAATTAATAAACAGCACCTCAGATTAGAGCTGTTATGAAGGCTTTACAGGGTAGAAACATCTCAATATCAACTGTTTAAAATATATTATTGCACATTTTGGACCCCTTAAGCATTGATTATAATCTAGAATGAAATAAAAGTCAGGAAAGACCATGAAATTAAGAGGTCACAGCAGTTCTTCAGGTCTTTCTTCAGGCAAATCATGAGGTGTTTGAGGTAGATACTCCATAGGTAAATCATTAAAGATTGTCAACTGACTGTCAATTTCACTTCAGCAGAAAGGTCAAATGTTGTAACATGTTAACTCACTTTAGATTATGTACAGGACTTTGCAAAAGTCTCCCATTAAATTAAAGAAATGGGAACAAATGTTTAACTGCGACATGCTGTAAAGTGCCTACAGACACAATTCAAAAACAAGTTGCTTATGTAACTAAAAAAAAAAAAAAAAGCAATTTCCCTCTGGGATTAATAAAGTTCTTTGAATCTTAAATCTTAACAACCTCAACAGCAACCTCATTTCCCCTCTCGTCTGTTCCAACCACTCAGCATTCAGCATCACCAGTATACTAATCACTGATCATCTGTCATCATCTGCACCTGTTTCTCACTTTTTCATGCCTCAAGTTAGATGATTTATGCTTGAATGATTCATAGGTCCCCCGTCTTGCTTGACAAACAAAAACATTCCTCTAAAAATGCTCAGGTACAGGGAGGGACTGATAATGAGAGAACTTTTCCACAAGACTAAATAAAAAATAAAAAATAAAAAAAACACAAAAAAGTCTGGCTTTTTGGAAGCAAAAAATGAGGCCTGGTTCAAGACTCCTTCACAATACTGCAGATCATCTGCCATACATGTCAATGTAAATGAGTGGTTACTATAAAAACCATAACATCTTAATAACGAATCTGTGATTTTAATCTGTGATCTAGCAGAGCTAATGTTAGAAAAAAATATATTAAACCAAACTTTTGATCAGTAATACACAATATACGACAGTGTGGTTGAAATCAGATGGCATGCATTACTGTTCTATAATGGCATGCCTATACCCGGCAGTAACTTGAATATGATGGGTTGATATTAATGCATTATTGTTTCTATATGGTTGTCCTCTACTTACAAATGAGTTCCGTTCCGGGAACATGTTCGTAAGTCAGATTTGTTCTTAAGTCCGACAAGGTAGGTCTTATACACCTTTGACATGAATATACAATGTAAAGCGTACCAATCTACTTGACTAAATCTGTCCCCTTACACTGCCATTATATGGCCAAAAACCGTAACCACGCCTAAGAAAATGAATTTCACAATGAAATATCAAATGTAACAGTGTTGTCTCTGCGCCTTTAAATCGCGAGGGGAATCCCAGATGCCATTTCATCACAGAGCTGTTTTCCACTGTATTGGACTGAGAACTCGGTTTTGTTGAGGATTTCCTAAAATTAGGATTATTCACCATCAGGACAGCTTTACAGGACAGACATTTTCCATCATCGTGCTCCCGGACTAAATCATTGAAAGCAGTGAGGACGACTCACACACATAAAATATATAGTACGTTAGACATTTCACACATTCACTTACACACTAAAAATAGTGTATATAATTGTAAATACTATCTGGTGCACTTCAGCGTCTATTTTTTGTACATGTGAGCTACTTCCGCGACTTGTTCGCATTTACGAATATTCGTAGACCCACATGCCTTTTGTATCTGCAGAAATATGTAAATCATATGTTCGTAAGTCAGGGAATACCGGTACTAATAGCTCATACATAAGGACTTATCCGTGGATAATAATAAAGATATTTTTAAACAAAGAAAAATGTATAGATTGATAATGTTAATGATAATAATAATGTTGATGTTTTGTGTTAGAAGACATTTATGCCACATTTATAAAAGAAATCTTGAGTGAGTAACGGTTTTCCACACTAAGAAGATGCTGATAATAAAATGAACAGAAAACTAAATTGTCTTCCAAACTTTGATTAAAGTTAATAACTTAACTATAATCTATTAACATAAAATTAATACCACATCATTCAATAATTAAAAAGATTTATTTAATAAACAAATGATTATACTATATTCATTGTAATGTCGATCCTAAGTTCAATTAATATTACTGGAGCGTAACTGAGAATACATGGATGACATTTTACGTCTGTTCATTTGTCCTCGTTTTTCTGCTGCAGCCAACATCAGAGCCACGAATGTTGCCGTGATAAATAAGGGCATTTGTAAAATGATGCATCGTTACAGTATAAATATAATTACTCCAGGCACGCCGAGCAGCACCTACTGTTTCCGCTTCATCTCCCTAAGTGGCTGTTACTAGAAAAATGGAATCGCAGGTTGACGGCGCTGACAGAGACCTCGGTCCAGCCGTCTGGAGCAGGGATGGTAGCAATAAGCTCACCAAACCAGCGCCATGTTCATTTCTGCTTCAACTTTCCACCCACATACACGCTCTCTCTCTTTATCTCTCTGAGGAATTAATAAAGCTTGTTAATAAAGCAGTAGTTTGATTAACCTGGCCTCACACTGACACTTTACTCAGAGTGTGATATTGGAGTTTTGAAGCCAGACAGTCAGACGCTCGGAGTAAGAATAATCAGATCTGCAAAGGATGGAGATGAGCAGCAGGTTAAAAAAAAAAATACAGCACAGAAACAAACGCGCTGGTCTCGCGAAACAGCTGCGTGACCACTGCAAAAGGTCCTTCACCACCTCTTTCCTGTCAGTCCCTCCTTTCATTATTCCCTCCATCTCTCTCACTCCGTTGTGCTCTCTTATTATTTCATTGATTCTTTTCAATCCATTTCCTTTTTTCCTCATGATTGCTTTCTCTCATTTCTTTTCCTTACTTTCCCCTGTTACTTTGTTTTAAAGGGGAACCAATTACACAAAAATCATTTTTGGGCCAGCTTGGACAGACACATGGGTCCCCACTGCATGATAAAACATTTTTAAAAACATAAAAAAAAAACCTCCTAATTTATTTTTCTTCTGTAATTTGCTTTTTCTCATTGTTTAAAAAAAAAACAATCTTTTTAGATTTTATTATCTTTTAATCCTGACCTTCAAAATTAATTTTCTTACCATTCTCCAGCTCTCACAACACTTATTAGAAAACTTGTGTTGTGTTATGGTGTGTGTGTGTGTGTGTGTGTGTGTGTGTACACTTTTTAAACATTTCACATCTAATGGGATTCTCAATGAGAGACAATTCAGAGCTGGTTCTGCATAAACGCAGGTATAACCTTTAAGTTGTAAGAGTTACTATTTTAAAAGTTGTTGTTTGTTTAATGCAGCCACACTATAAGGGCTAATGTTGCTTCCTGTAGTTGTATTAGCTTTTAGTCGTAACTCGAATGTTCGTAAGCTCTCATTGTGTGTGGATATATAGTCAAGTGTACAAGTTGATACCTCCCCCCCTTTTAATTTCATGCTTTTATGTAAAAACCATAAAAATCATCTGATTGTAGGAGGTCAGTAATGTAAATCCCTGAATTAAACAAGTTCTGTTTGGGGAGCATGTTTGTAAGTAGGATTAGTTTGTAAGCCCGACGAAGTGTCTCTTTTTACACCTTTGACACTCACAAGACTGCACCTCCAAATCACGAGGGGAATCCAGGTGACGCAGCAGGGTCAGCTAACCTCATTTAAAGTCAGCCCCTGGAGGACAACGCTACATGATGTTGGGTGCTTACTGTATTAGGCAAATACAACCTCAGACAAACAACATAGAACTTTTCACCATGCTTCTATGTATTTAACAAAAATGAAGACGAAGAGAGAAAGAAAGAAAGAAAAAAAGTATGCAATACTAAGTACCCCCTGGTTCAATAGGTGGTAAAGCCACCTTTGGCAGCAATAACTTGAAGTAATTGTTTCCTGTATGACTTTATCAGTCAGTACCAATATATACATAAATCTTCTACTGAAATTCTACTGCTTGTTTTTGTGGTTTTGTCTGAATTGCTCCTGAAGCCCCATTTACTGACGTGCGTTTTCCTACCCAACCAGACATCGAAACAAAAACAAGAGTGCCAGAATACATGACTTCCTTCATCCACATTTCCTTCAATTCCTTATGCATATACCTGAATTTCTTTCCTTCCCTCTTTCCGTTCCTCTGTCCTTCACCCACATATGCTTCCTTCTCGTACTATCACAGACAATTATTTCCCTTTCCCTCTACCCTCATAAACTTGATTACACAAGGATCAGGGAAACCGGCTTATGTCCTTGGCAAAAACAGCCGAGCTTCTACACTGAGTGACACGATAATTTGAGAAAATCTAGAGCTAGACATATTGTCGTCTGTCTGAGAACCTGAGCGCGGCCGTGTAGCTCTGATCTGATACGAGGTGTGCGCCAAGAACTCGGGGGGGAAAAAAATCGCTTCTGCAGTGTGCTTTAAAGAGTGATAATAGTTTAATCAGCCACATTTCATTCTTTCATTCATCTACATTTCCTTTTTTCCTTCTTTTGTTCACCTGGAATCCCTTCCTTTCTTCATTTACAAAGCCGCATTTCATTCCTTCATTCATTCATTTCTACCTTACTGTTGTTTAATATTTAATTAAATTTCCGATATTTTTTATTTGGGCATCTACATTTCCTTTTCCTATCATTCATATAGCCTCATTTACTCCCTCCCTACTCTTCGTATTTCATTCATTCGCCTACACTACCTTTCTTATTTATTTATTCAGCCACAATTTCTTCCTCATTCATTCATTAATTCATTCATTCACATATTCAGCCACAATTCCTTCCTTATTTATTAATTCATTCATTTATCGAGCCACACTAGAAGGATCCTTATTCATACTTCATTTTTCATTCATTTATCGAGCCACAAGGAAGGATCCTTATTCATATTGCATTTTTATTCATCCATCCACAATTCCTTCCTTATTCATTCATTCTCACTTCATTCTTTATTCAATCATCCTTACTTCCTTTCTCATTCATTCATGCATCCATCCACTCACACCTGTCTTTATTCATTCATTCATACTTTCTTCTCTATTCATTCATTCATTCATCCATCCATACTTCCTTTTTTATTAATTCATTTACAAATCCTACCTTATTCATCCATCTATCCATACTTCCTTTCTCATTCATTCAATCATCCAGACTTCCTTTCGCATTCATTCATTCACACTTAATTCGCACTTCATTCTTTATTTATTCATTCATTTGCACTTCATTCTTCATTCATTCATCCATCCATCCGCACGTCATTCTTCATTCATCCATCCATCCGCACTTCGTTCATCCATCCATCCATCCGCACTTCGTTCATCCATCCATCCATCCGCACTTCGTTCATCCATCCATCCGCACTTCGTTCGTTCATCCATCCATCCATCCGCACTTCGTTCATCCATCCATCCGCACGTCGTTCATCCATCCATCCGCACTTCCATCTTCATTCACCCATTCATCCGCACTTCCTTCTTCATTCATCCAATCATCCGCACTTCCTTCTTCATTCATCCAATCATCCACACTTCCTTCTTCGTTCATCCAATCATCCGCACTTCCTTCTTCGTTCATCCATTCATCCGCACTTCCTTCTTTAATCATCTATTCATCCGCACTTCCTTCTTCATTCATCCATTTATCCATCCATCTGCACATCCATTTATCCGCACTTCGTTCATTAATCCATTCATCCGCACTTCCTTCTTCATTCACCCATTCATCCGCACTTCCTTCTTCATTCACCCATTCATCCGCACTTCCTTCTTCATTCATCCATTTATCCATCCATCTGCACATCCATTTATCCGCACTTCGTTCATTAATCCATTCATCCGCACTTCCTTCTTCATTCACCCATTCATCCGCACTTCCTTCTTCATTCACCCATTCATCCGCACTTCCTTCTTCATTCACCCATTCATCCGCACGTCCTTCTTCATTCACCCATTCATCCGCACTTCCTTCTTCATTCATCCATTCATCCGCACTTCCTTCTTCATTCATTCATTCATCCGCACTTCCTTCTTCATTCATCCAATCATCCGCACTTCCTTCTTTATTCATCCATTCATCCGCACTTCCTTCTTCATTCATCCATTCATCCGCACTTCCTTCTTCATTCATCCATTCATCCGCACTTCCTTCCTCATTCATCCATTCATCCGCACTTCCTTCCTCATTCATCCATTCATCCGCACTTCCTTCTTCATTCACCCATTCATCTGCACTTCCTTCTTCAATCATCCATTCATCCGCACTTCCTCCTTCATTCATCCATTCATCCGCACTTCCTCCTTCATTCATCCATCCATCCGCACTTCCTCCTTCATTCATTCATACTTCCTCCTTCATTCATTCATACTTCCTCCTTCATTCTTCATTCATTCATCCACCCACACATCCTTCTTCATTCATTCATCCACACTTCCTTCTTTATTCATACTTCCTCCTTCATTCATTCATTTCATACTTCCTCCTTCATTCATTCATTCACATTTCTTCTTAATTCATTCATCCATCCACACTTCTTTCTTTATACATTCATTCATCCACACTTTTACATTTATGAACATTTCAATGATTTTTTCATTTATTCAACATTTTGAATGGCTTCATTAGTCTTCCTTTCTTCATTTACCCCATTTCCTTCTTTCCCTCACTTATTTATCCATGTTTCTATTTCTTTTTGACTTTCATACAACTAACTCTCCTTTTTTCTCACTCATCGATATTACATCTTATGTAATTCACCAACATTTCCTTCCATCTTTCAACAACTCAATCACATTTCCTTTCTCCATTCGTTCCTACATTCATCTACATTCTTTCTGATCCTTAAATCATGCATCCATAAGCCGTTCTGTTCACCTACATTTCCCTCCAACATTTTATTCATTCATATTCCCGGTTCAGCCTTCATTTTTCAGGTTGTACCTAGAAGGTCAGGATCTCCAGATTCTGTACATTTCCACTGCTGAGGGGGAGAAAAAAAATAAACGTTTCAGCTGATAAGAGCCATGAACTAATTTGAACTCTGTCGCTTTTTCAGCCTCTCTGTCAGACCTCCCCCCCTTTCCCTGGGTGTTCTCTCATTAGGATGCTGGATCCTGTGTGCATATGTGGTGTGGTGTGTGTGTGGTGTGTGTGTGGTGTGTGTGTGGTGTGTGTGTGGTGTGTGTGTGGTGTGTGTGTGGTGTGTGTGGTGTGTGTGGTGTGTGTGAACAGTTTGCCCTTGCATTCTACTCCAGTGTGATCAATTAGACAGCTCACACTTGCATATGAAAACACTCGCACATCATAAATCACTGTTGCAGCTTCGATGTCACATGCGATCACTTGATCCTTCGTGTGGTGAGACAGCGGCTGTAGGAGCTACACTGAGATCTTGCGTCAGAAAAAATGGAGTGAAAATGTTCCAAATATCATAATTAACAACTAATACATAAAGTTTTCCAATCAATCAATCAATCGAGTCTCACAGTTATGACTGTCATAACGTCAACAATCTGTTTGCTCCATTACAAATGAAGAAGAAGAAAGAAAGCGGAGCCAGGATCAGAGGTAGGGGCAGAATGAAAGCGAGGAGGTGTGACAGGTGAAGCGGTTAACCAGCTGCCTGTAATTACTCGATTTATAATTAAAATGTAAATGCGCTGTGCTGCCAGTCTATTATACATGATCAAATTTCACCTCTGCTTCCTCCCTCTCGCTTTCTCCACCACGTCCACAACATCCTCCTCCACTCCCACGAGGATTCGGTAAAAGCCGGGACGGTAATACTACACAGACCTTTTACATGCCTCTAATCCACTTTTCAGTGTGCACACACACACACGCGCGCGCACACACACACGGTGACACAACCGTGACTGTGTTCACTTTAAAGTCGCACTCTTGCTTGGGGGGTTAAAACGTCTTCAGATGCAACATTAGTGATTGATCAGGTCATGGACGAGTGAGGGATATTACATCTCGTAGCCTCGGGGGGCGATCGGTGCAATCGCTTCACACATAAGAGACAACCGGAGGTGGCGGTGATCCGATATTACATGATAAGCCACAGAGCCACGTAGGATTTTATGTCCTTTCTAACGCAACCCTACCTGCTTATCCAAGTTTGGGATTTGACTGGGATTCCTGTTGAGGAATCTAACCCCCAGTCTCCCGCTGTACTAAAAGGGCCTGATATAGTAGCTCTAATAAAAATACTTGTGACGATATTAGACTTTGGATTTGTGTGGGAAAATTGGAAAAAGATTAATCTAATCTGATCCTTATAATCGTATTAAACAAACAGAATGAAACAATAAACAAACCACAAAAAATGTTGAGGAAAAAGTTTGTCAGAAGCCTCTGGGAGGAACCCTTAAAGGGTCTTGGGAGGTAGGTAGAGGTAGGTAGGTAAATAAATAAATACTTCATTGATCCTGGAGGAATTTCCAGTAGCACTCTATAACAGAGAACAATCTTTAAAGGAAAAAGCCGAATAATAGGAAAACATTTTAATAAGCAAGGCTGTGTGTCCTCATTTAAAAAAAAACTTTGGAGCATTACTACTACTACAAGTAAAGGACAAAAGCTTGAATGCTAATATAGATGTACAGAATCCACATAACCAACTTCTAACCTTCTAATGAATCCAATACACTGCGCACCACCTGAACTGCAAGAGTACCCTCTTGTGGTGTACAACTTAATAGGCATCTGAGAAACATTACGCAAAACAAACATTATCATCGATTAGTACATTTTAAATTGACTAAATTCCTAATGACAATTAACGATTAATCATTAACACCCCTAGCAATAATAACAATCACAAATCTGATGACACTGGTTAAAGATATGTGGAACTATGTATTGCACTGATAAAAAAAACTATACAAACATTAATGTGAATGGGAGAATCTTTAGTCAGCCAACAATAAGTGAGCCAAAAAGACTTTATATACCTTAATATACCTTACGACTACAAGATTCAGGAGAATCAACTTCAGCTTGTGACAAATTTTTGGAAAAAAGTGGGAGCTAAAAAAGTTGGGGAAAAAGTTTGTCAGGAGCCTCTGGGAGGAACCCTTGAAGGGTCTTGGTTGGTAGGTAGGAAGGAAGGAAGGAAGGTATGTAGGTAGGTAGACAGATAGATACTTTATTGATCCTTGAGGAAATTCCAGTAGCACTCTTTAACAGAGAATGTTCTTTAAAGGAAATAGAAGAATCCCTCAGAAAGTCTTGAATGATAGGGGGAAAAAATACAATACACTGCAAGTGTACCCCCTTGTGGTGTACAACTTAATAGGCATCTGAGAAATATTATGCAAAACAAACATTACCATTGATTAGTACATTTTAAATTAGTTAAATTCCTAATGACAATTAACGATTAACTCATTAACACCCCTAGCAATAATAATAATCACAAATCTGGCCACACTGGTAAAAGGTATGTGGACATCAACTGTAATTATGTATCGCACTAATAAAAAATTAAACAAACATTATTGTGAATGGGAGAATTTTTTGTCAAACAACTATATAAATGAGCCAAAATGTCTGACCTAGAAAAGAATATACCTTGCGACTATAAGATTCAAGAGAATCAAGTTTAGCTTGTGACATGTTTTACGAGCTAAAAAAGTTGAGGAAAAAGTTTGTCAGGAGCCTCTGGGAGGAACCCTTAAAGGGTCTTGGTAGGTAGGTAGGAGGAAAGGTAGGTAGACAGATACTGTAGATACTTTATTGATCCTGGAGGAAATTCCAGTAGCACTCTAACAGAGGATGTTTTTTAAAGGAAAAAGGAAAATCCATCAGAAAGGCAAGGCCATAAAACATTCCCAGCACCCTCAGGAATCATTTTAAAGATAAAACATGGTACAGTTTAGAAAGTGTTAATAGTTGCTTTCCTCTCACTATTATGATTGAAAAAACATTGAATTAAACGTGTCTGTGTGTGTCCAAGGAGTAATTTAAAAAAACTAATCCAAATTAAAACCAAATCACAATGAAAAAAAAAAAGCATTACTGTTTACGTAAAGGACAAACCTTCAACATTAACACAGGCGTACCGAATCCAGACAACTAACTTCTAACCTCCTACCTCTGAAGCCGTCTGAACTAAATCTGAATCTTTTCACTTTTTTATCCAGTACCAGCCGCTCGGCCATCATGCGAGCAGGTTCTAAAGCACCTTTACGTGAAGAGAGGTTTCGGTGTCCTTTCGCGCCGGCATACACACAGGGCATCCCAGGGCTCCCCCTCAGGTGCTTCACTAATTTGCTGCTCAGCTTCAAATGCAAACGCTGGCTTCAGCACAAACACCACTGCGCTAAAATACAGACACAGCTAGACCAATAACAAAATAAAAAAAAATAATAAAAAAAAAAGTGTCATGTGGAGATTTTGAGGGGATAATAACATTCAGCTTGACTTTGCCAGGTTAACACATTTCCAGCATCAATTATCTCCAGTGGGCTTCAAAAGATCTTTTTATTAGCACCAAGCAACACAATTAGCACAAGCCTCTGCTCAGAAATGGCGGCGACACAAAGCACATCAATAGCTCGTTTTGCGCATTCTTCTTTTCTCAGTGATGTATTATCTCTACTGATGAGTCGCTCTCATACACACACACGCAAGTGATACAATAACACTCATGCTTTTTCATCAGTCTTACAGACAATCGATTGGTGAAAAGGTCAAAATCTCCATTTGATAATGTGCGCATGGCAGCGCTCGCGGGTTTTTCTTAAAGGAGCCGACAGTAGGCTGCAAACTCTTCAACAAAACAAAATGGGAAAAAAAAGTTTATGAATCACCCCTAAAGTCACAGAGTTAAACAAGTGTTGCGGACTGTCGAATGATCTTCGTGCACTCCCTTGGATCTTACCAGAAAAGCCTGGAAAACTATTCTCCAAGACTACATTAAAAGTTACAATAAGAATCTGTCTCTTCTGAGCCCTTTATATGTTTATGGGATTTACATGAAACAAAGTTTCTACCACGGCTACTGTAAAATAAACCAAAAGTATGTCAACACTTGATGACCACACTAGGCTTCCCACTAGATTTCCATATTTGTCAGGTACTGATGTTACTGTAGGTGAAGAGTCCCGGGGTGTGTCGGTGTTTAGTGGAGTTGAGGTCACAGTTCTGTGCAGGACATTTGAGAGCTTCTTGCTCCAATCTTGGCAAACCATTTCTTAGTAAAAGTACCTTTGTGCACAAGAGCACCATGGCGCTGAAACAGATTTGGTCCTCTTAGTTCCAGTGATACAAGCATGGAAGGACATAATACATAATATCCGTGTGTGCTTGCAACTTCATGGCATTAGTCTGGGGTCCAAGCATGATAAGTTTTGGAAATACCCTTTTATTTGAAACTTGGCAACCCTGTTTAATGTTAAGAGCTCTTAACATCAACACACACCTGCTGTATTGGTAATTGTGTTGAACCCAGTTAAACACACGTTACATGTTAAACCGCTCAAGTGAGCCGCTAGATGATATGGTCTCTTGATTTGATTTTGTCTCAGGCTAGGTTGCCACTAATGTCCTTCTGTCTAAGTGAGATCCGTGATCACGAGCCACTGCTGTTTAATCCAGCCCACAAAAAAATAAAATAAACTCCTGTCCTCCTTTTCTTTCTCCTATTAAACACAGCAATCAAAGGAATTCATGACTTGGCGTCGGCCACATCCCGCACCCCCCTCACACTGGTATGTTTTATTCCTCGCTTAATGCACCGATTTATATTATAGAACGGACACGATCCCGAAAAAGGTGCGAAGGCATAAAGTGGAAAAAAAAAAAGGATAGAGAGTTACACAGCTGTGCTGTGCTCATTTCAGTGAGAATGGAAGGCAGCGTTATTCATTTCCCTCGTATCTGTCTATTCCTTTCAGACAGCTGCGGCTTTCCGCTGAGCCCCCGACATCCCTCTTTCTCCCAATTATCCGATTCGGGTCCGAGATGGATCGCACCCGCATCCGCACTTACGTTTGATCACAATTGTAATGCATAATGTATAACACTTCAGCTGTCTGCGCTTTCAAGTAAAAGATAGTATTTGGGAAAGAAAACTGCCGAGGTGATGACGAATCCCATCCCGAACGTGCCCTGAACCGTTACCGCGGCGGAAAAACCGAGGCCCCCTTCGTGCAATTTACAGTGACGGGAAAGCCAGGATCCCGTGTGCGCTCCTGACGGCGTCGACCCGTCTGAAGAAGCCGTATTGCTTAAAAAAAACGACTTGCTTCAGTTATCACGTCCCTGCACGGCGAGCTTAGACAGCGACTGCGCCGCAGGGATTTAGTCGACTCTAAACACCGCCGGCTTCAGAAAGGAACAGAAGAAAGGAGAAGAGGAAGACAGAGATTTGACGTGCGGATTATGCAGTGTCAGGGACGCGTGAGGAGATTAGCATCTGCTGTGCTGAATTCTTTAGACTGGAGGGAGAGACACAGACAGACAGACGCAGGATGCATCGGACGCCGGTCTGCTGCTCATCTGTTAAGACGTGCCGCAAAGTACTGTATATATGAACATTTATCGAATCGAACACTTTAATCTCAATTTATTGATGGAAATACAATCATCTTTGCTCTCCGCTTGGGCCTGACTGAAGACTTGTGATTTATGAGACTTCAGAAGTTAAGTGAAAAAGAAAAAAAGGAAAAAAACGGTCTGATTGATGAGAAACAAGTTACTACAACTAATGATTATCTGTAAATAGTCTACCCTCCCTTTCAGAAGCGGACTGCTTTATCAATAGCGTGGAGCAATAACCGCAGTTCATTACTTATAACGCTAGACTGTAATCTACAAATGCGGCGCTAGACTGCAGGCATTAATATTAATACTGGACCCATTTTCATGCTCGCTAGTCTGCAATCACAATATTTACCTCATTTGTCATTTCGAAATTAATCACGGGTCATGTTTCAGCGCTCTTCTGGATGTGTACGTGTGACTTCGCTTGTAGTTTCAGCGCGGTAAAGAGCTGTTTGGCTTCACGCGCATGACTAATCGCTGCTTGCTAAGGCAGCTTGTCGATTGACACCCGGGCGAGGAAGCGGCAAGATCCCGAGACAGCGACCCACTACGCCGGGGGGGGGGGGTTTGGCAGAAGGATGCGTCTTTCACCGCATCGAAAAAAGTGAGTTCTAGGCCTGATGCACGCCCCCGCCACGTTATGTTATTTCACGTCATATGGATCGGGCCTCAGTGCGAGGCTGAGTGCTGGCGCGGCACAGAGTGACGGTAAAGCCATTGGAGCAAGAACGTTCATAAGGTGCGAACAGTTGTGTAAGATAACGCGGATTTTAAATGGCACAGCCTAAAGAACAAAACCAGTGACGGCGGATGGTGTTGATATCTTCAGCATGACATCTTTGTATATACAAATTCTATTCTGTATTTACACAGTTATGGCGTTCATCAGACACGCTTATCCAAAGCGACTTATTATATTTATCTCATCTCAGAAGTCTCACGGCAGCCTGGAAGACTGGGATTTGAACTTGTGACATTCCGGGTCAGCAGTCCAAAATCATACACACACTATTTAACGGTGCCATATTATACTCCTTTTTAATCAATTTAACCTAAGACGTAACAGTCTCTAAAATGTGTCTGATTTGTTTTGGCTGGGAAAAAAAAAAAAAAAAGTCTGAGGTCGTGTCCCCATGTAGCCGGGTATTTTTAAAAACAGATTTTTTTAACTGCAGTTTTGGCCGTTCGTCAGCCTTTTTTGACAAAAACTCCGTTCAAAGTGAAGATTTTCCAAAAGCTCTGCTTTGTGTGGATGGGGGGAAACAGAGATTTTGGCTTGTTGTAACATCACCCGATGATGTCACTGTCTGTGTGCTAGCCTCGTTGATTTGACGTCAGCTTTGTTTATAAGGATATTTTGTATAATAGTGGACACAAGTACAGTAAACTAGTGACAGTGTTAACGTTGCTTACTGGACTTTTTACATGCATGTACATACACACAGCTACTCACAGATCATATTAACGAACAGAGGAGCCTGAATGTACTACGAAGCTCACTGCTGCTACATACGAAACTCCAAAGACACACGGGCCACGCAGACAGAGATGGCGGTTTTGGATGAGACCCATTCGGACCTCTATATGGCGGTGAAACAGGTAATGAGGTTTTGTTTAGGTGTCTGATTGGCCCATTGTTGATTAGGCACGCTCCTAACAGCACTTAACAGAGAGTTTTGCGTTTTAATGTAGACAAATATTTGTCAAACGCAGGTGTGGACAGAATTTTTTTTTTTTTTTAATCTCAGTTTCAAAATATCCGACTACATGTGGACATGGCCTGAAATTCCAGGAGTTCTCTCCCTGTCTCTTCATGCACCTGTTCCTAATACTGCCACCATTTTTCTAGCCAATCAGAAAGAAGGAAATGGGACTTCTCTGTATTTAAGGAGCTCAGGAGGAGGGTGTATGCACATTGCTTCCAAAAAGAGCAGCTTGTTTTCCCCTCATATTTTCTGTTTACACACACGAGACACGTGAAAGTCCAAAAATTATAAGTCAATTCCGCATAATTTCCACCCTTTAACGAATGGAGTCATTTAACAGATGGTGGATTTTACACTCGAAAATAATAATATATAATGTATAATCATAATCATAATAATAATGTGTTGTACAGTATGCGGAAAAATATACAGTACTTAAATGAAATGTATAGAAATGGATGAAAACTTTCTGTACAAATATTCACTGAGAGTTTCTCTGGTTTGTGTCTTTAATAAAATCTTCTCATCTGTTGATGAAGCTCTCGCCGAACAGCGAGTAGAAATAAAAGCGAATGAGCCGTGCCACTTTGTTTCATATTTCTTTCGAGTTATCGCTTTCCTGCATGACGCATTTATCTACAGACAACAATGACGATGGTGATATTGTTTTAATATAAGGTGTTCATTTAAACGTGATTCTTTCTAACGGCAGTAGTTTGTTATAACAGCCGGTTTTATCCTGCAGGTTCACACACGATGATACTTTCACTTCCTTCTAACAGACCTTAAACAGGTGACGGAAACTCAATCGAAGATTCAAGTGAAATCATCCTGGATCAGTGAACGACAGATCTGTGGATTTTAACTATTGTAAATTAAAGTAAAAAAAAGCTTAAACTGAATACAGATAGGTTGAAGTGTGAATGCTTTCACTGAGATTTCACTGGGTTTGTAATTAACCACATGAGCTTTGTTTTCCCCTCAGCGCTCACAACACTACACCGTGCCTGAGTGTTTTTTTTTAATTTTTTTTATTAAAATGAAACATAAATCTCGTGTTGTTTTCTTCCGGCACGTCTTCGATGTGTAAATCGCTAGGTTTTGGTGTGTGTCACATGACCGTACCTCATCTGGAGAGAATACGGGGAGAGATATGTGTACTGTTTTACAAACTCAAAGGAAAATTGAGGTGTAGGTGTGAGGAAAAATAACCGGTAGAACTAACTTCTGGGTTTTATAAGAAATGAGAAATGCCAAAGACGTGTGAGGTTATAAAAGCATGAACCAGGGTTTCAGCGTTATTGGAAGAAACTAAAGCTTTATGCCGGGCAATGATGTGGAAATGAGGTTCGAATGTATGTTTGTTATTAACAGTTACACCTACATCATGAACATTTAAAGAGTGAGGCCAACTGCCGTTTCAACTGTCTGCCGTTTAAAAATGATCTGTGTGATGCAATTTGAATTCTAGAATATTCCAGAACACAAATGCGTTGATGTGATCACCTGGTCATTCAGTACACTCAGGTCGTCAGCTGACTTTATTTTATTGCCACATGCAGTTGCCGAGGCTAAACCTGAGCAACTGAAGCAACCACAGATCATAACGCTGCCTCCACAGGTTTGTACAGCACACTTCATTTCTCACCCTGACACACCCGTTACTCTAGAAATCTGGACTCATTAAACCTTATAAACTTTTCAGTTTCAGTTGCTCCAAAGTCTGATCATTATACTCCTTAGTAAAGTGAATCCCG
>JAOVVA010000026.1:21752137-21767245 GCA_028565275.1 Leiocassis micropogon | reverse complement strand
GTCAAACCGCACAGGTGAGATAGGGGTATAACAGCAGGAATAACAGAGGGGGGCGGGTTATCGGGGGCGGGGCTTGTAGGACAACTTTCACACACAATTCATTTCAATTCAATTTTATCTGTATAGCGCTTTTAACAATTAACATTGTCGCAAAAGTACTAACGGGTTGGGAATGACTGCTGTCTGGCTCACGGATTACATAAATTGTCTGAATAACGGATTACATTTTTGAAAAAATAACCAAATAATTGAGTACTTAAATGGCGGACCTAACGCATTAGATTAATCGTAAAAAAGTAATCCAAGAACTCAACACTGGGAATAACACATATGGTATTAGGTAATTAAGGAACAGCAACATAAGGCAAATGTTATTTTAAGGTGATTTGTTCTGGAACAGTTCTTACAAGAACAGTATAGTCAAGTTCCAGAACAGCAGACGTTAAAATAACACTTGACTTTTGTTAATGTTCCTTAATTATCCAATACCATATGTGTCATTTTAGAGTTTTGAAAAAAATCCAGTATTGTTCTAGAATTATTATTAGTAGAAGTATTGTCAAGTGCATTTGCAAAACCCATCAAGCACCATGATGAAACTGGCTCTCATGAAGACCTTCCTAGGAAAGCAAGACCAAATCTTACCTCTGCTGCAGAGGAGAAGATCATTTAGAGTTACAGTACCAGCCTCAGAAATCACCAATTAACAAACAGCACCTTAGATCAGAGCCGTTATGAAGCTTTACAGAGTGTAAGTAGCAAACACATCTCAATATCAACTGTTCATATTAAGGTATTACGTGGCACACAGAAATGAGAATGTTTTCATCCGAAAGCAAAGAAATAAAACAAAGGGGTCATTTAGACAAAGAAATAGCACAGATACACATGATCACATTTGGGTTGTTAATTAATTATGCCCTTAATGAACAATTATATACTAATTGTGATAGTTCTACTTTTGCGACGTCATTCCCATATTCTGGTAGCAGTAAAATGTAAACATTATGAAAGTAAGTGATTTACTTTCATTATGATCTATCTGTCATATCCGAAAAACCCAATGCACAGTTCTGAATCTGAAGCCTCCTCGATAACACACGGCAAGGCTTCCGGCAAGGCTTCCATTTCAGCACATATACAGTATATATAGGAAATCCTGGTGCCAAAATGAGTCTCAGGGTTCCTGCTTTCTTACTACATCATGGAATTCTCTTTTAAATATTTTTTTTCCCAAGCCCCTCCTCAAAAACAACCTCGCACTGGACATATCTCAGGAACCGCATGACATAGAGTAACTCAAATTACGCAAAATGCCACTTAATACATCATTTGATTTTGACAGGTCACATACATCAATACACATACAGACTGATTACACTTAGCCAGGGTAAAACCAAAATAATTAGTTTAGTAGACCAACAAGACATAATGAACTCCTCTTAATTTTTTTTTATTTTTTTTATCAGCATTTATCTAAAAGGTGCAAAAAAAATAATAAAAAATCTGGAATTGCAACCTATAATCTGGCTCTTTTAAAAGGATGCGTGGGTACGGCATCACATTTGTAGCTTGATCATCAAGAACTACACTTCATTAGCACATTTTGTCAGTAGAATAGTCCGTGGCCTTTGGGTTTAGTGCTCTATTTTTCTCCTAATGAAATAACAAAAACTAATTCTTTTTCTTTCAAATTCTAAAAATTGATTATATCCAAAAGATTTACAACACAGAATGAATTTTCTGTGCCAGATAAGAACCTTCATCAGGCTGGCTCCAGTCATTCCTGTGGTGAAACGTAGGCTGTGAACATGGCTAGCTCATTACACATCAGAAATGAATTTGGTTACTCTTCAACAGAAATGCAAGGTTGCTTAGTGCCGTTGTCTGAAAAGCTTATTCAGGAAGACCCTGAGAAAATAAAAAAGCAATTCATGTGAAAAACAGTGTGTCCTTGAGAACTCTTACTCACATGGAGGCACTTCTTCCCCTGTTCTTACTATAAAACTGTTCTGTTGTTTGGTTACGGATCAAATGTACTGTACTATTGTTTCTATATTTCTATTCATTGTGTCCCTGAACACCAGTGTGGCTTCCTTTGGGGGCAATAGTGGCTCAAACGGTTAAGGGTCTGAGTTACTGATTGGAAGATTGAGGGTTCACGTCCCACTACTCCCAAGCTGCAATTGTTGAGCTCTTGAATAAGGTCCTTAACCCTATCTGCTCCAGGGGTGTCGTATCCTGTGCTCTGACCTCAGCTTTCTAAATAGGATATGTGAAAAAAAAATCTTTTCACTGTGCTGTAAGGTACATATGACAAATAATTTATTCTTAATTCATATTTGTGTTTATTTATGGTGAGTACCAATAGAAAAGTTGTCCTCTTGTGGGGGTGAGCCAATGCACAGTAGGCATCCTGTTAAAGGAGCTTATAAAATGTCAATTGTTCAACACAAATATGTTAAAATTCCATAAACGTCCAGACACATCCTGTCACTGTCCATATACAGGATAACGTAGGGGGCCTGGATCCCAGGAGATTGATCCCCTGGATACATATCCCAGAAGACTTAGGGCACGAGGCAGGGTAGACCCTGAAGGGATGCCCATCCATCACACACATACACACACACTCAGATCCTCATTCACACACTACAGGCAATTTGTGAACACCAATTGGATTCCTCTGCATGAGGAACATGAAAACTCAATGCAACACAGACCCCAAGGTGGGAATCGAACCTGAGACCCCAGAGGTGCAAGGCAACAAGACTAACCATTATGCCACTGTAACACATACTGTAATAATAGTGACATGAACTAGGCTGCAGTCCGGACAGAACGATTTACAAACTAAACTCAAGCACTTATTATTTAGGAACCATTATTAGCATGAAGTCATCCACTGATATTCGCTAGGGCTTTTGTGTTAAAATTCTTTTTTTTTTTTTTTCTTTCTATTTGTGAAAGTTGTCTTGTTAGCAATGTTGGCACCTCTGGGAGTGCTGGTAGCTCATCATTAGAGCAGTCTGAAGATCAGAGTGACACGCAGGAGCACAGCACAAGAGTGGCACCGAACACACTGACGAACGGTCGAAAATAAAGTTGGTCATCCTGCTTAAGACACCTACAGCTGGAGCACGAGTAAGGAAATAAACAAACGGGAAACGTACATTCAATAGCTACACATGTACAGCAGTTACATGCTAAGCCGTCCATTTTTCCCATCACAGTGATGTCCTCATGGTCACCAAAAACAATAACAATACAATAATCGACTGTACCGAAAATAATGCAAACGTGGGCATAACTTTTTTAATTAACTGATAGAGTAACTCTTCCGTTATACTCATCAGGTCCTACTCATCATAGTCTCCATCAAAAGTGATGCATTTGCACCATCATTGAACCCAACTCTCGAATCCTCTTTTGTTGCTGTTAATGGTCTCCCACTGCATTACAGAACGTTTACGGAGATGACACCATTGACAGTTACAGAGGTGACACCATTGACACCAAAATGCAATGTGCACAGATGAACGAATGAGTTTGAAACCAGCAATGAAGAGACCATCAACTGCAGCAAAGAGGATTCGAGAGTTGGGTTCAACAATGGTGTAAATGCATGGTACAGTATGGGATAGAGACCGCACAGTTCCCAGTGTCAAATTAACACCATAGCAATGAATTCTGAAAGTGTTAAATCAACACCAGAGATTTTTATGTGTATGCTGAGTCGTACCTTTGTCTAGAGAGAAAGAGTCTACCAACATAAGTTATGTCTATTTTTGCATTACTTTCAGTTGTTGTCGTTAGTCTTTAAGCTCCACAGCAGACTGTTCGATCCGCACAACAACTCGGCACAGGTTTTACACCAGATGTCCTTCCTGACACAACCCTCCCGTTTTATGCAGGCTAAATCCAGTGGCTGTGGTTTGGGCACTAGCTGGGAATCGAACCCGGGCCTTCCGCGTGGCAGACGAGAGACCTACAGTATCACTGAGCCACCAATGGCCCTCTTGCATTATTTTCAGTACAGCCCTCGTATTAATGTACGGCAAGCGTATTCTCAATGTATATAGCCCAGTGGATTATGGGTGTCTTAAGCAAGTAGACTTTACAGCAGGATTTGCCTGCGAGCGTGCGATAAATACCAGATCGCCTTACATCAGCTTAGCCACTCTACTTTGGAATGAGTACCGCTCAAGGACATGCTTTTTATAAGGGACTAAACCATAGAAAAGAATCAGGACAAATAAAAAATAAAGAAACAAGACAGGAGAGAGGGAAACTAATTTTATTGCCTGGCACCGTTTTAAAAGACAATATGTGAGATAATGTGAATAATTGAAACAGACCCTTCTTATGAGGGTGCTGGAGGCTTAATTACTGAGTGTGTTGTTTGCACAAGTGCCGCTGAGATTAGGGCATTTCAAAGAGAAATCTTGAACAGCAGCTATGAAAGAGGCAGAGAGACAGAGAGAGAGAGAGAGAGAGCAAGGGAAGAGATTTTTTACAAGTGCCATCAGTAAAGGTCTCTGCATATTCCCAAATAATTAATATTTTGTGTATTTCATTGTTAATGACACAAAATATTAATTATTTGGGAATATCCCTCGTCCGGGCTGTTTGCAAGTCTGAAAATAAAAAAATGTGTCTCTGCTTGTGTCTCAAAGGAAAAACAGGACATTAGACGGGACACTCTAATGTGATACGATTTGTGTGTGTGTGTGTGTGTGTGTGTGTGTGTGTCGGTCTCTTGGTCCATATGTTCGTGCATCATTGTGATGTAAAAGGTTTCTTTTGCATGAGAGAAAATCTACATAATAATTAGTCAGGGAATAGAAAGCAGCCCCTTATCAGATCTAATAGAGACGAAGACAAAAACACAGGCCCAAATATAGACATGTGCACGCACACACACATACACACACAAACACACATGGGTACTCTGCATCAGCTATATAGATAAGCACACATCACTGCGGTACATAAAATCGACATGGCAGGAAACAAAACACAAAGGGTTTTTTTTCGTTGCTCTCGGGAAACACCTTTAATGATGAACCCTTACAGAAATTCCTGTTGAGAGAGGGCTTTAAGAAAAAAAGCTATTTAGGAAGCTAAGAATGCACGTCTCTTTAAAGGACCTTAAAGGAACCTTAAGTGTATGAAAGTGCAAGTAAAACCTAGTGACGTAGCCCTAATGGGAAACGTTAATTAGTTTGAACAGAGGCCAAATTTTTCCGTCTCATTATGTTGCTTTTTTAATTAAATTAATTAAATGACTTATCTATTTATTTTTGTGGGAATATACACTATTTATTTCATATCACTCATTACCACTGCTAGATAAAAACACCTGACTTTTTTTTTTTTTATTAAGTAACAATGTCAGGCATCATCACATACTGGAAGTGCATCATCAAATTAGTACCATTAACACAATGTATTAAACAAAAAAAAGTATTATTTCTTATTTATTGTCGTCTCATTCATTGTCTATACCACTTATCCTGTCTACAGGGTCGCAGGGGGCCCGGAGCCCATCCTGGGATGCTTGGGGCGCAGGGCGGCATACACCTTGGACAGGGTGCCAATACATCATAGGGCACACACACCTATGTATATTTTTAAAAATCTAAATATGGCAATTTTACCGTGGCAGAGAACTGCAAAAAAAATGATAAAACCGAAAACAAAACAACAAATCCAGAAACAAAATAACAAAACCGAAAACACAACAACAAATCAAAAAACTAAATAACTAAACTGAAAACAAAATAACAAAACTGAAAACAAAAACAATACAAAAACAAAGTAACAAAAACAAAAACAAAATAATAAATTTAAAAAAAAAACAATCCACAATTGTTATTTTGTTTTTAAATTAGTTATTTTGTTTCCAGATTTGTTATTTTGTTTTCGATTTTGTTTAGTTTTTTTGTTTGTTTTTGTTATTTTGTTTTTAAATTTATTTTGTTTTCGGTTTTGTTTTGTTTTTTTGATTTCTTAATTTGTTTTTGTCATTTTGTTTTTGGTTTTGTTATTTAGTTTTTTCCTTTTTGTTATTTTGTTTTTGGTTTTGTTATGTTGTTTCTGAATTTGTTATTTTGTTTTCGGATTTTGTTTTATTTATTTTTGTTTGTTTTTGGTTTTAAATTTATTTTGTTTTCGGATTTATTTTGTTTTGCGCTTCTCAGCCACCATTTAATTTAGATGTTACGTATACTCACAAAACTATCACTGAGCTCAGACAACAGAACACATTTATTTTCTAAAGTTAATGAAAGGAGCTGACTTGTTTAAATTTTGCAGCAACACAACTAGCATCATAATCACAGTGTTCAGAATTTCGTTTGTACCTCCGGCATGCCGAGACAGGGTGTTTTGTGGTGTGTGTGTGTGTGTGTGTGTGTGTGTGTCAGAGGGGATGCTAGCCTGTGATTCATATCTTCACTGCTTTCCTTCTGCATATCTGTGATCCTCTATTCCATCGTCTTAACCTCCTGTCTCTCGCTTCTGCCTGATTTTGTTGCAGTACCGGCTGAAGCTACCGTCCCAGCAGCCCTGACGAAATCACTGTCTGTCTTTCTTTCCCTCTCTCTTTCTCTCTCACACAGATACCACATATGAGCATAATCATTCCAGCTCGGGTTGCTCAGGCTTCTGTCTCCGCTGAGAGCAGCCACCTCCCTGCTGCAGGCTAAATCTGATATGCGGAATAAACATAAAGCAATACAGAGAAACAAAGAAAGCGAGGAAATGGCAGAAACAAAGAGAATAGTCTAGGATAAAGCAGCACGAGTATTGCTTGCATGTGCGTTCGAAACTTTCTGGCATGGGGAGACAGAGCTGAGAGGGTCAAGAGGAGGCCTTTTAAGCCAATAGATCCACAACGTAGATGATCATCGGCACAGGGAAACTTTAATAGCTATTTAATGAGTCTTCACACTAGCGAATGGACTGACCCACACACACGCACACACACACAAAGATCCACCGCCAGCGTTGTTCCTTCCCTTCCAATTAGATCTAGCCATTGGAAGCCTGGCCTTGATTTTCCAGATGAATTTATTGCTCATGCTAACTTTCATTCCCCTCTCTTTTTTTTCTGAGCAGTCCCTGTGCACAGTCCCTTCTTAATGAACTCATTTAAGCTTAAACTGTTCAGCTATACCACGGAGAGAGCAAAATTGCCTTTATAGGAACAATTACACTTTGCAGGATTTCAGATAATATTACGATTTGCCTAACTAATCTTTCCCGGACTACACGGATAGCCGCGTGGAGAAGTTAACCACCATGACGCTTTGCCAGCGAGCGCTACCTCTATCAGCATGCACAGAGTAGCACCAAAGCACTTTATTGCAAAATATGCTCCTACAACCGAGCCAATAGCTTCAGTACTCAGCGGATGAGTGTCCTATTTGCTATTTCAGAGTTTCCTGCCCGGCATCCGCTGTCAGAAGAGCCAATTATCAATATTTTAATTAGCCAGCAGAACATGAAACGCAAGGGTGAAATATTTGAAGTGAAAGGAGCTTGGATGCAGGCGGACTGTTGCCAAAGATTTTGCTGATGGAATTCTAATTACTTTATATTTTAGAGAAGCATAGAAGGGAGTCTGGTTGGTGCAGGGAGGAGTGAGGATTCATACATGATCTGATTTCGATGGTGTGAGATACATACAAAAATGTGGATAGAAATCAATTTATGTGCTGAAAAGAATGTGTTAGTGTTTCTGTTCCTATATGAAATACATACTTACAGCAGTGCACGTTAAAAGCACCAAACGGAGCACACGTTCTATTAAAAACACTTCGACTTGAGCAAAATGGAGGCCTTGCTGTGCAATCATTTCGTTCTGCCTGCTTTTGGCTGTTTAACACAATCCTGTCTAGTAGGCTATGAAATTATATTATATAATATTATATTATAGCAAGCATATCAGGTGCTTTGATCTTGTAGCTGTTCACAAGAACATTGTCATCACATCACGGTTACAATTATGCAAAAATTACATTACTCCTAAAACGCAAATGAAATTATGTTTCACAGGGATCAGTGCAGAGAAGCAAAACCTCACAAATACAATTGAAATCAGTATATAATTAATAACAAATACCAGGGCAATAAAACAGATCAAGTAATGTGCAAGTCTACTATAAAAGAGTGTTTGGATGGGTGTTTTAGGTATGTACCCAGGATATTGAGGAAAGAATGATATGATGTTGAGGGTAACTGCAAGAGATTATGGCAAGAGTGGAAGCTGTCCATAACCATCTTCTGGCACGATGAAAGTATTTTCAGAAAAATTGCAGAAAAATGGGCGCCAACAAGTTTTTTTTTTTTATCCTTTCCACTGCCTCATGGTCTCCTCGTGTCCACGTACACTGGTACGAACCCCGCCTTACAAATTTTCGCAATAAGAACTAAAATTTTTCAAGAAATTTGCCACAGCATACGAAGCATTTTCGGCATACAAGCAACCGAGTCGGTCGCACGTACTTCCAATTGCACTTACATCCAGTTGCACGCATGTCCGTGAAGACATAGTACCATTGGTCCCAAGAATGTTATGAAGCACATCAGCAAGAAGGAAAGGGAGCTACTTTCAGTTTGGTTTTTAAAGCATCCGGTGCCAAGAGGATTTATAAATTAAGGTTAAGTGAGGTTTAATGTTAATTTATTTCACATTTTACTTCATTCACACGTCTTTTCTAAATGTTTTGATTGTTTTTATACGCAAAAATACGATTATAGGGTTGGAAATTCTATGACGAGGTACCGCTCTAGCTCACTAGCATATTCTCAATGGTGCCAGAGGTGGAAGGTGGTGCGGATGGAGGAGGGTGTTTCAGGTGCCAAAGGAAGTGAAGGAGTTGTTGCACGTTCTTGGTCCTGGTTCTTAAAGTCCAGAATCAGACATATACCTAGAAACTTGGTGCTAGGCTATCTCTCCACTATGGTACAATGGAGGCAGGGCTTCTCTTGAACACCTAAAAATCAAACACCATTTCCTGTTATTTGATTTGCACTAGGTTATCATCTCCCTCACTTCTGCCCTGTTTTCAAATTCCTGCTTTTGACTGATCTGCCATTATCAAACTTTACAATTTTGTTAGATCTATACCTAGAACAACAGTCTTGGGTTGTCAGGGTAAAGTAGAGAGCTGAGAACACGACTCAGAGGGAGGAAGTGTTCATCCTGATGATATCAGAGGTGTTACCGACCTTCACCACCCGTTGCCCACGCTGAGTCACCACCTGTTAGTCAAGAAGTCTAAAATCCAGTTGCAGAGTGATGTCTTAAAGAAACAAGTCTCGATCAGCTTCTGCATGATGATAGTCATGAAAGCGGAGCTGGAATCTAGGATAAGCAAACTGACATCTGTCTTAATTCTCCAGGTGGGTCAGCGTTGTGTGATGGTCGACTTACTACTACTATTTCTTAAATTAGATTACAATGAGCCAAATATAAGATTATTAGGCTTATTTCAAGACAACTTTTACTAAACATTAAAACTTTTTTTTCTATTGACAGATTTTTTTTTTGTTGTTGCTGGTTTTAGGAATTTATTTCTTGAAAGTAGCAAAATTATCTGCCGATAGAAAAATACACTTTCACTTTAGTGAAACTTTCACTTTCAACTTTAGTAAAATTTGATGAGGAATGAGTGATGAAGAATAATCTTATATTAGGTTCATTGTAGCCTTATTTTAAGAAATTCCATATAAATTTGACTAGATTCAAGATTTCACTCGCTAAGACGTCATTTATTGCAGTGTGGGAAATAAATTATTTTTTGTTCTTCATTTCTCTTTTATCATTTTCTCATGTCTTGATCAGAGTTGTAATCAAAGGTTTGGCAGGGATGCAGAAGATTTTTCAGATTTTAAATTGGGCCACATCATTTGTAAGTTCAGGAACGGCTGATATAATGGATCATTGATGATTTAATAAAGATCATTTTGGTTCACAAATAAATACTTATCATTTGCACGAGCTATCAACCAGAATGCTAATATTTTACTTAGCAACTGAAGTTTACTTGATCTTGTGTCTTTCTTTAAAAATGAATTTTTTAATTTCCAAAACACAATCACGAATACAGAAGCTATATTTGACTCTACTGGTACTGGTATTCACATAACAATTTTATGCAAGAAATTTTTTTCTTCTGTATACCATAAGTCCCCGACTTACGAACAAGTTCTGTTCCGGGAGCGTGTTTGTAAGTCAGATCCGTTCGGAAGTCCGCATTGGTTCTGCATTGTACTCTCGCGAGACTTCGCCTCCAAATCGCGTGAGGAATCCCGATGATGCAGTGGGGTCAGCTGACCATGTTTAAAGGGAAAGATGCCAAGGGAAGGCACGGGACATGATTATTACTGCGCACTTGAACGGACGCGGTTTTGTCTCAGATCTGTATTGGACTGTAAACTCACAGAATTTGTTGATAATTTTCCAAAATTAGGATTATTCACCATCGGGACAGCTTTACAGGACAGCCATTTTCTATCATCGTGCTTCCGGACTGATTCATTGAAACCGTTGAAACCGACTTATTTCTCCCGTACCCCCTCACACACACACACACACACACACACACACACACACACACACACACAATATACCAGACTTTAGACATTTTATACATTCACTTACTTACTGAAAATATTGTATAAAATTGCAAATATTGATATCTGGTGCACTGCTGCATCTTTTTTTTGTACAATACACGTGAGCTACTTCTGCAGTTTGTTCGCATCTACGAATGTTCGTAGGTCCGCGGTCCATTCAAATCTGCGGAAATTCATAACTAAAAAGTTCATATGTCGGGAACTTACTGTATATACTAAACCAACAGAGCGTAGCCTTAATTATTCTGCTGGAATGATTACTGCCTTAAACACTCACTTTTTGTTACAAAACTCAGTGCTTTTCTATTAAAATATACAGATGTACAGTAGAAAAACCTTGAATGCAGCTTATTTTCATTCAGAAAAAAGGTGCCAGACTTGTCCTGGCCACAACGTTGGCTCACACAGTCATTTTCTATGATTCAGAAACAGAGCCGATTTGGCTCGCTTGCAGCGCTCAGCGAAGGTGTTAGCGTCTAGCACAAACGGTATAAAATTAAATTTCTTTTTATTTACAAAATGTTATTTAAAAATATATATATTATTAATTAAATGCTAATTTAAGCTTGTTTTTATTTTACAAACACTGTGAAACATGATGAAATGGTGATGCGGAAGACAACATCCTAACACATCATATTATTAACACAGTATATGAAATTACAACCTGTTCATTTATGACTTCAGGTTAGTGGTCATTGCTGTAAGACTTTTGCTAAAGACTCTGACCTTCTTGCAACCTTTAAATGCACCCACTCTCACACACTACAGGCTATTTTATAATGCCAGTCAACCCACAGCACATGTCTCTGATGAACAGTGTTGGGGAAACCAGAATACCTGGAGGAAAATAAACATTCAAACTCTACATACATAGACCAGATTCAAGATTCGTACACCCAATCCTGGATGTGCAAGGTCAGTGCTAATCACTAGGCCGCAATGTTGCCATTTTAATCTAAAACATGATACAGTAATCAGCCATAACATTCACATTACCACCAGGTGAACCAAACAACATTGATCACCAACTATACACCAGCAAACTTGTGACAGAATCATGGACACCCAAGGCTCACACATGCCCGTAGTGACCAAAGGCTGTCCCATCTGGTCGGATCCAACAGAAAAGCCAATGCAACACAAATCACCAAAGAATGTCAACGCTGGCTATGAAAAAAAGGCACCAGAACACCCAATGCACCACAGTCCACTGCACACGGGGCCCAGCAGACAAAGTAACCCAAGTCCACTGATCTCCAAACTTCCCAGATCCCAATCCCAGCACCGGAAAACAAGTCTGAGACACGGAGGCCCCAGCTGATAACCCACAGCTCCCAAAGGATCCATTGGTGCCAGATACCAAAGCACACCCCAGAGGCCCTGCAGACTCTGCAGTCACACCCCAAGGAAACCCTAAACCTAGGTGATTTTCTGTCACTGCATTTCTGACGATATAAGAATTACTTAAGGCAAATAAGTGAAATTTAGAAATTGTTTCCTAAATGCATCTTCCTCTGAAAATTAAACAAAATCACATTTCAAATACAGTTTTTAATTTAATCCACTCACTTTCATTGTGTTTAGTTCAGTCTAGGGGAATTCTAAGCATGATTTTCTTTTTACTTCTCTTAATTGTCTTGATTATATGGATTAGATTTTTTTTATTAGATAGAGTTTCTTAGCCTCACCAACTCACAGATTTCCTTGTAAAAGTTAAGGTTGGCATCCTAAGATGTGATCTCCATTGTATCCTTCATTACTAGTTCTTATAAGTGCTTTGCAGTTTCCATCATTAAATTGATCCTTATACTGGTACATTACTGTAGGTTACTAACCAGAAGTACCTTCAGTCAAACACTGTTGGAAATTATGATTTTTTTTTTTTTTTGTCGGTTGGGGGGGGTGTAGGTAACCCAAATACCTAAGAAACAGATTTTAGGTTCTTAGTCGTCACTTAAAGATGGTGAGGGCCTTGTCTCCTCGAGAGAGAAAATGTGGTGCAGTGCAGGGTGTACAAAGCATAATTCAAGCTTGTGCTACTCTGGTAACAGTGTCTGAATTGACCTACACATGGCAGTCTGTCAGAACTGATAAGAACTATTTCATGGCCAGATAAACCATCTTCAGATCCAGCTGGTTGATCTGCTTAAATCTTATACCAGGACGCCACACACCACCTTGTCACCTCTGTGACTCTCTCTGTCCGAAGAAGCATCTTTAGCAGAGACAAGCTAACAGCGGTTAAGAGAGAGAGACAGAAAAGCTTAACCACAGCTCAGCGAGTCACATGACTCTAGGTTGCTGACAGAGGTGGGCAAAGTAAAAACAGAAATACCCTGTTTAAGTAAAAGTAGAAGTCCTCCATTTACAACACTAATTGAGCAAAACTACAAAAGTACTCACCCAAAAATTTACTTTATTATCAAAGTACTGTGCATGTTTTATCTTAAAATAGCCTTAAAGTCATAGTAAAAAAAACTCTCTCTCTCACTGTGTGTGTGTGTGTGTGTGTGTGTGCACGCTTCCCAACTGTGGACGTGCTTCAACAATCTCCACTTCTGATTTCATACACCTGCTACATAACTGGGGAAGGCAAATCACGGAATTACATGTAATAGCCAGCAGGTGGCGATATTACCACCTCTAATACTATGCAGCACTGAAATGTAGTGAACTGAGTTGATGTAACGCATTACTATAATCGAATTACTTTTCCTGCTAACGCAGTAATGTAACGCATTACATTTTAAATGCATGTAATTTGATTACAGTTACCAATGTCAATAACATTACGTTACTAGCGTTGCAAATGTAGTGTTTTGCAATTAATCGAAATGCATTTAAAAATCACATCAACGAGCATGCACTTTAATCAATCGTCGGAGAGCTTTGTAGTTTTACATTTGATGTTGTAACGGGTTTGCTCTTTTTGCATGGACGGCACCACAGACACACGGACACGAGGCGTGGTCTTGCAGGAAAAGGGGTCATTTTATTTAGATAAAACATGGAAAGAGAAGGGTTAAAGAAGGGAGGAAGGGAAAAAATGGGCCCATAGGCACACCTGCAGTAGGGGGGGATGTCTATGCAGGGAGCCTAGGGAGTGAGCGAGGAGCAACAACAGGTTGAGGCGACGCCCATCATAGGCGCACGCTGTGACGCGGTGTTTTCAATGTAACTTGAAAGTAACGTCATCAGTAATCTGATTACTTTTTACATGTAATAATCAGTAATATAAATAAATTACAATTTAATAGTAGCTACATTGCAGTTTGTAGTAGATTACTTTTTTTGAGTAACTTTCCCAACACTGGTAGTGAAGTAGAAAGTACAGATATTTGCTGTAGGATGTAATGGAGTTAAATTAAAAAGTATCCCCTTTTAAAACTACTTAAGTAAAGTACTTGGAATATAGTAATGAAGTAAATGTACTTATTTACCCTCCACCTCTGGTTGCTGATGTGAATAATACCAGTTGAAGTCTGACAGGCGAGTGCTGCACTGAGAAAAATGAATACCTGCTAGCTAACTTGGACAGCATAATGAGTAATAGTTAACCAGGCTAGCAAGAACGAGGGCCCCGCTAATGAAGCCCTGAGTGTACAACAGAGAGTATAAAATTAACCTCAGCACAGCTGAAGAAAGCTATAGCAGCCTATCACCAGCACTCTGAGCTCCGATTGTAGTCATAAGCTGTTACACAGATAACTTCATAAATCCTACGAGAAGGTCTGATTTGCATGAGGTGAGAAAGAAGAATGGGGAAAGATTTCCTTTTACAGTACTGCATCATAATGTGATTTCATGAAGGCATCCGAGTAGTCAGGAGGGGTGAATAGGTTTTCACATCGATGTACCCTACTGTATTCGAACGAGTGTGGACGGCACTGGGATCATCTGTGTTATGTTTTGAGAAGATTCATATTAGCAGGTTGTTAAATGTGACCTCTGTTTCTGGATGCTGTAACTCCTCAGAATAGTGTGTCTGGAGCAAGTAATTTAACCTTGTTTCTTTCTCTCTCTCTCTCTCTATCTTTATGTATATGTCTATGTATATGTATAGTAAACACTACCAGTCAAAAGTTTGGACACGCCTTGCACACCTTGTTTGGACACAATGCTGAAGGCGTTCAAAATATGCAACAATCTCCTTCGAACAGTTGATATTGAGATGTTTCTGCTCTGTAAAGCCTTCATAATGGCTCTTATCTGAGGTGCTGCTGGTTAATTGGTGGTTTTTGAGGCTGGTAACTCTAAATGAACTTCTCCTCTGCAGCAGAGGTAGGTCTTCATGAGAACCAGGTTCATCATGGTGCTTGATGGGTTTTGGAAAATCACTTGACAATACTATTAATGCAAGGACTATTCCAGAACAGCTGACCTTCATGTCTTTAAAAGGACACTTGACTGTTGTTGCTGTTATTGTTATTTAACCCTTAGGAGTCTGACTTGCCGCCG
>JAOVVA010000026.1:21706809-21719269 GCA_028565275.1 Leiocassis micropogon | reverse complement strand
GCAGAAACATTTAAGTGTGACAAACATGCAAAAGAATAAGAAATCAGGAAGGGGGCAAATAGTTTTTCACACCACTGCAGAGGCAGGAATCAAACCCGGACCCTGGACGTGCAAGGTGACAGTGCTAACCACTAAGCCACCATGCCGCTGGGCACAACATAGTCATTCAAATTGCACGTTGGTAGAGTAACTATTCCTCTATACCAGTGGTTTCCTGTTTGTTTCCCCTGAAAGGCAAACTTCTTACAAATGAAAAAGATCACGACCCAATTCTTAATAGTCATTATTTACAAATAATATGAAAAAAATGTAAGTGCATAAATAAATGTTACTGATCATTGTTATCGCCATTTACACACCACTTTATTACCTTGAATGGTAAACAAGCCATTTCTGCAATAGGCTGCATATGATGAATCACATCTTCATGTGCGTCTTATTGACACAGGAAAACTAATCCTTTATAAATTATAACAAATAACACCATTTACTGTATAAGCAGAGTTTTACAGACTGTTTTTATTTCCTCTACCCTCACTCTAACTGCAGATGGAATTGTGACAGAAATTGTGACTAGTATAAAACGAACTAGCTCCCCCATGTGACTCAAAGGTGTACTGTGGATGTAAATTGTGACAACGGCGACCCCCAAAAAACTCTTCTGCAACCCACCAGTGGGTCGCGACCCAGTGTTTGGGAACCGGCACTGTATGAAAAGATACTAGTCTCCATCACAAGCGATGCAACTCCTGAAACTCCAACTGGAATCCTATTGAAAGGGTTTCAGGTTTACACCGTTTGTACTGACTTTTGCATCAGACTGATGGTCTGACACTGTGTGGTTTGTCTTGGGTGCTGCTATTCCCTTCTTTAAACTTCATCATCCATCTGTGCACGATGCTCTTGTCAATGGTGATACATCGTGTAGATGTCAGACAGCCTGCAGCCGCCGTTTGTCGAGAACCCAATGCCGGAAAAAGAGCAACTATAGACGAAGACTTACTCTACCAACATGTGCCATTTGCACAACCGATGTCAGTCATGCTGACGTTTGCGTTATTTTCGGTACGGCCCTTGTATATGTCTGTGTACTGTGTAAAGCATGACTGTTCCAGTGCTTTTTGAAAGACAACATAGACTGAAACCATGGACAGGACACTGAAGACACTGAGGACACTGAACAGAAATGTTCAGTGTCGTCACAGCACTAAACCTGATATAAAACACCAGTGTATATCTCGCCGCCGCCCCCGACCCGTCTGTGTAATGTCATTCTTGACTGACAGCTGCAGTGCGCTGGATTCTGGTTCAGGTTGACTCCTTTAAATATTTAATCTACCTCCTATCCTCCTCTCATGGATCCGGAAGTGTCATAACATGTCCAGATAAATGGATATAGAGCCTTCTTATTGATGCATCTACCTATATGGCATGCAGGATAAAAAGAGAGAGAGAGACAGAGAGAGAGAAAGCAATTCCCTACAGTATGGGGACACAGCGCGGTTACTAAAAGTCCTCCCTCCTGTAAAGGTTTTGGTGTGTGTGTGTGTGTGTGTGTGTGTGCACATTTCACACCACATCGATCATCTGGTGACCTGCAGGAGGCCATTTGTGGCACTTCTGCCCCTCTGTCCTCCTCGTGCTCTCATTATTTTTCTCATCAGGACTGCCTTCACCATGACAGAAAGCCCACAATCCTCAGGTGGTGATAAGAGGTCAGGCACACTCACCCTGACTGACCTCTCGGCGGCGTCACAGCCAGTCGCTACCTAATAGCTGATTTTTATTTATTTTTTTGCCAACCTGGAACCTCACAACTGTCAATTCAAACCGGGCAGGTGAGAGTTTTAAATGACTGTACAAGACAAAACAATTACCCAGGAGATCATCGAATAGTGTTTTGCTTAAAGGGGGGAAAAAAAGGATTACGTATCATCATTTTTTTAAAAGCTGAAAAGTAATAATAAAGAGAATCTTGGGTTTGCCAACCTTTCGGATATTTCAGCTCTATTAAGTCAGACATCTTTTCAGTCAGATACTTAACGTTCTTTGGAGCCTATAAGCGTCTAAAAAAAAAAATTCTCCTCTCAAGATAAAAATATCTATTCTTTCATTTCATTAGCAATGAAAACAAGTAGGCTAATAACCTTTGGGAGCCCGGGTGAAGTCTCTAAAGCGTGAAGGTCTTCTTGACATTTGGTGGCGTCACATAAGCTTCTCATCCTCCGCCACGCACGAGCGTGTCTGAGAGAAACCAAGCGCGACCGAGTGACATTTACCACAGGAAAAATGTCATTCCTACGGAAGGGGATTCAGTTAAAGAGATACTTGTTGTTTTTAACAGGTCTTTGCGACTCTTATGGAAATTGTTTTTTTTTGTTGTTTTTTTTTTTACAGCTAACTCTACATAACAACCCTTACATAAAACAGGACTTTTAACAGAATTAATAAAATGTTGATCCATTTTAAACTCAGCGCATAAAGGAAATACGACATATTTCAGGAACCGGGATTAGCACTTACGCAACAGTGATGTTGAATTCTATTCACACTTAAATCTGAATGCTGGTGCTGGCGAAGTTTGACAATGAAAAAAAAAAATCATATTAAATGTGCTTGTCCTGCTTTACACAGGGATTTGAATGGCAGCTGTTCCACTTAATCCAACAGATGTGCTGTTCTTTAACAAAGAAAAATATCCAGCTGTTGGTATGATGACTAAATCTCGAACATGTTTAAGCCTTCTAAAATTGCTGATATACGACAAATAAAAGTGTACATGGCTTGGTGGTATTTGACCACGTTGATCATTTTCCTATTACAGCATACATCAATGTTTTATTCATTGCTTAATCTTCCATTTTTATGTGGAAGGTGAACAATTAACCATCTAGAAGAGCTTAGCTCATGGTCCTATCGTTAGAGACTCTGTACGCGCACACACACACTCGTTACAGCATTGTTTTCTAGCATACCCATTATCTTTAATTTCCTGTGCATTCACTTGTAGGATAGGGGGAAAAACCTGCCCTGAGAAACCACCAAAATGGCGGACTGTATAAAATAGATATTAATGCTCACTAAAAAGAACTTTATGATCAAGATGAACAGCGTGGTTTTTACTACATTATATATTCAACAAATACAGATCCATTGGAGCCAACTTTTTTGGGAATGTATTTATCTAAAAGTTGTACATCAGGTGCTTGCTCTTTTCATTAAACTAGTCGTTGACTCTTAGAGATCATTTTCTCGATCTGTGCAAAAATGCTTTAAAGTTCAGTTTTGTATTTAGTATAAATTTTAACTATTTTTCTGTCCCCAGAACTAGCTGTTTGGCTAACTTGAACAAGAAAGGATTTCATTTGTACTAAATACAACATAACCTTGAAAAAGTTACCAACTAAGTCTAGCTCAGTGGTAGCTTCGTATGAGTTTCAGCTGAACTTTGGAATGCATTTTTGCACAGAATAAGCCCTGTGGAATTTGGCCCCTATTACTTATCTTGTAGCGTGTGACAAACCTCACGGTCAGCATGCAGAGCAGAAATGTAACTACAAATACAACTCCCAGGATTTATGGTAACGTCTTGTGGTAATGCACCTCAATTTTGAAGCATTGAAAATGTCCCATTTAACATACTCACCTTTAGTTCATTATCCGAACTAAAGGTGAGTATGTTTAGTAAAGGTGCTGCTAAAACACACAAAATGTAATCAGACATCACATGGTGTTTACCCAGGATAATGAGTCACCCTTTAGTTATTTTGGTAGGTCAGAGGAAACTGGAGAACTTGGAGGGAACCCTCAAGCTGCATTCATTCCGAAGTGTACTTCACAGGCGCGAAGTTACCAGTGCAGACGTCACTTCCTCCACGCATTACCATGGTAACATATGCACCTCGGATACCTGTCGCTGCTGCTGCTGTGAAAATTTCACACTACGGACATTAAAGATTGAATATTTATTATAAAACATACTGTTGAAACATGTATAGCTTGTAAATAAATTATTGATTAATAATAAAGATGTACAGAGATTTTTTTTAATTTACAGATTACTAGCCTATGTAATACTAAGGACTTGATTAAATTAAAATGTAAATTTGTGTCATTTTAATGAGATGTCACCCGCGATCACAAAAATGATAAATATATAAATCCTTTTTTTCAAGCTCTATTTTTTTCCAATGGCTTACGGGAAATTTTTCATTTCCTTTTCCGGTGAAGTGAAGACCTGTTGTTCACTCCTTCCCTACACCGTTGGCAGTTTCTTTTGAACTTGGACATTTTCACTCCCTGTGGTTTGGGATCACACTTAACATGGCTCAACACCCTGTGAAGTGTACTTCGCAGGGTACTTCAGGCCGATTGGAACGCACCTTCAGTCAGTATGTTTACATGCACAGTTAAGTCGAGCTTTGATTATAGCTCGACTAGGCCATTTGTTTGAACTAGTGTCCTTGTCCCATTATATTATTTATATATATATATATTAGTTTGCTGCTAGAGAGATATATATATATATATTTAAAAAAATCACTGGCGGGGAATCAATTTATTGCAAGAAGTATGTCTGACCATGCTCCGATAGGTCCTGACATTCCCTCTTTCAACCTGTTAGTACCGAATTCCTAGTTGACTCATTACATCACAGACCAAAAGACAACTGGCAAGTTATCTAGCAGCAAACTAATCACATGTGGAGCAGTGAGAAGATGGACAATTTTACAGAATTGTACATTTCAAACATGCTGTAGTTTTTGTACAAGTGAAACACATACTATACCCTGTGCCTACACCAGACTAACATGTTTACATTTATTTTAAAAGCTCTTGTCAGATGAACACATTTAGCTGGACTAACACAATGTCATGTAAACATACTGAGTGAGAACATGTGAAACCCGCTGGCAGAAACCTGAGCTCAGGAGCAAACCAGGGACTCTGCAACTGAGAGACATGAAAGCTATCCAGTGCACCAGTGTGTCACCAAAAAAAAGAAAGTAAAAGAAAGATTTTTTTTTTTTATGTGCCTAGGCAGTGTAGTAGCATTGAACTTAATACACCTTTATATTTCAGACATGGCAGAATTAGAGTGGCAAGCCCTATGGAGGCAGTGGCAGGGGTACTGTAAGTAATTGGACAGCACAACAGATTTAACAAAAAAGAGCCTAGCCAAGCACTTCCCTTAGTGAAGACTGGCTTTCATTCGAAAAATGATATCAGAAAGACCCCCCGAAGCACAAGGTTCAAGAGTTTAATAATAGAAGCGTCCAGCAGTCAGGATATGCCAAAGTGCAAGCCCACAGCAGAAAACAGGAGGAGAAGAAGAAGAGGAAGGCTTTTCTTTAATTCGTCTCCCTGAGCTAAGAATACTACAAACCTTCAGCAGGGACTCCAGGAGTGTCCGTCTGTCTACAATTCAGTGTCTGGAAGACAGCCATTACTTGGCTCTCTTTGAAATGTTATGCTGGTAGAAGCCATTCAGGATGACAACACTGGAGCTAATTAGTTAAGAGGAATGACTCTCCCTGACTTCTGCTTTAGCAACTGAGGACACCTTTAAAGATTCGAGACAGATAAACTTAAACATAAAAGCATGACCCATAGTCGTGATGTTCTCTGTACAGGGGAGATCAAGCCTCCTTTATTATGTTGCTGTGGACGCCCACGAAAAATGAGGGGAAAAAAATAAAACAGGCAGAAAAATTTAGTACACATAAATTATAAAAACGATCTTGGCAAATGACAAGTGCCAGAATTGCGTGGTTTAGGCTCTTTTCTCAAGTTGGGTCGGAGGATGCTAGAGGGGAAAAAAATGCAAAGATCGCTTCTTTCATTTTCATTTTTCTCACGCCTTTGGTCCAGCAGTGCGAGAGAGGGAGGCTTCTCCAGAAATCTGTGGACTTAGAAGTCAGGACGATCCTTCTTCAGCTTGCTGTAGTCCATGTTCACGGCGAATAGCTGAACAACAAAAACATGTAAAGAAAAATAAAATAAAAAAATTCCTAAATTCCTAATCTAAAACAAGCCGCCTTGTTAACGAGATCTTTGGAAAATTCAATAACTTCGAACGCTGTTTAAGTGTCTAACTCAACTCTGCATCAAATTCACATTAAAGCGAGTGCTTGATTAGATTTGTGACTACTAACGGAGCTTGCATAAAATGAGCTAATGCAAGGTTTAATGAATTAAACTCATTAAGGCTGGAGATTGGGTTCTGATACGGTCATTCGCTCCTGCCAGAACTCTTAAATTTGATTCCCTTAAGCAACATGGCAACAGTGCAAGACTTAAAACACACACATGAGCCCCAAATCTTATCTTTCAGCATACTTAAACATAATGAAACACCTGCAACTTTTTAACACTGTCTGGATTTTATAACAATAATTGAAGGTGTTAAGTACTCTGTATAATTTATCTCTAATCTAATTTTAAAAAGATGGGTCCTACATTTAATTCTGATGCAAATTGTGGAGCAGTGAAAGCCTCCATCTACCTACCTTGTACTGGTCGTTGGGCCCCAGTTTGTTCCAGGGTTCGGGGTTGTTTGTTCTGTCCCAGCTGTGGATGAATGGATGGATAAATGAATGGATGAATGTGTAATTGAGGGCATGCTTGAAAAAAACAGGCTCAATGGAGCATTAATGCCTTTAACTGCAAGGGAAAAAAAACGATGCAATCTAACGCAACCGTCCAAACTCATTAGAGCAAAGGAAGCATATAAAATTGCTCATTAACATTACAGAGACTGATGAACGTTTTACTTCAACTCTTAAATGTTCCCACTTAGTGACAATCTCCTTAAAGGTAAAAATGTGGATAGAAAAACAAGTAGATTTAGAGCGCAAACATGAAAGTTAATTGCTTTAGCGATTTTTTTATTTATTTTTACACATAGTCATTTAAAAGTGCTCCATTGAGTTAAGGCATCATCCTTTTAATGCATCAACAAATAAAACACTGAAGGAGTGTGGATCTGTGCCATCTGTGGTGCTGTTGATCTTACCTGACGTCAGGGTTACGGAGAGCCAGCCTAGCCAGGTAAGTCAGAGACATCGTACAGCCACCTCCGATGAAGATGAACAGGGGGATCAACTACAGCGAGAAAGGGTGAGGAAGAAAAAAAAAATTCATACATTTTCTAAAAAAATAAAAATAAAAATCACCAATATACATCCTTATAAATTTTATTAAAAAGAAAGACTAGGAGTAACTGTCAGTGTATTTTATTCCTTAATACAGATCTGAACATTATAGATGCTGCTGGGAAATAAAACATACATTACACTAAAATTACATGGAAATGTTTTTACTTATTTATTTTGTTATTTTGTAAATACCACTGACAGTAGACTAAATGTACCAGCCACACTCCTGGCAGATGCAGATACTTTACTGAATAGTGTGACTTCAGTGAAACAATACCAATGAACTGAGGGATCAACTGAGATTGAGACCCGCCAGCAGTGCAAACCATAAAAAAAAAATTCTATTTTTTATATATATATATAGCGTTTTAAAAGTACAATTAACAGCACTGGCATATTTCTAGCGTTCATAGATGCAGAAATAAGTTCCCCTTCGACAAATACCGCCTTCTGCGTTATGACTTGTTATAGGAATTAAGTCCCATCTACGATAAGTTGGATCGTCACTGGAGTTAAACCAATTCTAGAGAATGAAGCCCATTTAATCAGTACAATATACAGACTCCAATCAAGAAGAAGCCATTGTCACAGATACTTTAAACCAAAGTGAAGTTCTTTTTTTTAAATATCTGAGCTTGTTATGAAGTCCAGGTTAGTGCATGGGGTCAGACATGATACACCACCTCTGGAGCAGAGAAGGGACCCAACAGCGGTAGCGCTGGGCTTGAACCCCCTTCTGATCAGTAACCCAGAGCCTTAACCAGTCAAACTACCATGTACCGTATTAATGGCGTAGCTTTGTCACTTTTTTTGGGGGGGGGTACCGGTCTTCCTTAGGCTACATTTAAAATGTTATAATTTTTACAGAATGCATTTCAAGAAAATACAGCAATATCCTCAACATAAAACCTAAAAAATAAGAAGGAACAAAAAACACAGCTTAAAAGGACTGCGTGTTTAGGAGGATCATCTTCTCAACTACTTCTTCACACTCAATCAGCACGCGTTTCCAGAAATTTATTCCTGTCCAGGAATTCGAAAGGTGAAAAATCTGCATGGTATGAACTTGTGACCTCGATCTTCTGGTGTTCTTTTAACAAATGTCTAAAGATGTTTTCTCACATCAGTAACAGCTGTTATAATTCCAATAGCCGATAGCGTAACACTACCGTGCTTTTGATTAGGACTCCAAATTTCACACATTCTTAACTGATAGTAGAACACTCGACAACAGATTAACCATGATAAGCAGAAGCACATTTCCGCAAGTTTTATTTAAACAGTTCTAGCACAATCCAGTGTTTTCCCCAGACACACACATATTCGTGGCTGCTCACCACGGACATAGACTGACTGCCTCCAGGGCCGCACAATTCTAGCTAAAATGTCAATCACGATTCTTCTCCATTGGAATTGAGATCACGATTCGGTCACACAATTCTTATTTTTGAAACCAAAACATTTATGGCACTCGAAAAACAAAAACACTCCTTACTTTAGAGCAATTAAAGTAAACAACTTAAAAGCTGTTAAACATGAGAAGAATGTTAACAATAATCTGTAAAAAAAAAAAAAAAAAAAAAAAAAACGATAAATAGCACCTGTGCTTTTTGACACTAGGCCAACTACTGTACTTCAGCATCGCATGCGTTAGTTTATATAATTACTTTTTTTATTAGCACAAGGTAAATGTCATGGAATTTATTAGGTAGTCTAAAATTAAATACATAGTTTACAGTCATTGCTGTCAAAGGTTTTACTTCAGTCTTAACATAACTAGTAATCGTCTATGCAAGTTAGCTTTCAATCTGTAGTCAGAGTCTGTGCAAGCACGAGAATCAGCTTGTCAGGTTTAATTAACTAATACAGTAAGTTATATCCAAATTAGAATTGCACGTCTGTTTCTGTTCAGTCAGTAGTATATATATATTTTTGTTTTTAGCATGTTTGTGCACACGCTTGAGAGACATTTGCCTTCTGCTGACAAAAATAATCTATAATATAATACCATATCCACATTCAGCTTCAGATTGGCTGGTACTGTCCCTTCACTAGCCTTTAATTGTCTGGAATATAACAATAATGTGTTATTGAGTGCACGCCAGAAAGAGTATGGAAATACAGTTTGAGCATGCGTGAGTCAAGCAAATAATCGAAAACGTGAACTCAGCGTGTTCTGAATGCAGGGAAACATGCAAGTGAATCGCAAAGTGAGATTGTCTGTACCCGAAACTGAAAAAAAATAATTTTTTAAACCGCTTACGTCTGGGACTGGGAGTGGAATTATCACCACCAATTAAGTGTTTGTGTTTGGCATTTAAAAAAATAAATAAATAAAAAGATTATGAAGCAGCTTTCTGTTAATGATAAATCCAGAAGAACTGGTCGCAAAGCCATGTTCAAGTTCGTCAGCATTTTTTTTTTTTTGTCGCTAGCATTGCTGGGAAGGTATAGACGTACACACACACACACACACGTGTACAATAACGAAATGACACGACTCTCTCGCCCATGGAAAAACAAAAGGCAGTTCTTAGAAGGTTCTCTATTGAACAGGCACCAACACCAGACATGAACTAGCACCTGGTTCACTTTGCTGAAAAAGGGGTATGAGTAGGACAAGACATGATCAGTGAAGGAAGCATTAGACGGAGTGGAAAAAATTAAAATCTGCCTTAAGAGATTAGAAAAATGAGAGAGAATGAGACCTACAGTTGGACGGAAACGCAACTTGATACCGTCTCATGGACAATTTATTTGAACTACCTCAGTTCAACACTACATTCACTAAATACTGCATTGTGTCGTGTTGTTGCTCTTGTTTGCACATGCAAACAATTTCCTGACTTGCAGACCACAGACAGTAAGGATGGGCGGACGTGTCTCAGCCTCCCTCACTCTCAGCACTGGAGCCCCCCAGGGTTGTGTTCTGAGCCCCCTGCTGTACTCTCTGTACACCTATGACAGCATGGCCACTACTAACATCACCACCATCAAGTTTGCTGACGACACCGTCGTGGCGGGCCTGATCTCTGACAACAATGAGACAGACTACCTGGAGGAGACTGGAAATCTGGAAAACTGGTGCCAGAGGAACAATCTCCTTCTAAACGTCAGCAAGACAGAGTTGCTAGTGGAGGAGTACAAAGCAAGAGAGGAACTACCAGACCCCGTTGAGAGAGTGGGCAGTTTCCGATACCTCGGTGTTCACATAACGCGGGACCCGTCATGGTCCTGTCACAACACCGTGGTGAAAAAGGCCCTGCAGCATCTCCACCACCTCAGACGCTTGAGAGACTTCAGACTACCATCCAAGGTGCTTAGGAATTTTTACTCCTGCACCATAGAGAGCATCCTGATGGGAAACATCACAACCTGGCTTGGGAACGGCACCATGTAGGACAGACGAGCTCTACAGAGAGTGGTGAGATCAGCTGAGCGCCTCATCCGCACCATGCTCCCCGACCTGCACTCTACCTATGGCAAACAGTGCTGGACCAAGGCCAGGAAGATCGTGAAGGGCCTCAGCCATCCCAACAGTGGACTGTTCTCTCTGTTGCGGTCATGAAAGCGCTTCCGCTCCCTGAAGGCCAACACAAAGAGACTGAGGAGAAGCTTCTTCCCGCAGGCGATATGCTCTCTCAATCAGTACACCACATAGGACTAGCCACCTCTCCATTCTTGCATTTCTGCACATAGGACTTCCATTTTTTGCACACTGCATATCTATGAACATTGACAATGCCTGCACATCGGCACACTCATTCATTTACACCCACCCTGGACATTTCTGGACATCGGCACATACAAGCAACTTCTCACACACCCTGTACATTTCTATTTCATTTCTGCACATTACGGACATACGCACACCTACACATTCATGCACATCTGCACATCCCGTGGACATTCTTATTTATAAAATATTCCTATTTAATTCTACTAGCCCCCCCCAACATACATAATGTGTGTGTAGCTTCTTGGTCCTGAAGAAACATTGTTTCGTTTTACTGTGTACTAAATGTATATGGTTAAAAGGCCTACTTGGCCGATTCCAACTGCCATTAAACAACAAGGAAGAAGAATAGCTCGCGACACTGATCCTGGTGCAAAGTCAGATCAGGTTCCTGATCAGATCAATGCAGGGAAAATTAATCACTGGGACTGGTGGTGCAGAGAAGGCAAACCTTGCTCCAGTGCAATTTTTTTACACTTGTCCCTGGATCAGGTGTGTTCAGTCAATAAAAAGCTGGACGATACCAGTTCACTTCATCTTCCCCAACTCCACCCTTATCTAATGGTATGGTCCAACACACCTGATCCAGGGACTCAGCAGTCAGGACTGAAGGGATAACTGGAAACCTTGCGGCCCTCTAGGTCCAGGCTTGACCTTCCCTGTAGTCACCCTCACCAGGCGTGATTAAAACAGCCGACTGCTGCACACGACACCTTTTTTTGACCTCAGCTCACACACTGCGTGTCCTTCACGTCCTCACTGTTAGCACTGCTAGCATTCAGCTCCGCTTACAAAAACAAATGTAATTAAACAAATGTCTAACTTTTAATAAAAATAATCATAAATGTAAAAAAACTGTATTTTAAACAGCTGTAGTATTTATTTTTCTTTTGATTAATTTCATTTGTTTTCTCTCAGCGCGGTCTCGAGCCGTTATGTTACAGCTTTGACATTTCTTCACACGTTACTTCACGTAACCGCAAGTTGTTTATTTGTTATATGTTGTCTGCTTGTTTTTGTTTGTTTAAATTTTTAAGAGCGTGTTGCTGCATTAACATCATATTAAAACGATTAAATGTGCTCGCTCAAGTATAAAATTGTGAAATGGTAAATTCACGAGTTAGCCATGTTGCTAACTTCCGCATGCGTCAAGCTAACGTCAAGCTTTTTTTTTAAACAAGTATAACAAACCTAGCTTAAGACTGCTTAGCAAAACTGTATATTTTGATTATATCGTGTTTAGATATACTTACAGCGGGGTGGTTTTTGAGCTGACGGCTAACTGTGCCGAACATTTTCCTTTCTCTCCCAAAAATAACTTCACACAGCAATAACGGGTGTAACTGCGGCCTCGAACAGAGTCACTCTGAGCGGCTAAGCTAACAGAACTAGTAACGAGGCGACGTTATTTCATCGACAGGATAGACATAGGTAGCCTACAATGTGCCTGTCTTAAATTCTAACGCGTTCCTTTTTACTCGTCAGGAATGACGGTATTTTTCATTATGGTTATTAAAGTCTTAAGTTAGTTTATATATATATACATTAACATTTATATATAAACATT
>JAOVVA010000026.1:21681963-21701634 GCA_028565275.1 Leiocassis micropogon | reverse complement strand
GGAAAAAAAATCGGGAAAAAATCAAAAAAAATAGAAAAAAAAAAAAAAAAAAAAACGCAAACATCTTGAGAAATTAACTACATTCTTTTTGTAATCATGGTGATGTCAGTGTTCTCCGACTCCTCATGCCTCTCTTATAGAAGCGCAGCTGTTCCCTGTGACCCCTTTCTCAGCGGGAGGGGAATGTTTCACTGCAGGATAAAGGTGACCAGTCTGATTAACTAACATTTGATTCACGGTGACTCCTCCCTCCAGGTAAGTGTAAAAGTGAAGACAAACTACTCTCAAAAGACACTAGAGTTTTCCCCCTTGTCTGTAGTTAGCAGATATTTTCGTGATATTAGGAGAACAAAGGGACGTTTACAATTAGCATGATCATGTTTATTCATAAATTCTTTCTTTCTTTTTTTTTTTAAAATGGGGATATCGTGTAAAGATGTTTCTCAGCCATTTCAGTATTTTCTTGAAGATCTAAAATAATGTATTATTCAACACTGACCTTTTTTTCTTGGGTACAAAATATGTTTAAGATGATTGTAAAGCCTTAACAGCATTTTTAACTAAGGTTTTATTAAAGCCGTGTACTACGTAGATGCCTCGTGTTTTGTTTTTTTTTGAGCTGGCGGCAAAGTCTACTAGATGAACTCTTGTCACTAAAGCACTAAAGTTGTTGAATAATGAGAGGCCTATGAGGTTTAGAGCAAATGAAGATAAGTAGTAAGATGTAGACTGAGCAGGGGGAGCATTTTGCGTAAATATTCTTAAAAAAAAAAAATCATTAAATAGTATTAAAAAAAACAAGAAAAAAACAAACAAACCAAGGAGTGAATCAGAGGTGAGGAAAAATGAGAATGTGTGAGAGACTGTGTTAATGCACTCACCCAGGAAAACGAGGATGGTTCCAAACCACTGCAAGGGTGTGATGACGTTCCCAAACAGCAGCACAGAGCCCAGGATGGTGAAGAACTTCCTTGTTGTCGTGACGATGGAGCAGGTGAGGGGCCCGAAATACACAACCGTCATAAAGATGAAGGTCTGAAAGAGGATGCGGAGGATGGTACTCTTATTGAAACGATATACAATGTAATATGAGAGAGAGATATACATACGTGTGTGTGTGTGTGTGTGTGTGTGTGTGTGTGTGTGCAGTCTTAAGTCCTACTTGTCCTAGAGCGCTGGTGAAACCAAACAGCAAAATGTTGTAGATGACACTGGGGTAGCGATCGGCAAAGCTTAAAAACTCCCACACCTCGCCCGTCCACAACACGGCTAGGAAAGAGAGCAAGCCAGAGAAATCCTTTAAGCATCCATCATTTTTTTTTTTTTTACAACGTCCGTCTTGGACTATTAAACGCAACAATCTTTTCTACTCTGGCGTATTGTTTATACATTGTCATTTAAATCTAAAGTAAAAAAGACATTTCTGTCTCATGGCTCCATCAAGAGTGAGTCATGAGATCATGTACTGAGCGTGCTGCTCTGAACTCAGTCGAACAGACGCCGCTTGCACTCGGCCGAGTCTGACCAGCTGTCTAACAGCGACTCCTGCGGAAAAAAACCCCAAAAAAAACACACGACTCCTGAAACTACGCTGGAGCTCCGACTCCCCCTGCTGCACAAACCGCTCAGAACTGCAGACTCGGGAATCTGCCTCCGCTTCTTGTCGTGTGTTACAGATGTACAATACTTCTGGATCTTGTTTAGGGAAACATGATGCATGATGGAAGACTAATCTCTGTTTCAGGGTCAAATGCGAGTGAAGAGGACATCATCCAGGAAACAAATCTATTTGAAACATGATAGACGAACCAGTATGGATTTTACATCACATTTTGTCTGATTGTCATTTGGCAGACTCTATAGAATAAAAGCTTTAAAGTTTTCATCATTGAACATATCCTTACACTGTTTCACTGGGTTACTAATTAGAATTACCATCAGTCAAACACAGATTTTTTTATAATAGATGGGGTGGGCGTAGGGAAAAGTTAATCTAAATGCCTAAGAAACAGGTCCACCCAGGTGCCAAAACAGAATATGGTCTAGATACATGTCTTCCTCGATACCTGAGAGATGGTGCAATCAGTCGCGGAGGATTGGGGCGAATGCGGTGCAGTGCGGCGTGAGATAAGTGTTGAACTGGTAGAGTACTGTAATCATGTATAAATATTATCAGGATAGCATTCTTTGATCTCAGAAATATTACCAAGATAAGGAATATATTGTCACTAAACGATGCAGAAAAATTAGTCCATCCTTTTATCGCCTCTAGGTTGGACTATTGTAACAACCTTACTGTCTGGTTGTTCAACAAACTTCAGTTAGTCCAGCGAGAGTCCTCACTAGAGCCAGAAGATGCGAGCACATCACCCTTATCGTATACACACTGCATTGGCTCCCTGTGAAAGCTCGTATTGATTTTAAAATACTACTTTTGACCTATAAAGCATTAAATGGTCTCACTACCTCAGTGAACTGCATCTTACGATCCCCCACACCTACTACAATCAAAAGATGCAGGCTGCTTGTCAGTACCTCATACTACAAAAACTACAGCAGTGCTTTTTCTTACAAAGCCCCAATGTTATGGATTAGCCCTCTAATTAATTTTTGGGACTCAGAAACAGTTTTAATGTTTAAGTCTAGGTTTAAAAAAAAACCCATTTATTTAGCCAAGCATTTTTGTGAATAGATTTGGGTAAAGGAGCTGATCTGGGGGACTCTTGGACGTAGAGTATTATGGTGAACTCGTATGTTTAGATGCTGTCTTCCCCACTCTCATTGATCACTCAGGTTTGTTGACGGTGAAGTGATTGGCTGCGTTACTTCCCAGGGAGCACTCATGTCTGGCTCTCCCTTTTATTTGAGTCCCTGCTTGCACTCTGCACTAAATATACATTCACCTTATACATTGTGTGACTGTGACCATACCTAACAGTTATCTCGCTCTCTCTTCTCTCCCTCTCCATCTCCCTGTCGAGCTACACATGCCAATCCTGAGCTGCCAGTGATCCAGACCCTCTCCGTCCTCTGGACCCGTCTGACTCGTACTGGTGCCCCGCTTCTGGCTGGAGATCTCGTCACATGGTGTTGTCTGCTTGGGATGCGTGTGGTGACTGAGGACGGTTCCACTTTACCATGAAGACCATAAAGACGGTTCTGTTCTTTGAGGACTTGTGACTCCATTCACTCCATAGTTCAGGACTAGAATTTCCTACAGTTTACCCGAGCCTCCAAAAACAAACTGGACTCCATAAGAACTTAAACATATCTCCTGTTATATTGAACTTCCAGCCTTCTAATACATAGTAGGACTGCAAAACAATTCCTGCTACCCGTTTTATCCAAATGAGGATGGGTTCCCTGTTGAGTCTGGTTCCTCTCAAGGTTTTTCTTATTGCCATCTCAGGGAGTTTTTTTTCTTGCCACCGTCACCCTCGGCTTGCTCATTAGGGACAATCTGATAATTTTGTTTCTTACACATTTTCTCACATTTCCATCATTTTCTTTTGATTCTTTGCGACAATGACCATTGTTAAAAGTGCTATACTGTACATACAACACTGAACCAAATTTATTATAAACGGCAGCATTTACATCAGGATGTTTCCATTCAATGGATCAGATGGTCAAATACACATTTTGCTAAGCAACGTGGTCCAAGCCTTTACAGGGATAACGGAAGTCACCATCTGCTTGTGAAAATCACCTGCTGGAACTCAAGCAAGTCATAGCACAAATGAATAAAAAGTTCTACTGCTGGAGCCCAATAAGAGTCTGGTTTCAACTAGAACTCCACATTGCTCACTTAAACCTAAGCTATGATGCAAATATTTGTCTGCTGCATAAAAAGGACATACCCAAACCCAGCATGAGCGTCGACCACAGATTGACATTCAGCATCATGTGATTGGCTCCTGTCTGGTGACGCGCCCTCATGTGATCCTGAGCTACACCCGTCAGGCCGTCCAGCGTCAGAGACAGGAGCTGCATTCAAAAGAGGACACAATATGAGCCATACATCCTCTTCCAGACGTCAAAACAGATTGTGTAAAGTTTCCCGTTCTGATCAAAAATACTTTCAGACACAACTTCCGAAGTTATGACGTGTACGAGGGGTGTTCGAGTCAAACCTGGAGTTTTTGACTGTGCCTAATAACAGAACGCAGTTATGAGAGGAAACTCTACCTTATTTCTCTATATATATATAATCTCCGGCTACACTGATGCATTTATCCCAAAATTTCACTAAATGTACATTTATGGCATTTGGCAGACGCACTTATTCAGAACAAGTTCCATTTATCTGATTACACATATGAGCATTTGAGGGTTACGGTTCTTGCTCAAGCACCCAACAGTGACAGCTTGGCAGCGCTGGGGTTTGAATAGTTTCAGTAGTCCTTAACACCTTAACCTCTGAGGTACCCCTGCCCCTAGTGTCAATAGTGCTTGCATACCATCAAATGTCAGTCTCAGTATGACGAAACTATGATCCTTCCTCAGAGTTTAAATCTGAAACACTGGCTTCCCAGGAACTCCTTTACTGGCCCAAACATGTAGAAATGGTTTAACGCGAGATCAGGATGTTACAGGGATATGGCGCCAAGTTCTTGTAATGTGCAAGTGGTGTTTGTGAATGATTGTGTGTACAGTTCTTACAGATAGAGGTGTCTCCTTCACGTATTGGTGACAAGTTATGTAAATTTTCAAGGATCATGCGTTCGACTCGCTGAATGTTTTCAGAATCGACTGCAGTGGGTTCTGAGCCTTCTTTAAAACGTTTGCATCATTCAAATGTTTTACTGTGAGTAAAAGTCTCATCACTATACTGTGCCTGAATTCTTCTGTAAATGTCAGTTGATTTTAATGCCTTCATTCACAAGAAATTCACAAGTCCTGGTTTGACTTGACCACCCCTCGTATTGCCTTTTTTTTTTTTTTTAAATGTAACACAAATGAATGCAGTGACATGACCAATATCACTAACAGATTATTGAAATCCCCCCTCAGATGATGCATTTCTTTATACTTTCAACTGAATGCATGGTTTCAGTGTATATGTAAATGAGCTACCCCACATGAGAACTACAGAGCTGAGCAATGAGCCAGAGCAGGAGAGAATTCTCATATACAGTATGAGGTCACATTAAGGGGAATTAAAAAAAAAAAAAAATCGAATTAGCTTGTTTAAGCCCTGGCTAATACAAAATTGAAAAAAGGACATGAAGGAAATATTGTTTTTTTTCCCCTCAAGCTTTGGTTTGCAAACATTCTTCAAAAATTTATTATAACGAGCGTTTAATTCTGTAGCTTTAAAAAAACAAAGTCAGAAACAAGCTGTTACGGAAACTCATCAATGCCTCCTGAGTCAAGAAATCAACAGCACTGTGAATAATAACAACAGATTATCCACCTGTGGCAGGTGTGGGCGTGTCTGCGGGAAGGGTTGGAAAATGAGCAAATTAACCTGGCACACCTGATGGGCATCTCTGCTGGGTATATTAATTTGTTCTCTCATCCTGACAGTGATCCTGAGTGAGTGCGAGAGAGAACCTAAGCCTGTTGATATACAGATCAAAGAAGCCGAAGTTTATGAAGCACACAGCTCGTTTCATCCTGGGCTTTTCATTCCCATTTAATTAACGTGTTGCAGCACAAGCTTTCTATAACGCTGATGTGCAATCTCACCCTGAGTCTGCCACGATCCTCGGCTCAGTCTGCTACTATCGTCACTTCACCTCACTTTATCATTTGCCTCACTTTGCCTTTACTCTATTATTTAGGTGTTGCACATGAGGGTTCTTAAATGAAGATATCAGTCATATATTATACTGTTTACAAGTATTAGGATGTAAACATGCCTAGGAGGACAATATGTGGTAGGAAAAAAAAAAAAGTGTAGGAACTAACCAGTAACATCTCTCCAAAGCCAAACACATGTTCGTCTGTGGAGGTCGAGGCTTTGTTGGGCTTGTACAGGAAAAGGGCCACACCAGTGACGATCAGAAGCACACACAGGTATTTCGCCATGGGGTACCTCTTCCTCAGAATGGTCACACCCAGGATCATGACTGTGACGCCAAGGCCATAGAGACAGGAACATTACAAATGGAGCAGAAAATGAGCTACACACTACAGACACACTGCTTTCTACAGTAAACAAGTGGGAGTGTCCGGTGACATCATTCCATACACCTAAAGGGCTAAACCAGTTAAGGAAGCAGTTTATAATTCAATAACTAATCTTTATAAGATTTATGAAATCTAATAATAATAATAATTTAAAAAAAGAAGAAAAAAATAATGTCTTACCTGGGATAGGTTTACAGGATTTTCCTAGAACCTAGAGGAAAAAAACAAAAAAAAAGAAATTAATATTTTCATATGATTAAAGATCACGTAAACATTTGTTGAAATAAAATCATTTAAAAAAAAAAAAAAAAAAAAAAAGGCAAGAGCTTTTCCACACTCACAATGAAAAGAGAACTAAACAGAGGACTAAACAGCTGTGTAGCCTTAGGAAAACCACTCATCAGTGAGGCTTATTGGTTAAAAAAAATAAAATAAAAAATGCTTCAATTTGCTAGGAAGCATAAAGAATGGACTGTGGAGCATTGGAAAAAATTTAATGTGGTTTGATGAGTCCAGATTTACCCTGTCCCAGAGTGATGGGCAAATCAGGGTAAGGAGAGAAGCAGAAAAAGTCTACGTTCAGCGACGTTATGAGCCCAAAAAACAAGGTCTGCTGACTACCTGAACATACTGAATCCTGTATTCAGGGTTGTGGGGGGGCCTGGAGCCTATCCCAGGAGACCTAGTGCACGAGGCAGGGTACACCCTGGACAGGGTGCCAATCCATCGCAGGGCACACACACATAACCACACTCTCACGCACTCATTCACACACTAAGGGCAATTTGGGAACACCAATTCACCTAATCTGCAGGTCTTTGGACTGTGGGAGGAAACCCACCAAGGATGGGGAGAACATGCAAACTCCATGTACACGGAGACGGGAATCGAACCCGGAACCTGGAGGTTCGAGGCAACAGCGCTAACCATGACACCACCATGCCTAATGGGACTCTGGCTGTAAATAAATGTTGTGACATTGCATAAGCTTATCGAAACAATTCCATCGAAGATGCAAAAAGCAAAGGCGATCCAACCAAATATTAGAGTGTGACATCACTTAATTGTCAAAATGTCTTTATTAACGGTAATATAATATTTTTTGCTCGTCCCCCAGCCCTAGTCATGAGATACTTAATAGTTTACAAGAGACCACAATAGCTGAGGGTAGACACGGAGGAACAAAATGTATTTCCATACAAATATTTAGGCAAGTTATAAAGGTAACTTGTAGTAATAAAAAAAAAAAGGGATTTTTCAGGAATCAGTAATAAAAAAAAAAGGGAATAACTGTGCATCAAACCAAAAAGTAAATATTTTTAAGAAAACTAATACGGTGCTCTTCACTATACGGCCAACGGTTTGATGAACGATGCTCGACCCCAACATTCATATGCGCTTTTTAAACATATCCCATTTGTGGTCATTCTCCAGTTGACCACAATACTACAGGATATAATGACATTCCATACAATTATGTGTTATTTACTTTGTGGCCAGAATCGTCTCTTTAGGTACTCAAGTCTTCCTCTTTTATTCTTTAGCACAGTTTAAAAATTTTGCATTTAAAAAAAACAAGATGGATCTCACATTAGTGGATGACAAAGAGACAGACAGAATGCAATATGTGCACTGACCTGGGTGGGGTAGTTGACGTACTGTAGAGCAGAGTTACTGGACACCATGGCTCCCAGATAGGACAGAGCACACACTGCATAGAGCCAGCTCTGCGTGTGATCCGGCTTGGAGCCTTCGAAAAACTGGATCACTGAGTGAAGATGAGATAAAAGAAAAGGGGGGGGGGGAATGTGTGAGTGGGAAAAAGTTGAAGAGGTTTAGAAATGAACGGTGATACGAGAGGGAGACTCACAGAGTCGGGCAAAAAGAGCGTTGATGATACACTGGATGAACACGAGCGTAGTGGCATAGCGAAACTTCTCCTTTTTCTCCCCCTGGCCGTAGTCTCCCCGTGTGCTGAAATACAACAGAGGTATTGTGGGATGAAGTTACAGTTACAGAACCAGAGAGAGGCAGCAAAACACAATACAGAGAGCTTGTGAAATAAGATATCCTGAAGTGCTTACAATGGAAGGCCTCAGGAACTCACACGGGCAAATCCTCGGTTAGTGTTAAACTGGTAAGTTCAGCCCCTTCCAAAAGTATTGGAACACAAGTTGAATTCCTTACAGTACGTCTTTGCTTAAAATAAAAAAAGAACTAAAGACTATTGGGTTGGAGTGTTAAACAAGATGATGGAGCAGAATTTATTTTCCTGATATTTATATCCCTCCATCAGGTGGAGATCGCAAGTTCGGATCCCGGGGTGATTTTTGTAGCCTCCCGCAGCCAGAAAGCCTACAGTGTTGACTGGCGGAGCTCTCTCTGAAGCAGAGATTAGAGGTATTCTAGGACTTGCATTCATCGTGGCAAAGCAGGTCATTCATTGGCCTTTCTGTGAGGCTAGCGCTAGCCTCTATGCCGGTCCCTATGTGGTTAGTCACGTGTCTCAGAGGATGACACCATGGGGTAGCCTTCAACACCTTGGTGGTTGGGGCCTTAATGGAAAAAGCAAATTAGGAGGAGAAGAATCTGAAAATCGGGGGGGATTTTGGGGGCCCCCCAAAAAAAACAGATTGGTTGCAGATCTCTTGCATTACGCGAGTGACCTACTGACATCTGCTGTATCTTTTTTTTTTTTATTCGAGTCCAGACTTGTACTGCTGCTTCTTTCACTTTTTCATTTAAAAGCAGTTTTCCTTTCAATCTACTCTTCAGTTGAAATCAGGTGAAATGCATCCTCCGTTGGTTTAAGCTCTGGAGATTGATTTGATGCGGTTAAAACAATCCTTGCTTTCATCTGATGAAGTACTTTGTTGGTTTTTTTAGAGGCATTGTCTTGTTCAATAATAAAGTCTCTGCATAGTAGATTGGATGTGTTTCTCTGGAAAATTTCAGTCGTTCGGCTGTTATGATCATGAGTTACATCATCAACAAAGCTCATTTAGCTGATTTCAGACACACCCAAGACGTACTGTTCATTCTTGTGGGACTGACCTTCACATCTATCACCAACTGCTGTTCGCCTTGACCATCCTATTTGATATCTGGTTGTTAGCCTTCCAGATTTTTTTTTTTAAGAACATGACAAATAATTGTACTCCCTACCTACCAGTGCTTATTTTTCCAGCTTCAAAGTGGCTCACTTTTCTCCCACAGACTTTTTTTTTTAAACAACCAATACAAGTCTTCACAGGCAAAAACTCAATCAAAATCAAACGCTATGAAGCGTTAATTGAAATAATCAATCTGACATGGCACACCTGAGCAACGAGAAATACCGGTCACTTGTTCCAATAATTGAAAACACTGGGAATGTGCGTGGGAAAATAAGGCGTCCTAAATTGTTAAACACGCTTATATGTAAATATCTGGAAATGGAAGCAGAAATTCAGACGCATCATCTCGTATTTTGATCTTGACCCAAATGTCTTCAGTTTATAGAAGAAAAAAAAAAACAGTTTGGCTGTTGGCGTTCCAATACTGTATCCAGTTAGCGGGAGTTCTTTAAGTGACGAAACGAAAAAGAATAAAGAGACGTCTCTATATTTAATCTCTTGTCCACTGAGCTTTCATCAAAAAGATCATGATTAATTTGAATCAGAGCCAAAATTAGGAATATAAATTTCATTATAGTCCAAATGCAAGCTCGTATCAGTCACGAAAAGGGAAAGAAAAAAAAAAAAAACATTTAACAGCTGGGGAAATTCATAGATACAACTAGCCAGGCTACAACAGCTTTTCCTCTAGAGGATTAGCATTTCTGACTGAGTGACAGCTGTGAGGTGGCGGTTGGTGTGGTTTTGCATAAATTGTAAACTCAACTATTTAAGGCAAGTAGTTGATGCACTCAAATTATATACTGTATAAACATGGGATGTGGGTTTGAAACCGTACTAGTTATTTAAACATATTTTTTCTGTGCTATGTTATAAATCCTGCCTACAATAGCTACTTTATTTGTTTGTGTATAATTAAAGATGTCATGTGAGCACTAAAGCTGCGTTTCCATCTACCTGTTCTGTTTTCTTTTAAACCTGATGAACGTTCCTTGCTCCAGTGTTTCCAGTGGATCTCAATCCTTCATCTAGACTAAAGTACATTAACCTCCACGGGAACGCCACCATAAACTCTTCAGCTTTGTAATATCCTACTTTCATAAACACGTTGTATTGCCACCTGTGCAGTCATTCCTAGCAATTTTAAACTTCCTTAAAAAATTTTTTTTTTTTAAAAACAGCTTTACTTTAAGTCACACAAGAACTCTGTGTTGCTGAGCAGAACTGAGTGAACCTGTTGTCTATTTTAGGTTAAGCAGAGCTACACCCAGACATGCTTGTAAAAGGTTTATTTTGGCTCGGCACACCACGTTTCCTCACAGACATTCTTTCCTTCAGCTTATTACAGGATTACTGATAATGTAAGAGACTTTATGGGAAGAGCTGTTCTCATAAATATCGTAGCACGCTCAGTGTTACCTGGACTTATGTTTATGCGTGAATTTACTCATGTTTCCCAGTTGCTATGCAAGTTCCCTCTGGGTTTTAAGGTTTCCTCCCATTTCCCCAAAAGCATGTGAGTAGGTGGAAATTGTTCCTGAATTAGTGTGTAAATGTGTGTGTGTGTGTACATAGTGTTTACTTCAGTTAAAGTTTATCGAACTGGTCTGGACTAGTGGACTGGAACTGTATTGTTACGGAATAAAAAAATCCTTAACATTTATCAACAATGGAAGTCTTTTTTTTTCTTCTTGATCTCAACAAAAGTACAATATTTTCTTACGATCCCACTTTGTTTTTCTTATGTTCTCAAATGAGTTTTATCATGATCACATCTTATTTCTTCATATTTTGCTTTCAAATAGCCAAACTTTAATTTTATATTATTATTATTTTTAATGATTACATTTTTTATGTAGTGTTGATGAATAGTCCTCGAGGCTTCCTCGAAGGGCTTTTTGTCTCTCATTGTCCCCTCCCATCCCTGTACCTACCCAATTTCAGAGGAATGTTTTTTGTTACTTGAGCCACACCGTGAGCTATGAATCATTCAAGCACAAAAAAAACATTTAACTTAAGGAACCGGTGAGAAACAGGTGCAGATAATTATATATTATTAAATAATTAATATTTATTTATAATAAATAATTATTATATAATATTAAATATTATATAATTACAGATAATCTAATACTAGTATCCTGGTGTACTTGGTTACATAAACACATTTTTAAATTTGTATCTTTAGGCACTTTGAAGCTTGTCATCACAGTAAAACACTTGTTGCAATCTTTTAAATGTAATTGTATATGAAGTAATGAGGAGTGGATCAAAACATTTGGACAGTACTGTTTGTCGAAATGTATTATTAGGCGTAAATACCACACATTAGCCGACACCTTGACAGAAAGCCGTTAGTGCTGTGGTAGAGATACAGTCTTATAGTATCGAGGTCCTAAGCTCTATACTTTCCTCTTTCTTGGTAAAACAAGTACATCTTTTTAAATCTAGTCTTGTGTTTGTGGGGCTAGATAATTTCTTAATTATTGTTTGTCACTTGAGAAGGGGATTTAGAAATCTACAATTACGCTATGCCGTGGACAGAACAAAACAACAACAAAAAAAAGTGAGAGAACGCTCAGTAAATAAGTGCATTTTTTTAAAAATCTTTACCAGCCACACTGTGGATGTGTGTGTGTGTGTGTGTTTTAATCGCTTCACTCACAACGAGAAACTGACATTTTTAAACTATGCTCATGATACAGTGAACATAGAAATCTTATTTAAGGCATGCTACAGTTAAACTTATTTACCGAGCGATCTTTAACTAAATTATCATCATTTTTCTTTTTTTAAACATTGTTGCTTCATCACTAATCCTCATACACATGAGGTGGTATCAAAAAGTTTCACGATTCGTACTCCACAGATCCGCATGCTTTCGTAGTATGTCCTCCCTCAGACGCCTTAAAACCTGGCAGTAGAAATGGTGGGGGATGAATTCTCAATAAACAACGCCGCAAATGTCGGAAAAGCCGACGAGCATGCTGCGGACCTGCCTTAACCATTTCTGTCGTGGAGATGATGCTCTTCCACTGTGAAGACCGTTGCTTCGTCACCGGTAACTATCCTCGACGTGGTCATCCACGCCACGCTGGCCGAGTTCTCGGGAGACTTCGGCGTGATGTTCTTACTGCTCCTGGGTCAGCGGCCTGGGGACGAACTTGGCAGCAATACGGTGCATGTGACACACACACAGACAATGGCAAAAACGTTGTGGATTGTTCTCAGACATTTATCATCCACGCGTTGGCGAATGGTTTCGACCTTTTCCGGGAGTCGCGCTCGTCGAAGGTCTTCCTGATCTCTCGTCGTCTCCTAGTTTCACACAGAATTTCACGTTCGCGCTTTGTTCTAACAGCAGTTGCACAGCTCCCGATGTACACAGGACGATGTCTTTTGGCACGCTGACTTATAAAAGTCGGTGCTCCCTGTTGCTGTGTGTTCGGGCTTGTACTGCCCTCTGCTGGCGTGTTATAAATCTAGTCTCGAAATTTTTTGATACCACCTCGTATAATATATAACTTTATCACTAATTCTCAGAAGCATAAAGTGAGCCACTTGAAATATAAGGTTCTATCTCAAAAAGTTTACGTCTATCAGTTGGTGTATACACACACACACACACTCACACACACACACACACTCACATGGTCTCCTGGAGAATTCCGTAGTAAAAGTAACACACGAAGACTCCGAAGAAGCAGACGATGAAGCGCACTCTCTCGTGCTGCCAGAGCGACGCCTTCACGCCGCCTTTCCCCGTCACCATGCTGTCGCTCAGCAGCGTTAATCCCGGTATCGACACCGACACCGAGCCCGAGCGCGAGCTGGCTCCACTTCCCGCAGCGCGCGAGCTCGCGTCCTGCTCCACTCTACCGGCTGGCACGAGCCCTTAAATGATGACGCGCTACAGTACCCTCACTGTGTACACGTGTGTGTGTTAAAGACGGTTTATATACCTCGTTCCTCTTCTATTCAGAATATTATTCTTATTTCTTGACTAACCGGCGGATGTGTCAGAGACTCAGCTGGGTCCTAAAACACATTTCTGGTCAGGTTTCCCGCATTTTCCGCCAGGGAAAAGTGTCTAAAACTGTCCGGATGCTGATTAAAATAATAATCAATAGCAATAATAATCGCTCGCTCTTCCGTTTCTGTGTCTCCTTCGGTGCTGAGGTGTTTTGATATTTAACGCGTCAGACCTGTCGGACCTTCAGGACCCACAAGCCGCTGTTAGGTGTCCGCGGTATCCGCCTGATCCCTCGCAAGCTCACGAACACAAACACTGCGCAGGAATTGTATTTCCAGGTGTAAATTATGGCTACTACGCTCGACAAGACCAATTCACGATGTGTTAACACAAATAAAAAAATATAATACACAAAATCTTCGTCCAATTTTTAGGTCATTTCAATAAAGCTACATAATAAATCTACTGTTTTTGTTATTTTTCCTAAATAACCAACACAAAAAAAAGAGCTACAATTATTTTACTCAGGCACTGATTAAGGCGACTATGTGATCACTAAGAGGGTCCTTCCTGAACAACTGCGCTTTGAAGTTTTACGTCTTTGTATGTGGAGAATTGCGACTGGTCCAAATACATCAAACTGCATGCTGACTATAGCGAATCGGAAACCTGGGATTAGGAAAGGGGCGTGGTTTCAATGCCCCAAAGCAAACCTACACACGTGTCTGGAATTCTAATCTCAGTCATAGGAGTAGCCAGTTATTACAGTTAAACATTACACTTATTACAGCTGAATTAAAAACAGTAGGTTTGAACTGTTTACAGGGTTGCGGGGGGCTGGCGTCTATCCCATGAGACTTAAAGCATGAAACAGGGTAATCAATCAATCAATCACTGGGCACACATATACAGTACACATAAACTCACAAACTACAGGCAATTTCAGAATCCCAATTAGCCTACCCTGCGCGTTTTTTGGACTGTAGGAGGAAACCCACCAACCACACACAAACTCCATGCACACAGACCCAAGGCGGGAATCGAACCCAGACCCTGGAGGTGCACAGGGATGGTGCTAACCACTACACCACCGTGCCGCAAGGTTCGATCCTGTAATCCTGTAAATGTTTTTTAAAGGTATTAAAATTATGACAAAAGAACACTTTGCATAACGTTTTTACTTTATGTCCCAAAAAATGGCTTGAACTGAAAATAATACCAGCAAACAATCTTGCAGCAGTCCACCTCGAGGAGAAAAGACATTGTTGATTTACTGCATGTCACAAACAATATCAAATAAAAGAGGGGGGAAATGTGTAAACCTAAAAATACAACTTTACAAAGTACCTTTTCAGAGAACAATAATAAAGATGCAAAGGAAGAACATTATGAACAAAACACCCTGATAACCATACGTTTATATATTTTCAAAATTAGGGAACTTTCTTGACCCAGTACATCATTTAAGCTGAAACTCAATCAAAGCAAATCTACCCTGAGGATCTGGGATGCTGTGACAAATTCTAAGTACAAAATGACACAAATTTTGTATATTAAAAAAAAAAAACTAAAAAAACTAAAACGTGCATAAACGTTTGCACTGCTACTTTGTGTGAACACACTCTCACACACTTACACAAACATAAATACTGCTGTGCGATGACATTAAATTATGCAATGACCCTTTAGTGGTATATCTGTCAACTACACTAGCAACCACCAGCAGGCGTTTCACTTCTGAAAGCTTGCTGTAAATCAAATCGAACATTTCCAATGCGACAACATTCCACCATTGCAAGACTGGTGACAGACATTTGAGTTACTGAAGAATCCCCGCCGCCCCAAACAAACAAAAAAACATACTGTGTTATAAACATAAAGCTGAATTTCCACTGTGTTTAAGGCTATAATACAAACACACTTGTACTTGCTACATTCTAATGTAGATGTTCATCTTAATAAATGCACAATAGTTCAATCTTTTTCACAACTATAAAACACACAAACCAAAGAAAATATTCTTTCTGAATATCAAAAATATAGTTAAAAAAATACAAAGTATTATGCAAGAAATCAGTGCCTTTTTTTCTACTTTCGGTTTTAAAACAAAGTACTTGGTTTTCTTCTTAGATGAATACTAAATACAAACCTTTTCATTCAAAACCACTTTGTATTTCAGCTGTTTCTGGATAATATCAACCACATCCTTGTATACTTGTGTTTAAAAAAAAAAAACAACAACTCATAAATCATTGTGAATGCTCAAATGAACGATTCATAAATCATTCAGTCAATATAAACCTAACCGTTGAACTCCACACAGTTTTATGTTGACAGTTTGTAATTTGACGGATTAAACAAAAGGGCTTGCGTATATTTTTTTGCAATGCACTTCCGTGCTATGTGAAAGCTGTGAAGCTTTAAAAGTCAAGGGAGACCTTTGGTTATAAATAATAGCATTGTCAGCTCTGTGGTGCAAAAACAAATTTAGTGGACTGAAATAAATGAACCTGTTGCAGAGATCTCGGCAGTCGTCCACTATACAGTCTAGCATGAAAGGGCCAAGTGGAGCAAAGCCGACGTCGGTATTAGAAAAGGCAATACATGGGGGGTAATTTGTTTCTGTTTGAGTTAAGGCTGACGTCACAAGTCTCAAGAGTCAGAAGAGTCTCTGTATGCTCTGTAAATGCAGGCTGAACATCCACTAAGCCTTATTAAAAGCAGTTAAATGAACTAAGCCATTATTTCAACCAAGATAGAACAGAAAGCATTCAGCATTGCATACACCACATGCCCTGTTAACAAACGAAACTAATGGTTTGTCCTGAGTGTGACAGAGCTCTTTCTTCTGTCCTTTGGTAAGAGTTTGTCTTTCCTGTTCTCACTTGTCTCCTGATTTAGTCTAAAAGTAAACATGGCTACTGGTAGGCCATTACTTGGTCAGGTCTATGATGAGATATAATAAATCAGTGAACTGAGGTTTTGTTCTTTTATCCCCCCCCCCCTCATTTTTGCCATCATGTATCCACCATCTTTTTAAAAGGAGGAAGTTGTAGAGTCTGGGAGGGCCCCGCTCAGGTAGCTGCTCACTGGATGCAATGGTGTTGGACAAGGAGTGGGGTTTTGACCTGAGCAGCCGGTCACAGGTGAGACCGACAGACCACGAAACAGCAAGTCCATGGAAGGAAGAAGTGGCTTCAGTAGACTGACGGGGCAGAAGGCCGAGCCTCCGTAAGGTGTGAAGTTCACTTTGTTAGGGTCGGGGCAAGAGGGCTGAGCAGGGGGAAGACCATGGCATGGAGAACTAGAGAGAGGACAAGACAGGAGAAAAAAAAAACAACTACTGGTTATTTGGTGGTGATGTACGAGTATCACACAAGGATGACATTTTATATTGGAGGTATAAACAGGACACTTGCAGTCAAAGATTTGTGCAGATACAGATATGAACAAGCACTAAAACAGAACAAAGACTATACAGTAGATGTTAACTTTCATCATCAAAAGCAAAAAAATAACAATTAATCATAAGTAACATGAGTGATTAAATAAATCTGGTATGTTAGGTATTAGGCAGAGGTGGAAGTTTCAATACTTTATTCCTGTACTTAAATATTTCTTTCATGTATCTGTACTTAACTTGAGTAGTTTCTGCATGTGATACTTTTTACTTCTACTGACTACATTTATTGCCGTAAAACCTGTACTTTTACTCACTACAATTTAAATACAGATTTGTTATTTTCAGATCATGATGACACAAAAGTGCAATCTAATCATAAGCGTTTATGCCGTTTACATTTACTCCTGCACCATAGAGAGCATCCTGACGGGAAACATCTCAACCTGGTTCGGGAACAGCACCATGCAGGATAGACGAGCTCTACAGAGGGTGGTGCGATCAGCTGAGCGCATCATCCGCACCGAGCTCCCTGACCTGCACTCAATCTACAGCAAACGGTGCTGGACCAAGGCCAGGAAGATTGTGAAGGACCTCAGTGTTATTTTATTTTTAATTTAATATTTTATTTTATTCTTACTTAGTCAACTTTACCTTCTGTTTTCCTTTTTATATTTATTTCCTATTCAGTGTCTCTATTTTAAGGTCACGGGCAGTTGTACAAGCATTTCACTGCATATCGTACTGTGTATGACTGTGTATGTGACAAATAAAATTTGAATTTGAATTTTTGAATTTATTGTGACATCTGGTACCTAAGCTGCCATAAAACTATTCAGAAAACTCATCAATGCTAAAAGATGTTAAACATCCTAGCTGTAATGTCCTTTTTGTAAAAACGTATGCAGTGCTCTGTCCAGCCATGTTTATACCAACCAATCAATTCATTACAATAACCTATAAAAGAAAAATATCTGACACATATATAATAAAATATAATTGGCCTAAAACATTTGATCACTTGTAAAAAGTTTTCTTGAACGTGCAAAGCATCTGGACAGAGTCAATGACTTGTCCATTTATTTACTCGTTATTAATTTATATGTTCATTCTGGGGAAAAAAATGATGAACATTTTAAGTTTCTATGTACTTCTACCTGAGTAAAGAAATTAAAGCGCCACTTATACTTGTAGTGGAGTACATTTTAAGGCAACTTGTACTTTTACTTGAGTGATGAGTTTGTGTACTTTTTCTTCCTCTGGTAAGAGCAGTGATAACCCTAAAGAATAACAGCTCACAGGCTTTTCAAAATGATGTCGAATTGATATAAAAAGCTAACCACTTTTAACAGTGCAGATGTTTGTGATGTAAAAAAAAATAAAAATAATAAATAATTAGCTCTTTTTAATAATTAATAATGTCAGCTCTGATTGGGTCTAAACATGGATCATTTGGCCGTGAAGCCATTCCTTTGTTGACTTGGATTTGTGACTTGAGTCGTTATCATGCTTGTGTTCGGAAGGTGACATTTTTCTGGAAAGTGACATTTTACAGAGACCTGCAGGGTTTTGTGCCAAAATAGACTAGCATTGGTAAACTAAATTACATACCATAATAATCCATAGTATTACTGTGGTATTTCTGATATTTCCATAGTAGGCACTATAGGACTTAGTACCAGTGAAGCGTTGCCAACTCCACAGTAAGGAAAGTAGCAACCGTTTGTCCTAAAAGTCGCTAGATGACATCATTGCCTAATTTGCACAATTGCCCATTTGCTTGAAATTGTAATGGACACTCTAGGAGAAAGAAATCACATCGGAGGAGAGCTTAAAAGTGAATACAGGACTGAAAATATGTTAAGGACTGCTCTAATTTTTTTAGTTGATTTTGTCAATTCGATTTAAAAAAAAAATTTTGTCACAAAGAGAAACACACACAGTGGACGAGGTGCACTGAAAAAGTGCAAAAAATCAAAAGTTCAACAGGTCTGATATGGTATGTTTGTACATACTGTACCATATTAGATATCTCAGTACATACTACTAGTATAGTACAGGCAGCACTATAACAACATTTATAGCAGTATCCCATGTATGTGTTCTATACAGTAGCACCACACTACAGTACAGTACAGGGTAGAACAATGTACCATATTACAGTTTCCACATTATAAAAAGATGTGCGCATTTTCTGTTAGTTCTTTTATTGATTATTATTATTATTTTAACCTGAATTTTGTTGGTTGCTTTATCACATTAAAGGTGGAAAAAGATCTGACACTATTTGTCCTAAAAAAAAGTTTTTTTTTAACATTAATAAGAACCTGCTTTTTACCAGGAGTGTGTAGATTGCTTTATCCCCTGTATATATTCTCTTGAAACTTGTGTGTCCTTTACAACTACCTCTTCACATATCCTCTGCTTAGCTTCTGTAATATCCCCACACCCTTCCTGTCATTTATGTCAAAACCAAGTTTACTCTGGTGAAAAAGCTAATCTTTGCCCTCAACTACTGTAGATTTCATTTGTGCGCTCCATGTTGGCAGAGTGCAGAGGAAACGTTGCCACATTATTATTCCTGGATTCTCGGCTTTCCTTTCTTAGCTCGTGTTACTCTCAGTGTGGTGTTTTATCACCATGTGCGTTTTTGCATGATCTCTCCAGAAACACGTGCCTCAGTTGGTGTAAATCCTACTCCAGACTGCACTACATTAGGTGCGAATGTGTGTGTGCGTGTGTATAGCTCCTTCCTGAAATTAACATTACTGGATCGTCTCCAAATCCACCTCGGCTCTGACCGGGACGAAGCAGTTTACTGATAAGACTTGCTGATGTTCAGCAGCTGTTTTTGATTGGTTTAAAGGAATCATTTGCTTCTGTTGGCTTAAAGCCGTGCTTCTCAAAGTGTGGGGCGCGCCCCACTAGTGGGGAATACAGGCATGACAGGTGGGGCGCAATGAACGGGTAGGAATTAGTGGAAAATAATAGGAAAGTACCTATTCTAATTCATGCTTTTCTTTATTGACAATAAAGATCGGACACTC
>JAOVVA010000026.1:21666776-21681863 GCA_028565275.1 Leiocassis micropogon | reverse complement strand
GGTGTTATTTGATCTTATTGGTTTAGAAATTGATATTTCAATAAATAGTAAACTTGGCTGATTTCGTTATCATTTTGGTGGCAAGTGAGGCTTGAAAATTCGCCCACCCCCTTAAGTGGGGAATGACAGAAAATGTTTGAGAACCACTGGCTTAAAGGGAGCGGAGTTCTGTGGCTTTATGTCTGTTGCACCTGCCAAACACCTGTTGCACCTGTGTGGTTATGATGGACTGTGTAGGGGCTGCACAGGAGCCGAAGTGTAAAAGGAATAATGACAAAATGAGGCTTGAAGAAATTAGAAATCATGCACAAAAGCATTGTGGTATACATACTGATTACCATTAGGAATATATTTACCTCCCTCACCTCACTTACCTACACACACTGTCTGTACTGTTTTATCCTGTATTCAGAGTCGAGGGGGGCCTGGAGCCTATACCAGGAGACTTAGGGCTCAAGGCGGGGTTCTCCCTGGACAGGGTGCTAATCCATCACAGTGCACACATACATTCTACTGACAATTTGGGAAGGTCAATCTGCAGTTCTTTGGACTGTGGGAGGAAACCAGAGTACCCAGAGGAAACCCACCAAGCACCCTCGCCCCCTTTAAGTGCAAAGCCACAGTGCTAACTGCTATGCCAACGTGCCACCTTGTGAAAGAGAGAGATTTACTCACAAGGCTTCTTCACATACACGGACTCTCTCACAGCCTTCCGGAGGCTCTCTCTGGAAGGCGTAGGTCTTGTTGGGGAGAGGCGACGAGGATGGTGCGTCAATCACATATAAAGGAGGTGAAGGAGTGGGATCCAGTGGGCCACACACTACCATACCTAAATCAGAGGGAGGGAGAGAGAGAGAGAGAGAGAGAGAGACAAAGAGTTGGATAGAGAGACAGAGCGCAATATCTGTTTGTTAAACGTTCCAAAAGCATTGTAGGTAAAATCATAATAAATAACCTATTGTGGTCGACAAATTGTTTAGCCAAAAAAAAAGAAAAGGAAAACAAATTTAGATCCTTCTTTGGAATGAACGTATTCAACTGGCTTGTTGTCTCTTAATATAATTTTGTTAATCACTAACACCAGAAAATTTGTTTGGCTGGTTCACCTAACCAGATGTCTTTCCAGTTGTCATGTCACCCAATAATAATCTGCAGATCGGACATGATCAACTGAGCTCATGTGAAACCCTCTGCAAAAATGTTTTCCCTCATAATAGTCTTATAAGACCACATTTATTTAAGTCTGTTAATAAATAGATTATGACCTATATAATCAGAATCAGGTATCCAAGAGGATTTATGTTTTTACATTTTAAAAACTGACATGGAAAAAATTATACAAAAATCCCAAAATGCCACAAGTATTCATAGTGTCGGAGATAGCGCAGCACATTTTTGTCTTCCCATCAAATTAAATAGTGTCGGCACGCTCTCACTGGACCTACCGGTGTCCTCTACAGGGCAGGGTGACTGTGAGGGGGAAAGCAGACTGGGGGAAAGGTCACTCTGAGAGCCGCTGCTGCACCTCTGCACTGGAGCAGGTGCTCTGTGACCATCTGGCACGTCCAAGATCTGATCAGTAAACATACACAAACACAGAGTGTTATAAAGAAGCCACGCTGGAGCCTCGCTGTACGGTTAGGACGACCCTGGTGAGATGGACAGGTTAGTTTGTCAGGGTGTTACTCCCCTCAACTCAAAAAAAAAAAAAAAGATGGGAGCACTAAAGATGGGGGAGGGGGAAAATCCTAAAAATTTAGGTACGCATCACAATTGTTTCGTGCAGCAATTCATGATGTTGAACTTGATTTTTTTTTTTTTTTTTTTTTTTTTTTTTAAACACACATTTGTAATTTATATACATGTTTTTATGCGCTTGACGTAGCAAAGTGTTGCTGTTCCTCTATAATTTTACAGGTGGGGCGATCTACTATTCACACAGTTGCTAATTATTTGCAAAGTTTGTTTAGAATTTAAACACAATCTTAAAATCTTAAATTTAATCTTAATGCTTACAGAACCCCTATTTAATCTTTATTCATTTATCTTCTGAATATCACAGATAAGCAGTATAGGAGATTTAAGGGAGGCAAGACACGAAACAGGAATCGAACCCTCAACACTGGAGGTGCTAATCATCATGCCACCACTATAATCACCATTTCATGTCTTTTCCTCATTTAGATAAACAGAAACTTTTCTAACAGGTTTATTTTTGCATTTGGTCTGACTGCGGTTTTGATCTGTGATGGTTCACTGCCACTTTGAAACAAAAATGGTTTAAAGAAGCTTTGAGCGATTCAGAGAAACAAGGTTTTGATCTGTAAACATATCTTATTGCTTAGTTTAACTCTGCATACCTGCAAATAAAACAGGTACAGTAAGTAACCGACTTACGAACGAGTTCCGTCACGGGAGTAAGTTTGTAAGTCAGACGAAGTGAGTCTTATACATCTTTGACACAAATATAGAATGTAAAGCATGAAAAAAAACAAACACACAGGTTTGGTGTTACGGTTCCACATTATACTCTCCAAATCGCCAAGTGGAATCCCGGTGATGCGGCGGTGTCAGCTGACCTTGTTTAAAGGGAGCCCCGGGAAGACAACGCTACATGGTGTTTACTGCGAACGAATGCTATTTTGTCTTGGAGGGGACTTATTGTACTCTAGCAATGTATTATCTAATACATACATTGCAATAAAACTTGCTGTAAATTGTATGAATGTATTCGTGCATTTTCGACTAAAGAGAAAACATGGCTAATGCTTAATCGTGTGTACATAATGTCTGACCTTGTGCTGTTCTTCAACTGTCTCAGACACAAAGACGCCTTCCAGCTCCAGGTTAAGCCCCTCTACACTGCGCCGCAGTCTGGGAGCCAGTCTGCTTAGGGGCAACAGAGGGATGGTCTGCACACACACACACACACACACACACACACACACACACACACACACACACACACACACACACAATATCTAAGCAAGTGGAAGTAATGTCATGAAAAGTTTCATTATTACATGAAACATATAAAAAGAAAAGCATAGATTTTTTAAAATTAAGTTAAATAAACATTTTCTGTCAAGATGGAAAAGTATATGTGAGTCAGTGTAAGGATCACTGCTTGAGGAAGTCTGTTTTTTGTCTATTTTCTATAAAGTAAAATACAAAACAGTAAGATTATTGCAAAGCTGTAAAACTAAATCCTAGAGCACAATTTCATAAATTATGTGTTAATTATTAATTCTCAGTGTCTGTCTTAACGACATTTATGTATAATTAAGTGATTCATGGATGATGATGACGATGATTGTTGTTGGAAATAATTTTTTTAAGTTGAAATGGCCCGGAAGTCTACTTCATTAGGTATACCTGTTCAAACAATGGTGGTGCTCATGTAATGGTGATGGAGAGATTTTCTTGGCCCCTTAGCACCAACCGAGCATCATTTAAATGCCACAGCCTACCTGAGTATCGTTGCTGAGCATGTCTTGTCTCTTTTTCACCACGGTATCGATAAAATGTCATTTCACAAAGCTAAAATCATCTCAAACTGGACTCTTGAACGTGACAATAAGTTCACTGTACTCAAACGTGACTGTGTACTCACTGTGACCTCCACAGTCACCAGATCTCAATCTAATAGAGACCTTAGGGGACGTGGTGGAACGGGAGAGCCATATGATGAATATGCGGCCGACAAATCTGCAACTAATGCATAATGCCATCATGTCAATACGGACCAAAATGTCTAAGAAATGTTTCCAGCAACTCGCTGAATTTATGCCACGAAGAATTACAGCGGTAAAAGTGGGCCCGACCCAGTCCTAGTACGGTGTACCTAATGAAGTGGCCAGTGAGTGTATAATTTCTTTTCATGTCCTGCAGCACTGTCTGTAGACGAGGACAATTTATGACTGGGGGGAAAAAAAAGGTATGTAAACAGAAGTCTGGAGTATAAAAACAACTTGATGTATTGCACGGTATGAAGTGATTACAAATCAGAGTGCATCTTAAATCATGTGACTATTACATGACTCGGCACTTTTGACCATTACAAACTGCAGCTTTAATACCACTTTTGGAAAGGTAGTGTTATGTATGGGGTGTTAACTGTGTGTGTGTGTGTGTGTGTGTCTGTCTATACATAGTGTCAATTACAGTAGCTCAGTGACACCACCTCCTAAAATAAGACTCTATTTACATCTCTGTTGCTAGATGAACGTGAAACCGTTGTTTTATGAACGTCGTAACACTTGGCACGATCTACACGATGCATAAACCCGTCACACCACCACACTAATAACAATGAACTGATAATCACGGACATGCATACACACACACGCACTTGTTTACGCAAAGTGTTTTTTCCTCTGTATTTGTACCTGTGTGGCTCCAGGCATGTGTGTGTGGATAGTAGACGAGGCCTGGTGCTGGTGGAGGCGCTCGTGGACGGCGGCAGGAGGTGCGTGTCTGGAGCGCTTCTGGAGCGAGTGCCTCAGCTTAGCGACCTGCCAAAAAGAAATATGAGAAATAGCAGACAAGCCAAGATGAGCATGAGACTCGCCATATAGAGCAAGACTTTTACTAAATAAAAAAATTAAAAAGTTGTACTAAGGTTAATAAAATGCCATTATAAAGTCAAAATCATTTTATCATCCTTTAAGCAAATTCCAATTTCAAATTAAAATTTTATTTGTCGCATACACAGTACGATATGCTTATACGACTGCCCCGTGATCTATATAAAAAAATATATATATATTTAATCAATAAGAAATAAGTCACGGAATAAAATATTGAAACCCTTAGCTACAGAAGCTAGAAGCTTTAGCTAGAAGATAAGAACAAAATATAAAATATATAAAAAAAAAAAATTAGCTGTACAAATATTGAAAATTTAACCATGCAGGCTAAATATAAATACTATCCTCAGGAGGGGACAAGCAATCTGAGCTTTTCTGGAAGATAGAGGCTGTAACTCTCGGACATGATTTTTGTACGCTACTGATATTACCGCCCACTAGGGATGGGAGTCACCACTCGATAATGCCTAGGTGGCAATTCAATTAATATTGTCATTCTGGAAGTATCACGATTTTATAAATATTCCAATTCAATATTATATTCTTTTCCAATTTTAACACCTCAAACCCTGAAAAAAATTAAACATGAAAAACTAATTTAATAATTTGAATTATAACTCAAAAGCTTTATACCTTAACTTTATTCAACAGCTTCACAACTGAATTGATTATAACTAATCAAATGTAGCCCATTCCTTTTGACATTAGACAAACTTTACATATAAGAGTTTAACATTCAACTTAAAGTTAATATTACATAGTTATTTTTAATCAAACCTAGGAAATTACCTAGGAACTAATTCGGTCGCAGAGTTTGGGGGAAAAAAGGCCTTTTAATAAGGAGAATCTTGATTCAAACTGAATAAAATTTTTCCTCCATCTCTACTGTTGGCACAGAATCGGTTCTGTCCAACGTGATCGGTCAAGGCTGATCAAGCTGAAAACCTCTCAGATCGACTATTATAAATGTAATAAATCATTTAAAAATCCATTTTGAAGCCAACATGGCGACACGTGAATCAGCACACGAAAGAATCGTGATGTGTAACTTTTGGGGTTTTTTTCCCCACTTTTCCCACAAACATACCTTCATATCAACCTTCATTATATTGACTCATTAATCAAAACCACAAACATTTTGAATAAACAAGTCTAATCGAATTACTGTACTCTATCAAGCCGGCACTTTGGTCATCATACCTAGAAGTGTCATTATTTTCTTTCTTGCAACACTGTCAAACGCAACGACACTCCTTAATCATGCGGGTGTGATCAGAAAGTCAACTGTTAAAAAGCATTTGCAGTGTTCTGACCACTTTTGGTCGAACATTCTCACCCAGACACACATTTTAACATGCACTACTCTGACCCCATAATTATTCAGTGTGTCTGAGAAGATACTTCAGTCAGTTCATTAATAATACATATTTAATTGTATAAATAAAAAATACAAAAAAAAACTACAAAAAAGGTTTCAAATTAAATTTTAAGATCCGTATTCACACTTTATTACGAAGCACTGACCTCTCTGAGGTGCTCAGCGCTGCCCCATGATGCCGAGCGCTTGTGCCCCGCTCCACCTCTCCTTCCCCGGGTTTCTTCGGTCCACGAACTGGGGGTCTGAGAAAGCAAGAAACAGCGCAACAGATAGCGAGAGAAAGTGTTTATTACGCAAGATCGACCATGTGACACCCCTAAGGCGTAATACAGTAATCAGATTTTCAAGCCGATCGAGCTCTGCGTTTTCCGCTAATGAGTCTCTGTTTCACCCAGGACGAGGTTGCTGAATACTCTCTTATATACTCTCTTAATACTCGTATTATCGTGTATCTAGCATTGCGATGCACCAGATCGTGTTACGCATCTGTCAGTTTTGTAATGGAAGTGAAAGAGGTTTGCTTCCCTCACTGACTCTATTTGAATATCATACAAAGAGCAAGCAACACACCTGCTATGCACCTGTGACACACTCGCACAGCTGTGTAAATGCTAAACAGGGTAAAAACTGTATATGTGATCTCAAGTACACCTCCTGCCCCATTTCGGTCTCGACTCTATACACGGTTAAACCCTCAGACTTGTACACCAGCATGCACACACGCGCACACGCACACACACACACACACACACACATACCGCCATGACACCTCGGGCCTTTGGTTTGCGTACCCACAACCTGAGAGGAAGTAGCAGGCTTCAGGTATTGCAGACAGCCTTCAGCGTTGCGACCGTTTAGCTTCACCGGCATGAGCGTCACCCTGCAACAGCTGCATCATGCTTCCTCTCCGGGTCTCGGTGGCTCAAGATGATGTGTGCGGGTTTGCTGCAAGGCAATTCTCTATCTCTCGCTCTTTTTCTCTCTGTCTGTCTGTCTTGCTCTTCAGTTTCTCTGATACAGGAGTAGGAATGTTTCACGTCGCTCCACGATGAGGTCACAACATGCCGTCGTCAGCGAGCTGTAAATTTCACACATGACAAAAGGGGTCATTTGGTACCGGCGCTGCACCAGCGCTTATAGGTGGATCGGGGGACCGGAGGTGGGACACTTGGGAGAAGGTCATGTGTTGAACACCTTTCCTGTGTAACGCTTGTGTTAAATTTAGACAGCCCTCCTCCCTTTCGACATCAATCCAACCATTTAATGAAATAAGGAGACCAGGAGGCAAAGGGTCAGCGGCTATAAACAGAGCAGTGGTATCTGGGGGAGACGCAGAGGAATACATGACGGGGGTAAAGTTTCAAAGGGGAGAGGGGATTTCGGGTTATGATAGTGTTTGTGCGTGTTGGGGTTGGGGGGGAGGGGTTTGTGTTAATGTATGAAGACAAAACACGTCAGGAGTGTCTTATTTGATATAGTAGGCTGAGAGTGCAGAATAATTAATGAGCAAAAAAAAAAAAAAAAAAGGATATAAGGGGCGTTCGGGCCAAACCGGGAATTTCCTGTGCATGAAGGCGTAAAACCAATTGCCATTTACGGAAGACTTCAAGCACAGTACAGAGAGGAGACTCTTTGCAGAGGTAACGGTGCAAACTTCTTAAAGAAGGCTGTACGTCCGTAAAAGATGATAACAGCTGAGGTGGCTCACAGCCCACTGCAGTCGTTCCCGTGAACACTCGACTGCTGGAAATTGATGGATAACTTGTCACCAAGTGCTTGCAGAAGAGATGCATCTGTCTGTGGGAACTGTACACACAATCATTTGCGAACACCACTCGCACATTTCAGGAACGCGGCTTGGAGTTACTCCATCATCCTCTCCGTTTCCCTACATTTGGGAGTTCCTGAGAGGCCAGCGTTTTGAACGTAAAATAGGCAGTCTGAGAAAACTTTCTACCTTGATGGTATCGAGCACTAGTGAAATGCTGGGACGGGTGAATTAGTTTAATACAGTAAATGAAGTTTTTACTCTCATACCTGTGGTCTGTCGTAGTTTAATTTATAAGACCACTGGCATAACTATTCTCCGTGTCCGGAGCCTACAACGTTTACCTGTATGAAACAGCGAAAAGAGCAGCGTTTGTATTCAACACATTTGCAAAGGAACTAAAGGATGAAAAGGACAAACAATACAATTCTCTTTGGTCATCCAAGTTGACTAAAATCAACACGGCTAACTATGCAAACCTACATCCCTCCACTGAGCGACTCTGAGCTACAAAAAGCTCATGGCTCTGGTGTATAAGCAAGCTTCTTCCCTCATAAATCAAAAGGCGATCCGAGGAATGTTTCTTTTACCTCGGCACTCGGTGAGATCTGATACGATGCCCCTAAGGACCATGCTTATTAAAGCCTTTTTTTCCCCCGAAGTTATCTTTCCCACTGCAATTTTACAGGCATGGCAAACGATCTGAACATTCCCAAAGCCTGGCCAATCCCATAATCACCGGCTTGTTTGGTGCATTACATGCATTACAAGCCCAAACCAGGCCTGCTGAACGCTCTTCTCACGTTACATTGTGTGAAATTTGGCTGTGATTAAGTGGCAGGTGATGCGTTTGACTTATTTCTGCAGAGTTTATTTTATTGCCGAAATAAAACGCACCATGAGTATCAACACCCTTTGTATGAGAGCTAATTTAATAATGGTATTCAAAATGCAATGATATTTTAATCATGGCAAAAATAAGAATGAAAGAAAGAAAGAAAGAAAGAAAGATGACCACCAGATGGCTGGACAGGAACTCTGTGCCCTCTTCGCATGCATGATCATACGATAGAATTAAACGAGATGTATTGCAAGTGAAAAACAGTGCGCTTGCATGCACTACTCAACACACTATTCGACACAGGCCTCTTCCCTGATCTGTGCATCTATTTTCACTTTAAAAATTCTACTGCACGTTGATACTAGATCTCTGCTGAATACTTGGTTCTGAATGGTCAAAGAGTGTTGAACAATTTTGCAACAATATCACAGGTTTATTTTTTCATTATTAATACGCTCATGTGTATTTGTATTGTTGTTTCTACGACAACTGTATTCACTGGGACCCTCAGTAAAATGGGTGTTGAATTGTTGATGTTTCGCAACTACACTGCCTGAAAAAAAAACATCTTTTATGATTTGAGTCGTGGAATATTTACTTGCCATCAGGAAAGAAAAACTCCATCGATGGGATACCCGGGTTCTTCAGTACATTCAAGTTGTCAGCTGACTTGGTTTTATTGCCACATAATGTTGCTGAGTCTAGACATGACCAACTGAAGCAACCCCAGATCATAACACTGCCTCCAGAGACTTGGAAAGTGCTTCATGCGCTTCCCTTCTTACCCTCACTCTGGGGTAGGGTCCGTCTGGAGGACTCAGGACTCATCAGGTCACATGACCATCGATCCAAATTCCGATCTCCGAAGCTTTTTCTCACTTGCTGAGAGTCCTGTGAGCTCTCATTACTTTGTGTATGTGGAAATCCTCTTACTTTCACTATTAAACATTTTCTGCTGATGTTTTTTTTTTTTTTATGATGCAACTTAATCAAATTGTTTTCAGCACCATATCCCTCTAGGGTTTGATAACACATTGAAGGATTTTTAATCTAGTTCCAGAAAGTTCAAATCTTCTTAGTTGTTTTCTTTGCTCGATACAGAGCCTGATAATCTGACCTCGTCTAAAATGGCAACGTTTGGTTTGACCAGGCAGTGTATAAACGGATCAAATGACATCATAAAATGAAGCAGCAATTATTGGTGAATTACTGTGGTAAAAGAGGAACAAAACACTTTCAGGAAATGCTGTCGATTTCCGTGTCAGTTTTGCTTTGGGCTGCGTCATATTTTCCTACGACAGCACACCTGGTCATGCCTTACTTGTAATGTGTAGGCAATGTACAAAGTGAGAAGCAACTGCATAACTTCCTATAAACAATAAAATTGCGCAAAAAAAATTTGGGGAAAGTTTAGGAAAAAAATTAAGCTGTAGTTTTTAAGCCATTAAATTAACAACATTAAAAAAACTGAATAACTACAATATGTGTTATAACAGAACTTAAACTTTATGATGTTCATATTAGCTGTCAGAGCGAGTACTCTACCTGTGTAGCTTTGTCATTGACGCAGGTTACAGTCTGGCTTTCGGTCTGTTTGGGCCACTGGCCCTGCAGGTACGGTCCCACTAATGTGTCCAAGGACAGTGTCCGTCTCAGCGTCGGCTTCGGGGGACGAGATTTCGTTTTGGTCTCAACTGTAAAGACAGGGAAACACTTTACACTACAACTGTAAGATGATAACAACAAGCGACAAATTGTCTCTAGAGCAATTGTCTATAAGTGGACTCAGGGTTCATACAGAGGCTGAATTTTTTTTTTTTTTGTGAGTGTGTTCTCAGGACAGCATCTTAAACTTGCACCTTCTGAGCATTACAAATTAATTCCATCATTCAGTCAGGTCATGGGGTGCTAGAGACAAGCACGTTGTGCACGGATGAAAGGGAGGAAATTATGTAGATCATGTCTAAAATAATATAACAGATTTATTAATAACTTTCAGATAATGAGTCATCAAAAAGGAGGCCATAAGTTCAGACGGTTCAGTTCAAACATGTCAAGGATTTAAAGCATCCTGTGATAACCCTGTGCAGATTACTAACAAAAAAATAAAATGTCCTCACAAGAGACCTAGAGGTGGACAGGAAGCCAGTAAATAAATCGTACTTAATATTTTTTTGTGCCAAAAAGCCCACATTCCATCCCACTGGTTTCTCCTGACTCACAAATCCTAGGGTGAATTCACAGGTCAAAGTACATGTACATAGTACACAGTCTGCGCAAATACAAAGTAACCTCTACTAGAAGCAGATGGCGTCCTGCACCCTTTCCCCTCCTGTGACTTAAGTTTTATTTATGCACGTTTGATCTGACTGACGTAAAAAAAAGGCAGAGTTTTCCGCTGCCTCCCTCATCACTGTAGCAAGTGTTATTGCTCAATCGTAGTTGGGGGCGATAGCGATGGCATCATTTCAATGCCCAGTATCAGTGTCTGGCTGATACCAGGGGGAAACATGGTGTCTCGGATATCATAGAAAGCATCAGATATCAGATCCTGTAAGAAATGCCAAAGATTGGTAATAAATGTGGATTGGATTTAACAGGTTCAGAAAAATTTCAAGACAAACAAAATCCACCAGAATCTGTGATGAAGCAGCTCAAAAAAAAATTCTAAGGGTAAGGGTGAACATGCAGCACGTACAGTTAAACAAATATAAAACACATTTTTCTGTCTAAGAGGTTAACTGTCTAATGCTTCAGAATAAATTTAAAAACAACTTCGTACACTGTTCAAGTCAAACCGGGACTTGTGAGGCAAGACTTTGGGCACAGTACAGTGATGAGACTCTTGGTGCGGACGTTTCAAAGAAAGCCTTACTTCTGTGAATAATCATTTAGGAAGTGGAACGCCTGATCCTTGGAAATCACCAGATAACTTGTCGCAAACTGGAGGAAGAGATGCATCAGTCTGTGCACACAATTATTCAACAACACCGCTTACACGCTGCAGGAACTTGGCTGGGAGTAACTGCCACATCCCTGTACAGTCCTGACCTCGCTCCAAGCCATTTCCACATGTTTGGGCCATTAAAGGAGTTCATGGGAGGCCAGTGTTTTACAGACGTGAAAGCAGGCAGTCAGATCATGCCTCTGGTGTACTGAGAAAACTTTCTACCTTGATATAGCAGGGGATTATATAGAGAAATAAAGGTCGCTTATATTCGCATAACTGTATCCTGTTACTTTGTGGAATCAAAAGTCCCGGTTTGAACTGAACGCCCCTCATAGTTTTAACAGAACACAATATCCCCATTATATTAACAGAGGTTAACAGAGCGGATCACACCGGATCCGCAGATATTCACCGGACGATCTCCCTGATGAATCTCTCCCCGTTTTATCCCGGCTTGGGAACAGCACAGAGAGTGCACTGACTTGTTACCTGACCAGGAATCAAACCCAGGCAATGAACAGACAGATCTGAAATATATATGTGAAACTTGCTCACAACTAATGATGCCTCCTTGTAACCGAGTACAAAACATTTCTGTTCTGACTGACTGATGGCATGAATAAAGTAAAATAAAGTAATAAAGTAAAACAGCTGGCAAACTAGTCAATAAACATCTTGCACCGTTTGCAGCAACCACCTGCACCTGACAGGAGCGGTAAATGTTGTTGTTTTTCTTTTTTTGTCCTTATAACGCCACTAAAGGTCAAAGACACGTTTAACTGTATCTTCGCTCTGGTTTACTAACACACTGTAGGTTCAATATCTGAGACAGGTGATGTCTAGTCCCCAGTGTTAGGACATGGAATGACAAGACTGTCTCCACCCCTGTGGTCTGAAGACTCCACAGCAGCGTTTGTCCCCAGCTCTCGCGGTCTTGCTGTCCTCCTTCATTGTGCTGCTAAGGACAAACCACTGAGAGCTTGCTCGTTGCCAGCAGATGTTAAACCCCAATGTAAAAGCGTGCATGCGGTATTCAGTGTGTTGCAAAACACCACAAACCCCCTGTGTAATGTCCCGCTAGGCTTGTCTTATCCCCACCCCCCCGTGAGCGCTTCTCCACACTCACATAGCGAGCTGGTTACTAAAATAAACACACCCTGGCACAAGGACTTGAGTTACGCACACGGCTCCTTTTTGAACTGAGCAGCACTGCAGCAACTCGGACCGTGTTCTGCAAGCGAGACCCCAACCTAACGCGATACACATGGCCTTACACTTTTACTTAAATAAAATGTTTGCTTTTTAAGAGAGGCTCAAAATTCCTACAGGGACGGTGGTGTTAATGACTCTACCAGTCTTAAAGACCCAAAAATATCGTATAGTCTTATAATGAACGCCTGTGCAAAGGGAAGTGAGATGTTCTGAGGCTCGATAGACCAGTATAGAAAATGCAAACACAAGACCTGATAAAACCATACTACTCAGTGTTCTTTTCTACTACTTAGAAAATAATAAACAAATGAATAAATTAACTTGATCCTAAAGAAAAATGTGCACTTTTTTTTTTCTTTCTTTGCACAGGAACTCTTCCACTTTCGAGCGTGACACACTCCGCAGGCTATAATGGCCCTAATTTGATCCATACCTGAAAAAAGTTCTTGCTCGTGCACGATTTGTTTGTTTGCAAAGCCAAAAAAGGCATGCATGCGCACGGGAAATGATCTGTGAACGCATGCACAGATCAGCCTTGTGTGCTGGCTGCTGTGTTTGCAAAATATCAGCCTGTAACACCAACTGAAAGCATGTGTAATGAGTATTCCCAGGCACTCCCTTCCTTTCATGTCCTCTAGCATCTCTCTCTCTCTCTTGTCTTGTTCTTCTTTTACACACATGAATAAAAACAGGAAAGCATTATAACCAACACCATGGTTAGATTTAAATACACATGCATCACACTAAGTCTAGTTGAAGCACATAAAAAAAAAAAACAAGCATGACCTCAAACTGAGGATGTTGAATCTCTTAGATATTTTAAAAAGGCATCATGCATACCCGGTTTGGCATCTCTCCATCTCTGTGCTGGGGTTTTGGTGCTGTTGTTGTGCAGCTGATAGGGAACTGTAGCTCGGAGAGGCTGCAGCCCGGCGCGAGACGACATCCCGAGCTCACGAGCTCTCTCTCTCTCGTCCGAGGATTTTTCTCTCACTTTCTTCAGCAAAAGTCAAAATTTCCACTTTTTTAAAAAAAGTATTGACTACTACAGGTTTCCATACCAACCTGCCCTAGCCCTGGTTCCGTTAATGCTAGCTCACTTCTACTACTGCTTTAGCTACCACGCAGCTACTAAGCTCTTTTGTGATCACAGCTAAGCGTCTTAAAACTTTTTGTTTCTGTTATTATCACAAAGGCAAAGCCACCTCGTTAGTACCTTTTAAGGAATATTCCACTGTAACCAATCCAACATGACCAAACCGACTGTTACACGAGTATCTACACGCAGACCTGGTCGTAAAAAAAACGGTTAAAGTTTCTCGAGTCGTCTACATTGTTGGTCTCCTGCCAAACTCCGCTCCGCTCACACAGGCTGACAACAGCCAGCCTCCACGCTCGTGGCGGACTGGGCGGAGCGTCTAAGCACACGCGCGGAATCTGGTTGGCTACTCAGAATTACTACTGCTATCCGATTGGTCGATGAGAGTATCAATTGCGTCAGGACCAGAGGTGGGCGGTATTGCGTAGTGAAAGTATGATATCGCGACCATTTAAGACGTACCTACGATACACGGTGTGTTTAAAGATGAATGGATCCGCTGGGGATTGTGTTTGATGATACGTATTGTTATTAAGATTAATTCTTAGTAAAATAACAAAGGTAAATAAATTGACATATTAAAAAAACGAATGTAAATAAATAAATAAATGAGCAACTTCTATTGCAAGTAATGTAAGGGTCCTGGTTCGATTCCCATCTTGTGTGCATGGAGTTTGCATGTTCTCCCCGTGCTTGGTGGGTTTATTTCAGTTTCCTCCCACAGTCCAAAAACATACAGATTGGGCTAATTGGCATTTCCAAATTGCCCGTAGTGTGAGAGAGTGATTAGTGCTGGGTCTACTGGAATGGGCTCCGCGCCCCATGTGACTGTGTACACAGGATAAAGCAGTATAGACAATGACTGAGTGATATATATATATGATAATGATGATATATATCAATCACTCCACACAGGTACCCTCTAGTATAAATATATATCATATGTATTAGCATTGTGGCTTTCCACCTCCAGGGTCCAGGTGCGATTCTCGCCTCGGGGTCTGTGTGCATGGAGTTTGCATGTTCTCCCCGTGCTTGGAGGGTTTCCTCTCGGTACTCCGGTTTCTTCCTACAGTCCAAAGATATACGGATTAAGCTAATTGCCATTCCCAAATTGCCCATGGTGTATGAGGGTGTGTGCCCTTCAATAAATTGGCACCCCTCCCGGATCTCCTGGAATGGGCTCCAGGCCCCATACGACCGTGTGCACAGGATAAAACAGTATAGATGATGAGTGGGTGATATATATC
>JAOVVA010000026.1:21652859-21666676 GCA_028565275.1 Leiocassis micropogon | reverse complement strand
AAAACATACAGATTGGGCTAATTGGCATTTCCAAATTGCCCGTAGTGTGAGAGAGTGATTAGTGCTGGGTCTACTGGGATGGGCTCCGCGCCCCATGTGACTGTGTACACAGGATAAAGCAGTATAGATGATGAGTGGGTGATATATATCACCCACTTATCATCGATATATATGATCATTCACTGCAAGCAGGTTTCTAGTATACATATTGAGTAAGCAGGTATCCTCGAGTATACATATTGATTATATATCACATTAATTAGAATTGTGGCTTTGCACCTCCAGGGTCAAGGGTTCGATTCAAGCCTTGTGTCTGTGTATGTAGAATTTGCATGTTCTCCCCATGCTCGGAGGGTTTCTTCTGGGTACTCCGGTATCCTCTCACAGTCTAAAGACATGCAGATTAGGCTAAGTGGTGTTCCCATATTGCCCGTAGTGTGTGAATGAGTGTGTAAGTGTGTGGTGTGTCCACACGTGATTTGGCACCAGGTTACAGGCTTTCTGCAACCCTGTAAAGGATAAACAGTATAGAAGACTAAATAAATATAAGATGTGTCGTGGTTTAGACTAAGTACTGTTCCCAAAATTGTCCATAGCGTATGATTGGTTTTGTGCACCGGTGTGCGATTGCACTCTGTGGTGGGTTGACACCCCACCCTGGGTGTTCCCCATCTTGTGCCCTGAGGTCCCTGGGATAGACTGCAGGCCCTTGCACGGCTCCACGGTTAGTTTCAGGAGTTCTTCTCATGTCTTAATGGGTTACCTCCACACCCTCCAGTAACATGCCAGACGATGAACTGGCAGCACCATGTAGGCCTTTAGATGTGTGTGAACCTGTCCCAGGTTAACTCCCTCCGTATTTATCTTATATTGTTATATTGCACGCCTCTATCCAGGTTCAATGTGACAAAACAGCCTGATAAAGTATTATGAGTCTTATCGTTTTTTTTTTTTCTCCTAGTGTACTGGTTTATTTTGTAAGCTACAATGACCAATAGTCTATTTTGTAGGCATACAAATACTGCCAGCAGCACATTCGTTGCAGTGCATTTTGTCTGTCACTCGTCAACCAGATAAAATGTCCAGGGGCAGCTGGTATAAATGGACTAGCAGCATGAAGGCCCTATGATTGTCGAAGAGGAAAAAAACAACATTGGTATGAGGTTTTATTTTGGGCATCCACGTCAGATTGATTGCTTTTAGCAAATGTTTTAAGATGAATTATTATTATTTTGTGGAACCAAACTAAGCACCACCACCAATTCATAGAATGTAATGCAAAAGAAGAAGAAGAAGAAGAAGAAGCTGGGCCTGATCCAGTATAATCCAGTCTATCAGTGTCTGTCACATGGCAGTGGAATATACCGTAGATTTTATATCCATTTGAGCTGATATTTATACATCTGTATTTGATACATCTGTAACACATAATTAATGTGTCAGAGTGACTGAGAAAGCACATGTGAAATAAATTTGAGTAAAAAATAGACTATGCATCAATTGTGCGCAAAAAAAAACAGGAAATAATAATAATAATAATAATAATAATAATAATACTATGAAATTATGTGTTTTTTAAATGGAAGGGTTACAACTTTCCTTTTCCTAGTATTAGTTATTCAGATGAACTCAGTAGAGCATGACGGACATGAAAAACATGAAGAAATTCAAATGAAATGCAGCTGCATATGTGTCATAAGCTGACAATAACAGTTTCCCACAAATCATTCTCATTATGCAGGTGATGAGACCTCATGGTATGATGCATTGTTCAACCCAAATGACAGATATAAAATTTAGATTCACATCTGATATAATATCTAATACTAGCCATTAACTGGATGTATGCAGTAAAGACATAAACACAAATATAACCTATACATCTGAAAACATGTTATATTATGGGGGGACTGTCTTCTCCAAATTTAACCCTTGCACCTGCAGGGTCTGGGTTTGATTCCTGGCCAGGTTTGATTCCCACCTCTGTGTGCATGGAGTTTGCATGTTTTCCCCGTTTCCTCCGGGTACCCTCGGTTTCCTCCCACAGTGTAATGACATTCAGAGACTGGCGTTCCCAAATTGCCCGTAGTGTGTGAATGAGTGTGTGCCCTGGAATGGATTGGCACCCTGTCTAGAGTGTACCATGCCTCATGCCCTAAGTTTCCTGGGATAGGGTCCAGGCCCCCCACGACCCTGTATACAGGATAGGATATATGCAGTATAGATGATGAGTGAGTAAGAGTGAGTAATATGCATAGGTTGCATGAACTAACATATTTTGTCCACTAGAGGTCACCTCGAGTCAACAGATCAAAGTGGACATGATCATGATTTTGCAATACCGACCTTGATTTGCATTTTTCTTGTTTAATTTTTTGGTATTTTCGTCCGTCCACATGCCATCCGGCACATCGGGTGACAGATACTCCCGACCCAGGAGATACATCCGTCATTTCTGTGGCAGTTACTTAAGGGGTCGGGTTGCCAGCTCAATGCCCGATTGTCAGTCACACACTACAGGCGATTTGGAAACGCCAGTTAGCCTTAACCTGCATGTCTTTGGACTGTGTGAGGAAACCAGAGTACCCAGAGGAAATCCACCAACCACTGGGAGAACATGCAACCTCCACGCACACAGACCCAATAAAAACCTACTTGACTTGACTTGAACCAAGGTGGGAATTGAACCCTCGACCCTGAAGGTGCAAGGCGACAGCGCTTACTGTTCATCATGTTACACTTGTGTAATTTAATTCGGTTTTGTTTTCTGCTTGTTTTTAAATCTAGAAATATACTGAGACAATCCAGACAGTTTTTACATAGATCTATAACTTTTATTGTTGAAAATACATCATGAACACTTCTTGTTCACAAAGCCAAAGTCTGCGCTTTATTCCTGAAAAAGAAAAACAGACTCCTGGAAATTCCTGACTTCCTAAACCCCTCAGTAACAGCAAAAAGGCAGAAAACTAAACGCTAAAAATGTGCCGGGGGAGAGGGGGGGGGGGTTCTCGGTCGAGATAGGATGAAAATGAGGGCCGTTTTACTGACAGACAAAAAAGCGTTACTGTTACTACAGTACGTAACAAAATATATCATATGTATAAAGAAAGCGGAACAATCCCTCACGGCAATTTAAAGCTATATAAAAATAAAATAACCACACGAGGTGTGCGAAGTTTGCTGCGAATCTCCACAAACGCACGATATCAGGCATAACTGTAAGTGGCACAAGCACATCAGTGAATACATGAACAGACGTTCAGGATGGAGGTCTGATCTCATGCAGACGAGCGCAAAGTCATTCTCTCATCGTGTCATGAAGCCGAGCGGTGTTTCTTAGGATTATAGTGATCTGTGATTATATGACATGGAGGGGGGGGGGGGGTGTAATGGTGGTCCATGCCAGTTCATTCAACAATTTCTCAGTAAGGAAGCTACAAACTGAGAAAGACATGCCTCTCCAGAACACTTAGACTATTACTTTGTTATGAGTTGATTTGAAAATATGGATAAATGAGGATGGAAGACAGAAACGATGAATCTCTAGTCAGAGAAAAAGAGAATGGGGTTTGATTTATTTTTTTTTATCACTAAGATGAGATGAGCCCTAGCTGGGGGACAGGGCGGGGCTGGGCTCGGTGCTGATGTTCACCAAATATTCGCTGGATTTAAGACTGGCCAGAGACTTGCAGCTTGGCGAAGATGCCAGAGACCCACACAGGCCCAGCATAGACGGAGTTGTGTCTTTCACTGGGAGGAGAGAAAAGCATAAGCATAATCACATGCAGGATTCTTCTCCCACAGTCTGTCACCCACTCCCAGGTCCACAGAAACTTTACAACTCGTATGTTTTGATCATCGTATAAATATGACTCTGTGTTTACCTCCTGAGCACCAGTCGGTGTCTCCGTTCTGTTTCCCATCTGTCTTCAGAGACTCTTTAGAGTTCAGACTGGCATCACCAGACAGGCTCAAACTGTGGAAACTTCTCCTAAACAACAGCAAATTGATGACAGAAAGCACAACACGTATTTATATAATAAATACATAAAAAAAAAACCTTAACGCTAACCTGATACGCACTTATAATCCACTCACCGGCGGAACAGCTTGACGTCCGCTTGGTTGTTTGCAGCACGTGCGGGTGGCCACTGGTTAACCAAGGAGACTGACAGGTTTTTTGACAAATGGGCCGGTTCGCATGGAATAACACCAGTCCTTCAAAGAGAAAAAAAATAGAGACAAGAAAAGAGAAGAGGATCATATGATCGTGGGGGTTGGAGTTGGTATGAGCAAGATTCCATTCCTCAGAAAGCAATGGTGCATTTGTTTTTTTTTAAGTGATGCCATTGGATGCATTTCTGTATAAGATGTGCGTATATGTGTGTGTGTGTGTGTGTGTGTGTGTGTGTGTGTGCGTGTGTGTGTGTGTCGTACAGCCGGGTACAAATGTACGCACCCCCATGGGACAACTTGAGGCAAACAAAGAAGTGTACTTCACACCAGTGCTTGTTAGGTTTCATATAGTATGTATCTGCTTTGCCTTTAGAACTTCATCTTTACTCTGAGCAGCTGTTGGATGTTCTCACTTGCAGTATCTGTCTCTTATTTTTTTCTGCCAGATGTTAAGCTCTTACACAAATCAGAGCCATGATGATTGTGCCTCAAGTTTTACACTGTTGGCTTGAGGTTAATGCTTTTTTTTTTCTTTTTATTAAACCAAAAAACCATGGGGGTGCAAACTTTTGCACACAACTGTGAGTATATCGTATGTGTCTCTATGTACAGTTGTGCTTGCAGCTCCAGAATAATGGCCTCGAGCTCTTTCTTCTCCTGTTGGCTCTGCATTTGCAGATCCTCCAATTTCGCATTCAGTCTCTTGTTCTCCGTCTCTACGTTCTTCAACTGTGACTCCCGCAGTCGCACCAGTTCTTCCAAATAACCCTGGGAAGTGACGGCAAAAACACACTTTCTAATTAGCCATAGCAATACATGAGGCTCATGACAAATCTAATATGGGCTTTTCTTAAAAATTATACAGTACAGGCAGGGATATCAGTCTGGTGCATTAAGCTCTTTGTGTAGTGTGTGTGGTTTGGTGTGTCCACCTTCTGGGCGTAGACTATCTTGAACCTCTGCTCCATCTTACGACATCTGGTACTCCAGCTCTCCTCATCAGTGACCAGGGGGATGTAGGGGTGCTCAGCCACGCTGTCTTCACTCGCACTGCTGTCCACACTGCGCCGGTCCTCCTCGTCACTCAGGTAGTCGTAACTACAGAGAGCAACATCATCACTATGACAATCGGAGCGACAGCGCAACCATGGCAACCGCATTCCCGTAGATACAAAATGGATGGCGAGGATTTTAATACAAAAATTCCATTCATCCACCCATCTAGGAACCTCTGTAGTCCAACTCGGAGAAGGCCAATGGTGACCACTGTATTTATTCCCATTTTTACAACCATGGTAGGACCTCCGGTCAACCTTCCAGCAGTTTGGGGATACCAATTAGCCGAATCTACATGTCTTTGGCATGCAAACTCCATGCACACAGACCCTGAGGCAGGAATCAAGGAATGTTGCAAAGCAACAGTGCTAACCACTAACCCCCATGCCGCCAAGGTGCCACACCATCATATACACATTATTTTATCAAGGATAACCTACTGTAACACATCCTCTTGAGGAGCGCCATCTGATTTGCCATCTGATTATGTCCCGCTGACACGTCTTGGTATAAAAACCTTTTTTGTTTAGACAACTCAAGCAGAGACAGAGCCATTGGAATGCATCAGTTTGGTGCAACGCAAGCAGAAATTCCTGGAGTTGGCAGGAATTCCATTTCTAGGCTATGGAACAGAGTCATAACACCTGGTCCCACAGCTGGTTGCCCTAGATCTGTAAGGCCAAGAGTGACAAACGCGAGTGCATTTAATGGCATAATTTGAGACATCATAGAGAAACCGCTGCCACTACTGCTGGACTTGCTGGACGTGCAAGGAGGCCGTATCGTGGGACGATGTTGACTCAACGTCATTGCTGATGCTGTCTGAATTTTTAATTTCCGGTGTTGATGGACACACTGAGTTTTGTATTAAATCAAACTTTCTTATGTAATTGCCAGATATTATTTTCTTTACTATTTCTTTTTCTTTTGTCCATGAGTATAATATATTCTGAAATAATTTTCAAAGTATTAATTAATTCAGAAGGATGTATTTTCATAGGGCACTCCTCATGATTTAAGTCTATTTAAAATTTGTGTCTCAGCACTTTATTAAGTAACATGTTTTCTCCCAGGATGTGTTGGTGCGTTCATGGCATAAACAAACTGCTTGATTTTTTAAATGTATTTATTTCTTTAGGAAGGCACAGTGGCTTAGCACTGTCGCCTTGCAACTCCAGGTTATGGGTTCGATGTAAGCGTCGGGTCTATGTGCATGGTCTAGTCAGGTATTTCGAGTCATTTCATTGACCATCGTCTCATGTTTTGTGGTGTATGAGCCTAGCCTACATTATTTAACCATAATACTGCAAACTGAAATTTGCAATGGTGAATATGCGACCACTCATGCACACAGAGGTACATTCTGTTTACTGTAAGCTCAGTAGATCCTTAAGTCCTGTGTTTTCAACCATTAAACTGAAATAACAAGTGCTGGAAGGTACTTCCCCTAATTATGTCTTGTTGGTTCACATCACATTAGCTTGTTTGGCAGAGAAAAACGAGTCTAGGTTCTGCACATGGCCCATGGGTGACTTTTTATTGTGGTAGTGTTTATAAGCCAAACTAATAGGTTTGTTGCCATGAAAACTGTTCTTGGATTTAGCAATTCCAAACAACAGTGAGAATGTCAGCACCTGTAATCTTGCACATAGGCTTGATTAGGGTAAAAAAAAAAAAATAAGTGAAATCAGTCAAAAAAAGTGCATGAAGGATAAACATGATGTGTTAGAGTTAATTTCCCTCACCTCTGGGTGAATTTGAGATATGGTGTGTAATCAATCACAGCAGGTGTTTTCCCATCCAAGACCTCTCCCTTCAAACAGAAACTGAGAGAAAGTGACACGTTGGACATGAATGAAACGAGACATACATTTAAATTACTCCATACTCTAAAATGGTTTCATAGGAAATATATAGTGCAGGTGGAAAGGCATCCTGGAATGTCTCTTCCAGAGATCAAAGAGGAAATACAGGGGAATAAGTCCCCTACATACGAACATTTTAACATAAATTGTTCAACTGTGTATAGCCAATTGTGTAAGTATCCTAGTATCTAGGCAATCTTTGCTGGACTTACGAACAAATTGGACTTACGAACGGAACTCGTTCATATGTTGGAGACTTACTGTACATGGCTTCTTGTAGACTAATTATTTTCACCTGAAGTCAATGGCACTAAGTCCAATCAGCATCCCGGTCAGGACTGTCGCTTCTTCTCTCAGCATGATGGCGCCATCATCATAAAACTTCCTGCACACACACACATACATTATAATGTATCCCACGTTTGGCGCAAAAATAAGGTGTCTTGGTCTTTATATATTTAAATGACATTCTGTATTGTACTTAAAAACATAATCCTTACAAAATTCTCTATGAATTAAATTTATGGAATGCTGTCCAAATAGTTTTGTGTTAAAAGTCACCTTGCCAAGTTTCACTCACTCACACCTTGTCTATACCACTTTATCCTGTATACGTGGACACGAGGGCCCTGGAGCCTATCCCAGGAGACTTAGGGCACAAGGCAGGGTACACCTCAGATGGGGTGCCAATCTATCGCAGGGCACACACTAATACGCTCATTCACACACTATGGGAAATTTGGGAACACCAATTAGCCTAATCTGCATGTCTTTGGACTTTGGGAGGAAACCAGAGTTCCCTGGAGGAAACCCACCACGCACGGGGAGAACATGCAAACTCCATGCACACAGACCCCCAGGCGGGAATTGAACCCAAACCCTAGAGGTGCAAGGTGCCCACTAATCCACAGTGCCACCCTTGCCAAGGTTTTTAAACTATAATTTGCTGAAAGTTCTAACCTTGTGGTCCGAGTGTCTCTTAAGGCTGTGGCAACATATTCAGACAAACGTTTCTCCATGAGGGCCATACGAATCCATGCCCGGCCCTGCAGGAGCGATTAAAAGAATCATTAAAGATGAAAAAAGGAAAAAAATCAAATCAAAAAGTAAAAATAAACCACTTACCACTAGAGCACCATGGTCATCACATGATATCATATGATAAAACATTGAAATTTACTAAAGCCATAATATCTGTATGTATGCCACACTGCGTATTGATTTACCAAACGGGAATTCGTTCTTATCATTTAGAAGCTTTAGAAGAGCTGAGCATCATGTGACAATGGGTTTTATAATATGTAAGTCTCTTGCCTTCGCTCGGGACGTGCTGATGTTTTCAATGTTCTCGATGCTGCTGATGCAGTTGTTGTGAACCTTACAGCAGGCCAGGCGAACGTAATCCCAGAAACTCCTCTGTCCGTCTGAGCTGAACCAACCGCCCGGACCTGGTCAAGCAACGAATGAAAAACATCAAAGTCTTATCATAGGACGTATGATTTTAAAAAGAACTTACTTGTGCACACAGAAGATGACAGATGTTCACCTTTGAAGCGGTGACTGAGTATGTGCTCCAAGATCGCAGCAAAGTTAATAAACTCTTCTGAGGTGTCATCAATGGGCTCAGCTGTGTACTTCTCCAGTAGAGTTTTTACCGAAAACCTGGATTAAACACAAACAGAAAGAGGAAGAAATAAAGGTTATTAGCAAAGAATTAAGAAAGAAGTATAAATAACTGCACATTATCTACATAGAATGCTGTAAATTGTGTCCACGTGCACATGCACAGACACAGGCTTCAGTTCTTCACTCCAGCTACAGGACTGGGAGCTTTTGGGAATGGTGCCATGACAGGCAACTGAGGTCACCCCTGATTGTCCTGTGTACTAAACAATGCAGCACTTCAAATGCCCTGCTTCTACTAGCAGTGCAACGATCACAATCAGAGTCCTTGTCGCCTTATCCGATCGTGCAGTGCTATTGTTGGCATGAGGACCTTTGTCCCTTTGCCTGGCTTCCATTCTGTTTTTTTTCCCCCCTTCTTTATAAGATCAGCTTCACAGTCAGAAAATGACAGAATACCCTAAACAAACACCCACACACTCTACATCTCTCCACCCACTCACTGAAAAAGCGATGGCCTGATCTATTTAGTGCTGCTTTCAGCAGTAGCCCAGCTACTGTGGATATCCTCAGTCTCACAAGGTTTTATAGCACAGGAAAACCTGTAGGGTTTTGGCATGCAGAAACTGCACTGACCCACTCCTACGCAACCAAAGTGCAGAAGAAAGAGAGAGAGACTGAAACAGGGCTCTGGAGCCAGCACCATTCATGCCTTCATGGGGAACACCAGCATCACTGAAGGCAAGACGGCCCTGTCTTTGGGTGGTTCCTCTATAGCTCGTGGCAAGACCTCCATCACCATGGGCAAGTCTACCATCACCCGCGGTGTGACCACAACCTCCATGGGTGACTCCACCATCACACGAGGCAAGACTACCATCTCCCTGGGCAGAGCGAGCTTCAGCAGAGGCAAAACCACAACCTCTTTTGGAAAGGCTCTGATGTCCAAACGTCGAACCACTTAAATGGCAAAAAACACCACAACTACTGGACTGAAAAGCAAGTTGTCAAAAGCAAGGAGGACAGTCGAAGACGGTGATGCAACAGACGTACAGGAAAAAACTACTGGAAACAAATTAGGAGGCAAGGGATCCATTTTGTTAAGAAAGACTTCCTTCACAAAAGGGAAGATGAAACTGCTGAGAAGCAAGAACGCCATCTCATGGGGACAAACCGCTGTCTCAAGGAGCAAGACCAAACTGAGGAGGGGAGAGACGGCATTTACGGTGGGTACAACCACAGTTACACACGGGGAGACCACTAGTTCCTTAAGCAAGGCCACTTTAAGTCGAGGAAAGAAGTCTGTAACTGTAGTAAAAACGTTCCTCAAAAGAGGCAAAGAAACTCAATGGAACGTCTACTGGGATTTGCATCTTTGACTGAAATGCATTAAAGAAACAGACTTCAGAATAAAGAACGTTCGCGCAAGTGAGTCGATATGTTAGACGCAAGTGTATCGCCTGTCTGATCCAATGATGTAGATTCGGTGCGGTTTATTGTACCTTAAATCAGATTGAAGTCTTGTATGAAATTTTTGTTCCCGAGTTGGAATATGGTTGAAAAGTCTGAGCTGATTTAAAGAAAATATACATTTATGTAATGATGGGGAATGATGGGAGATCAGCTAAAAAAACAAAAGTTGATTCTAAGGTCTTGAGTGTATGAGTTTGTTTGAAGCAAGTGTTTGTATGCTTGGTGTGCTGGCGGGATTCCAGTAGGAAACAGCTGGCATGGTGTAATGAGTGTATACGAAAGAAGTCATGTGTCTGAAGAGGACCAATAATGCAAGATTCTGTTTAAAGAGGCCGTCTTATCATGTATCATGTACCATGTAACATCACGAATGACTTATATGAGATAACCAGTACAGAAAGTATATGATGCTTTATGCTGATCGTATCATCTGCTATATTAATCTCAACAAACTAATGGAAAACTCAAACATTAATAAACTGTATTTTGATATAGCTGAAAACTTTGTTTCTTTTTTTTTTTTTCTCAGTAGAGAAATACTAATATAAAATACGAGTAACAAAGTAGTACAGTTCTTTACGTTGAGCTTACATGATGAGCGTATCTCCTGTTGAGCTTATTTTGGAAAATGAACAAAGACTGCAGGCTTGCTGACACCAACATTTGATTTGATTTTGGCTGTATTTTAATCTATTTCATTTATTTACATTGATCGAATCTGAACATTGTACTTTGCTGGTTGTGTAAATCAAACAGGCTAACCCTAAACTTTTTCACATTATTCCATTTCCATATCTGTAACCGCACTTTCAGTACCCATGTACAGTATCACCAGAGATAACATTAGAGAACAGTTCTACCAGAAAAACAATGCCAAGGAACTTAGTGATGTCACCAGCGATTGTATCTTTCAACAATGTGTCCTTCAGTTTGGTCCATGGCCCCGCATTGCCAGCGGTACAATGGAATCCACTGTCCCACGGGCCCCCAGATAGGGCTGCGGCCTCCTACAGCAGTTTCTATCCATTCACTTCATACAGAGGAGGTATGTGGCCTTCTGGAGCCCACGTCGTCCTTCTCAACAACGGCTTTTTGCTGCTACATGGGGGTTGTACCGAATGCACTTAGCATTCTGGTCCCATCCCAGCACTTGCTGCGTGGATCCGTCACACCCTGCCAGGCATTGTCTGTGCGAGTGTGCTGCTACAAGGGCATGTGATGAGCCATTACATATTTGTCCTGTGAAACCAAAGAAGCAAAACAAAACAAAAAAAACTGACTTCCCCAAGGAGAAGAGACAAGATTTAACCCCAACCTGCTCAACATCTCCCAGGCTGGCTGCTGCGGGAGGAGATCCCCTGCTACTCCTCCTCCACCACGAATCGATTCTCCTCCACCATGGGTAACACCAGCTTCACAGAGGGGAGGACAGCCCTCAACCTGGGAAGCACGTCCATCAAGCGGGAGAAGAGCAAGATTTTGATGGGCAACACCTCGATTTCTCGTGGGAAGAGCACCACATCTCTGGGCTCCTCAACCATTACTAGTGGCAAGACCAAGATCTCTCTGGGGAGTGCGTCCTACAGCAGAGGCACCAAGACCACGTCCTTCCGAAAGGCATTCCTGCCCAAAAGGAAGACTCTTTAACAGCGATCGGGGGCAAATTGTCTGGTCGCAGGTGTGTTTGGGGAGAGTGTGGGGTGCCAGGAAGGTGGAGGGGAGTTTACAGTGTTATCAAATACAGAAAATATCAAAGCCAAAGCATTGTCACGACGGAATTCCGAGGGGGTTATTTTGGGCATCAAGTATTGTTTTGTTTTGTTTTTTCGACATCCAAAAACTGTGGGATTGAACTTGACACCAAGGTTTCTTCTGTTCCAGTAACTGCTTTGGATTAAGTCAAAGATGCAGGTTAGTGAGTCAAGATACCTGATAAAGTGGGTTCCATTGTTACATGTTATATATCTCTTTCATGGAAATATTCTGATTAGTGTAAACCATTAAGGTTTTAGACCACCTGATATACAGCATTTCCATATACTGTTTGAAGATTTGTGAATTTAAGTGCTCTTTTGATTGCTTCTGCAGTAATGATCAAATAGCTTGGTATTTAAATGAGACAGTTTACATTTCTTACTGTATAAATCCAGTTAGTCAAGGAGGGTGGATATGGATGGATATAATGTACGATATAAAGTATTTCACTGGTAACCTGGCAGAGGGATGCCTATAGAAGTTCAAAGAGTAGAACATTTGTCACCTTTATGTAAAAAGTCGCTGCAATTTTCTGATTCCACTTAATGGTTGTTTGTAAACCATTGGAATCTCCTACTTGACTGGAATGAGAGCTTGCAGCTTCTGTAGACAGACTTGACGACCAACCACTCCAGGAGCACTTTGAAAAAAGTTGATGGAAATGTCCGATTCATCTACAGTGATGGCTAGGATTTTCAAGTTCGTAATTCCCATATTAACTTCTATGTATGTGTATCTGATGGAGTCGTAAAAATGTAGGGCTCCAACCTGGTGTGGGCAAAGTGTAAGGCTAAACCTTTGTCTTTCTGAAGAGAAGTGAGCTTGAAGAAAGTACTCACGCCTCACATGCTAATTGGTGAATGGCAGCAAGATGCTCTTGGTACGATTTGACACTGACAAACAAATGTACAGCCGCAACAAACGGCTTTTGTTTCTCAGCTCTCGCCCACCATGGCGGCATGCCAAGGGAAAGCCGTGCTGTGTCGTTTTTTGAAGGTGATTTATGGATGTTTAATGCACTTTGAAAGTGTCCCTCAACATATTTGTTCCAATAGCATCAAAGTGATGATTCCCAGGCTAGACATCCTCCTTTTCTGCTGCTATTGTCTCACCATCCTTCACCACCCTTCTTCCCATATCTATTTCCTGGGTTGATATTTATAATACTTTTTCTTTTTCCCCTCTGCCCTCCCTGTCCTTGTCTCTCTACATGTCTTTCTTCCCCAATACTTGCAGGATCAGCTGACTTTTTGAGGTGCCTCCATTCTTGAAGCTCAACAGCCGACCTAAAATCAGCATTTTAAAAACTTCCCTCCAAATCTTTGTCATTACACGCCAAGACCACACCTGATCAGGACCTATAAATATGAATTCTGTTAATACTGTACTGTAATCAGTTACACATAAAGTGTTTGGTTTTCCCTTTAAGTATTTAACAAAGTTAAATGTCTATTGAATGTGTTAGGTAAATGGCAAATGCATGTATATTCTGAGGGTTCACAAAGGAAATGAGTTAATAAAATCTATAATTGATGAACGGTCAATGTTAGGGAATTCAGAAAGTGTCAGAGACTATAAGAGAGTAATTAATCTTTACACATAAATTGAGTTCTTTAAAGTGAGACTGGAATTTGTTTTATAATAAATATTTCCTAGAAAGCACAAACTGTGTTTCAAAAATTTTTTAAAGGGACCCATGAGATGCTTAGAGCAGGAAACAAGTCACAGGAGTGTAATGCCCTTGTCCCTTTCTCCAGAAAACAAGTGGCTCACTTTAAACACCATGTTACCTCACGTTTCAAACCCTGACCCCAGGTTCTCCCTCACAAATGAAGGAAAAGATCAAGAACAAAATCTTTTTTATAT
>JAOVVA010000026.1:21611025-21645198 GCA_028565275.1 Leiocassis micropogon | reverse complement strand
GGTCTCGCCCTCCTGGGATGGCCTTCATGAGAGCCAGTTTCATTATGGTGCTTGACGGATTTTGCAAATGCACTTGATGGTTCTTTATGCATGAATGATGCACGTGGGTCACTGTGTGGCTTAACAAACAAAAAAAACATTCCTCTGAAATTGCTCAGATACAGGGACTGGGCTGAAAAAGAGCCATAACTTGTCAAACATGAGAGGCAAAAAAGTCCTTCAGGAAGAAAGATTTTCTTATATTGTGTGAACTCTCCCATGCCTCTGTGTCCATAAAACAACGTACTCACTGGATTTCCTGATTCCTTATATGGTAATACTTCCTATAGCCCATGTCCAGACGAATATACATGCAAATAGCTTGTCTCTCCTGGAACCCTTTTGTCTAACTGGAAAGTGCTCCTGCATTTCCTATCGTCTATCTGTCTCCGGGTCTCTCTTTGACTTACATGTTAATGACTTTTGTTCTTTTAGTGTACATGACAAAGGGCACTCGCCAAAAAGCTTAAATATGCAGTTTTTTGCTGATAAAAAGAGCACTTCAAACACATCGTGCATGCATGTGTCTGTCCCTCTCTCTCGATTTGGGGCGCAGACGCATCAAGCAATAATTCTTCCTTTAATTAATTTTAAACTTAAAATGAAGCCTGTATTCCATTCATTTACATTTATAGCCTTTGGCAAATGACCCTATGCAGAGGCGACTTACATAAATCTATACTCATATACGAATATGAGAAAGAAACAAAATCCTATGCAAAAAACATAAAATGCCATAAAACTTCAGTTTAACAGTAACACTTCTGCATATTCATGTATTTATTCCAACAGCCAATCACATGGCAGCAGTGACATACATAAAACATGTAAATAAGGGGGAAAGTCCTTGACTTTTATCTCCATGAGTTTATGTAGTGCGCTGCTGCCTTATTGGGACTGCATTGATGAACACATGTATAGGTGTTTCCTATTAAAGTACCTGGTGTGTATTTTATTGCATAGGGTATTATACATTTCATATTTGGATTTATTTCTAATTTACAGAACTTGAATCATGTAGGTTCAGCTAATTCTATATTCAGACTCTTAATCATCATGAGGTTGAGGGTCAAAGCTGTTGGGCATCCTTGTAACAAGCTGGCATATGCAAAGTCAACAGTTTCACTGTGCTGTAACGTGTATGTAAAATTAAGACATAACTTTAAGAGTGAGCTGATGAGGGTTGAAACATGTGTGCATATGTGTATTATAACCTTTAACCCCCAGGGAGCAGCATTTCACAGAATTTTGCTTTCACAGTTTGTTGCTTTTTAAGTCGGCACTCCTATCAAATCTATTCCACATCATCAGAGTTGAGTCGCTTCAATGTCGTAGCTCATTTGGAAACTAACACCCGAGAGTGTATATAAATGCATTTCGTTTGCCCAGGCTTTAACTTTAATGGCATACAGAGGAATGCTGAAGAAGAATGAGAAAATTCAGAATAATGGCTGTTCTCCAACAGAGCAGAGGAAGGTGTCAGCGCATAAGCATGGAACTCATCATCTAAGTCTTTAATGAGATTACAATGAGGCATGACACAGCTTAATTTAATCTCATTTCAGTCCAATCAGCACAAATTTCCGTTTCCTTTACGGTGCAATTGCACAGAACAGTGGCCCACTTGTCGATTTTCCAGAAGAAAACTCTTCATACAAAGAAAATGACCGGCATTCTGTTGTTCATACCAGTGCATACAGTACAGTATCATACACACATACACAATGACTGAGTGCCAATAAGAAGAGGTCTCACACAGTGCTCGAGTACAGAAGAAGACAGTAGAGTATATTGTAGCTGAGAGGACGGGTACAGGAGAGCCTTCAGCCAGGCAGCCGGAGATGTCCACTCACCAAAACATTTACATGTATTTCGTATGTACATTCAGTCTTACAAATAAATAACATTAAATAAATTACTCAAATAAATAAACCATAAATCAATAAATGCAACTTATTTGTATATAACCATCTCCCAATTCACAAGAGACACCCTTTCTATCCCCCTGTCATTTTGCAGAGAGTTCTCAGTGTAACAGAGCTCACTATGGAAGCTCTACAATGGTAAACCTGTTCTATTAAAGGGATCTATGTAGGATTTTTAAAACAGAGCAATGCTGTTCATGTTTCAAATGGACAGAACTACCCAGTCATAGTACATGATAATAGGTGACAAATTAAAGGAAAAACCAGTGGCTCGGTTATGCATGGTTCTAATGAAATGTGATTCATTATAATGGAAATCAATGCAAAATTGTTCTGACAGCTTCATACCATGATTAAACATTTTTATCCTATTTCAAACTGACCTCGCCCCAGTCCACAGGGCATGACATCTTACTGGTCTGACGGGACTCAAAATGATGTAAATTATATTTTGTGACCTTCGATTTTAGACCAGCATGTTCGTGCTCTCCATCATCATCATCATCATCATCATCTTCTTCTTCTTCAAAACACTCACTGGAATACATTTTGGAAGAGTAGTGTTCATCCTTCCAGTACAGTTCCATAGAGACACGTAGGATCAATGCCCAAATGTGCTGAATCTGTGTTAGTGGTTCAAACACCTTACTAGGTGTGTAGAAGTTTGTGTAGAAGTTTGCCTTTAATTTATCACCTGTTTATGTTTTTAAAATGAACCCATTTTAGCTACATGGATGGCATTCAGCACAGGAAATAAATAACTGAAATCATAGAATAATCATAAAACTCAACAATTGTTAAGACTTAAAGGAATACCCTGGGTTTTTTTTTTTTTTTCAATTTAATCTCCATAATCACAGCTGTAGCATGTGAGTTTACCACAGACAATAATTTCTATAGTCGCTGAATTATTTAAATTAACACATACATTATATAATGTTTCGGTTAAAAATTAAGTGCCCCAATTACCCTATTGAATATATTTTGCATGAATTTTGTTGTATTAGCGTCAACACATTTTTCGATTCTTTTTTCCGTACAAAGGAACTTCTCGTGCACAGAAATCACACAAGCTACAGATCCTGTGAACGGTGACTAGGTTGAAAAAAAAAAAAAACACAAGTACTCCTTTGAGGAACTTTGATCCAGTAAATGTGCAAAGTCTTCTCTTTTGCGATGCAGTGTATTTCCTGCTAGCAGCTCAGTGATGCAGAGACCTGCCCACCACCCCATCACAAGTTAAATTCTGTTCCTGAAGCATACAAATAATGTGACAGTGCATGCCGCCTGTCTCCCATATATTACTCGAGGTCAGATTAATAATATGGCGAGATAAGCAAAGCGAAAACCAAAGCAGAAGTTTAAGGGCAGTGTGTCAACAGTCCTCCAAACTTCAACACCCCACAGCCCTGTTGGGTTATTTTAAGCTCAATATGTAGGTCGTGATCACGGAAAAAAGGGGTAACAAGAGCTTCATGAAAAGACAGGTGCAGTGGGGCAGGCGTTTTTAGAAAACCCCCAGAGTTCCACTGGGTGCTTTAGAGGAAGGTTTCAGAGAGAAAAAGTCTGATTGTGGAGAGATTCCTGAAATACAGTAGCAAATCAATCTCTCTGTTTAAATGTTATTTAGCTATAATAAATAATAACAGCAAATAAATTAGGTGGGTAATAATTCAAATTAAATTAAAAACATTCAACGTAAATAAAACAATTTGTTGAAAATAAACAGGTCAAACTGTAAAGGTAAAATGGACATCAAACATTTACTATGTACACCCTGACTGAAAAGCTGTTCCCTTTTCTTTCTATGAAATATTTAACTGAAGAGACACAAAGAGTGGTTTAGGAAGGAGAAACCGAAGACATGGACTCGTCTCTTCATCGCTCACTCTTCATAAATAGCGGTTCAGCGGTTTGGAATGGTAACATGCCCATTGCTTTCACCTGTTGTTTCTGCAACTAGTATGATGATGATGGTCATGTACAAATGATAAGTGCTTGAGTACATTATATTACATACCCCTTTCCCTAAAGGTTTGAAATTCAGTCACAGGATATAACTGGGATGAAGAATACAATCCGAAAGTCTGTCGGCATCAGGAGGTTTTACATCAGGAGTATGAAACAGGCTTTATTAGCATGCTCTTGCAATTCCTCAGAGAGGAAACAAAGAATGGAGATGATCGTCGTCAGCCCGTCCGTCTCGTTCTCCTTCCTGCTTCCTCTGCCCTTGTCTTCTATCTTCCCAACCTAATGGAACAGCAGGACATGTGTACTATTTGTAATATATTCGTATTTTACCTCCATTATATCTGAGGCCTAAAAACTCTAAACCTCTGCACCATCTTTCGCATCAGCCCCTCTGTGTCTCTCAGTGTGTGTTAGGCTCTCTTTCTGTGTCACAGGGACTGTAACCGTTGGCTGGGGGCATGATGGGGGTTTTAGGCTCGAAGTCCCTACTGACTGAGGGACGATGATGGCGAGAGGCCCGGGTGAAGAGGCGAAACGCTCCCCTGCAGATCAGACAGAACCAGTAGACCTGCGGAGCCATGAGCAGAGCAGCACCCATGTTATACTTCCACGGGATGGACAGCGGCACCATGTAGACGGGGATATTCGCGTACCTGGATAGATAGATAGGTAGACAGATAAGTTTATTGATCCCGAATGAAACTGCAAGCGTCCAATAGCATGGATAGTAAATAGATGAGACGAAATCTGTGACACTTAAATTTGTATTTCGACCATGAGCCCCTGTCTCAAAACCTGATTAATGCTTGAGAAAGAACATACCTGCCATAGGCGTAGTAAAGGTAGGGGAAGAGAAGAACTCGACAGACGAAGAAAGTGATCAGCATGAGTGCTCCATTAACTTTATGAAGAAGAGTGTGCTGCTGCTTGTACTGAAGCATGGAAAGAAAGACAGAGAGGGCAGGACAAAGGAAGATACAGGGAGTCTGTGAGTAAACAGAAAGCTTTTGAAAGGAGAATATCAACATGAAACCCAACAGTATGAGGTACGTACATTGCTGTATCTTTTTAAGTGTGAAGGAGAGAAAGCAGTGCTCACAAGAAACAGGCAAAGATACACATGCACAAAAATAATGCATTTAAGCAAAGTAAGCTTTAATTGTGCTGGTTTATGGAAGCAATAAAACTAAGCCAATCAGTAAGCAGGAAACGATAGGTGAAGGAGCAAGTGATGTTGGGTAGATAAATGTGTGAGAGAAAATGGCATTTGATGAATGAGTGATGGATAAAATGGTGATGAATGGGTGAAGGACAAAGTGGTATTGGGTACAAATTTTTTGGGAATACCTGAATGAGTATTTTCCCCAGACAAACAGATGGAGTGCTGAGTTCAGCTAGGAACATGACACCTTGGAAAAAATCCCCCTTTCCCTGTCGCCAGAACTGAAAGAGGAAAAAAAATCAGTTTCAAATATTATTACTCCAAATATATTATTTACCATTCCACTTTAAATATAAATAAATTCTAAAAATAAAATTGAGCAACAAAAATATCTTTACATTACTTTACAAAAAACTTGTACATTTACAGAAAGCCTTAATAATAATAACAACAAACAACAATATCGACTTATCATCTATACCGCTTTATCCTGTATACAGGGTTCCAGGGGGCCTAGAGCCTATCACAGGAGACTTAGAGCACGAGGCAGGTTACACCCTGGACAGGGTGTCTATGTATTGATAAAAATAATAAATTCACTTCACAGACCTATATAACAATAACACAGGATTTATTACTTGAGCTTGACCTACATTTATAGGAGAGGCTCATTTGTTTCTTCAGGCATTTTATTATTCAGCATAAAAGCAACAGTAGGACTATTTGGAGCAAAAAGTATATTGTATGTTTTCTTATGAAATACCTGAAGACACCTGCAAAATATCTAGTTTCTTTCGTTCTAAACTATGTTTATACCCTTTATATACACTTCATATTGCTCTGTGTAGGGTTCATCACATTAAAGTTTTTTCCTGAAGTCATTCCTATTAGAGATTCCAACTTAACTGTTCACATGGATGCTGATCAAAGCATTTAATAAAAATATAACTTATCTACTCCCATGCAGATAAAGAATATATTTATACCGGCAAGAAAGAAACAATAGGATCAAGTGTTTACATGGCTAATATTTTCCTATTGAACAGATTATGAAAGGTTTACACCATCATCTCATTCTGACTAAAAATGCATTCAGATTGGACAGGATCAGGTCAGACAGTTAAGAGTGAGGTGTTTACATGATGCACTTTTATTCAGATTGTGCTCACATTATTAGTGGAATATTAGAGACTATGTAAATATACCTAACACCTGAAAGTAAGATGGCAGGAACAACAGGCATGTATGGAAACTTGATAGGAAAACTGCCATAAAAAAATGTTTACTGAGGCTAAGTGATGAATGGCTTGTTTTAATCGAACTCTGAATAGGTACTTTTGGATAGAAATAATTAAATAGACAATTAGGCAATAGGAAAAAAATACATATATACTTGTATTATTATATATATTTTTTAAGTATATTTAGTTATATTTAGAATAAGCCAGTTTACTTGAAACTGACCAGCATAGAAATATAAGCTGCAATATGTGCGATCCTCTTTCCAACTCACCACAGACACAGGGAAGCAGACAGTAACCATGACAACATGATGAAGCACCATGAGAAACTCTCGCCACAGGTAGCTGCGAATGGCTGTGCTCGTTTTTGGCGCAGCCTCCTCGTGACCTTTGACTTGCATCTTGTACCAGTAGCACAGGAACATGGCGTAGATGTCATAGATAAAGTAAGGGACCGCAAACAGGATGTAGGTGCTAGTGAGCCAGTGCCTGCAGACAATAAATGCAAATACGAGAAGAGGAGAAGGACTGAGTGGGGGAGAAGATCATTAGCCATGTCTGTCACACAGCCCAACAATGCATTGTTGAGGTTTGAATAACCACTGCCTACCTATTCTTCCAATGCTCGACATTAAATGCCACTAAGAGCTGATGTGTGGATTCTCCTTTAGGACTGCGCACCTGTCTAAACATGGCCAGAATAATGCGGCGCAGTGGAGGAGGGGCTGGGGCACTATTCAAACTAACCACTGCTCCCAATTTTCCTTAACTTTGACTATCAAAATCAACAACCAGTATGCTCTGCTCTCCCAGCCTCTATTTCCTGTCCACGTTCCCTTTCTGGACTAATCCACCCATGCATATGCACATATTGCAGCTGAGTAATAAATCGAGGGCCGGACTGAAAACGTGACAAAGAGAAATTCACTGCAGCGGAAGTAAGAGTCTCAGACAGCTCTGCTTCATCACATTGCCGTGGCCAGAAGAACGCCACAGTGGATTTACAGAGGAAAACTAATTAGGTTGAGAGCCTATTTTGATTAGAGGGACACAAGGTGAGCTGAAGGCACATTCTTAGAAAAGCTCGTTTTACACAACTTTACACTGACATGCATAAAGCAGCCCTGTAGATATCTGTACTGTTGAAAAGAAATAACTACAAGGAGTTAGCTACCAGAATACTACATACTCCAGCCTTCAGTGATTACATAATCACGTTACGTACAACAGTGCTTTGATATACGGTACCGTAATACAAGTGATACAGATGTGCAGAAATTCTGAATAAATATCTAAACAAAAGAAACGTACTGGTCCTCAATGATGTCTTCACAAGATGATGCAATGATAAACCCAGCTGAAGAAGCCAGGACAGCTTGAATGGAAGAAACTAGCCTGTAAAAAAAATGCAATAAGAAAATCAAACAATTCTGCATTTTCTTGTTAAAAGAAACAGAAAATATGATTAAAATGTAAGGAATAGTCAGTGACTAGGTGGTGTAATGGTGATGGTGATGTGCTATTCACATGTGTTATAAAAAAAAAAAAATCCAGCCATTTTTTAAAAATTAATTTAAATATGACAAAGTATTTTTTATCATGTTTAGTTACATTTAGTGTTCTAGACTGTCTATGAAATCTTGTTATGCTTTTATAACTACTACTGTAGTTATAAAAACATAACAGCATCTACCATCCTCTCTAATTTATCACAATGGAGCATAATAATGTTTTTCTTTCATGACATGACTCAGTAAAGCAGAATATTCTTTAGGGAAATGCTGAAGAGCAAAACCTTTGTTTAATCCACTTGAATTTAATTAGATTGTAAAAAGAAACAAATCTAAAACTTGTGCACAATAACATAGTTCAAAATTCAAAAGGAAGTTTGATGGAAGGTGGTAAAAATAACAATAAAAATGTATTACAGTTTCAAGTAACAAAACCAGGAACTAATGAGATTTCAAAGGTTAGTTTTAATTTAAAATACTTTATATTGAATAAAATATCACATGCGCTGTGTTTTTTATACTCTTAATGAATACATCCATCTTCTCCATCTGTTTACAGCACCATCACAGCATGCCAGCTTATATCACAGAAAAAAAACGATTGTTCATCTCATGGGTGTAAGACTAAACTGAGATATACCTCGCGGAGACGATGACGGCGTCTGCCTCGCTCCACTTCAGCCCTGGCGCTCGTTTCAGACATCGTTTAGACAGTAGGAAAAGGCCTGGGAAGAATATTGAGCCGGCTGCTAGGATGCTGAGCATGGTCCTTGGCAATACTGTTCTGCCTCGTGGTCTATCTCTAAGAAGTGGAATGACAGGCATCACAACACATCGCTAACATTAGGAAAATTTAATTGACAACCGAAGTTGATTTATATATAAATTTTGGAAATGTTTCTGTATCTGGAAATAAATATTATGGGATAAGGCAACATGATTCGAACTGTGTACTATTATAATACTAGAATATTCTCAAACATCCTTATTCCAAATTATTATTATCTACGCCTTATTTCTAGCCTAATTAATAATTAGCAATTAATTACTGAATAAATGTTTACTATAATAAACATATACAAAATATTTGCTTCACTGTTTACTTGGTTGGTTTCTTAATGATTTTTACTTAATTAGGTCTAGACTTTGGAACGCCTCATAAACCTCCACTGAAATGTCCTAATTATGGTTTGCAAACTGTGCAAGGAAAAACTATAATTTGAATGGATCCGAAATACATGTGGGTAAAAAAAAAGCTATGAACAAAATATGCACGTTTTATAAATTGGAAATACACCAATTTATCTACTATTTATTTCCACAATAACATGAGGCAAAATAATTCAATTTAAAACGGTAAATAAGGCTGTGCCACAATACATTTAACCTGACTTGATGAACTTACTCAAACAAGCTCAGTGTGGAAGTGCCATTCACTGACCAATGATTAATGGTGCTTTTAATTCTTTTTAGTTATGTAATGTCACATAAGTCCAGAGTCCAGAATATCAGGGGCACTTTATCAGACATTGATCGGGGTTAAAAAAAAACACAAAACAAAAAAAAACCTCAGAATCGTATAGTGGCCTCTGAACATAAACGGCTGAGCTGGGAAACCCTGGTTTAATCCACGTTCGGAAGGGGGGCTACCAAAATAGACTCAGAAAGGATTAGCCTGCTGGAGATTTTGTAAGATTACTAGATGGAATGAGGGAGGGGGTGTCAGATGTACATAGAGAGAGAGAGAGATGAAGTACGTAAGAAACTAAAAAAAGGAAATTAAAGAAAGAAAGAAAGAAAGAATTAAATATTTAAATGATTAATTGGTTCATTATCATTCACTTTGCTATCTGATATCACCCAACTGAGGACAGGTTTCCTGTTAAGTTTCTTCTCAACTTTCTTCCTATTGTCATCTCAGGGAGTTTTTCCTTACCACCATCGCTCTCGGCTTGATCATCAGGGAGAATGTGATATTTATGATATATTTATTTATATTATGAGATATTTGCTCATACTTTTCAAACTCATTTCCATGTTTGTTTTTTTATTCTGTACACTTGTTTTGTGACAATGAGCACTGTTACAGTGCTATTTGTCTGCAATTCTTATGATTAACATGTCTACCCTGGTGTAACAATTTTTGGGATGCCGTTGGATTTATCTCGGTACAGTACAAAGCAATAAGATATTTTGGACTCCACATCCTTGATTGCCAGGCGCCGTCTGTTGATTCTTTGGAAATCCTCCAGACCTATACAGTATCTCAGTGGCCTACAGACACCATGTCCATTTTAAAAATGAGAAGAAAAAAAAACAAGATACTCTATTAGAGGTAATCATGGAAAATTTACCAGTAGACAGCTGCCTTTTCTCATGTACTTGAACTCTTTGCAGTGTCTACCCCGAGTAACCCTTAAAACCCATATGTTTTTCTTTTCTTTATTTTTGACAAGGTTTTTTTTTTCTTAATTCCATTTTTTGTTGTTTTTTTAGTGTTTGTTTAAATTTAGCTTTTTATTTCTTTATATGTCTGTTTACTTCTGTGTATATGATATTTTGGTATGGCATTTATATATGAAAAGGTCATAGTATCATATTATTTTCTCTTTTGGTTTCTATTAGATTTGTCAATTTTTGTTTTGTTAGAAGTTTTGTTTGTACAATTATAAATGCTTTACCTAAAAAAAAAAAAAAGATAAAGCCTATTTGGTTAGAAATTAATTATACTGTAGAAAACTCATCATACAGCTCATTGTTTCAAGTAAATACATCGTAAGCATACAATCAGTTTGCTTTCATAAACGCATCCATTTTCTCCCCACTTTGTATTCCAAACACACAGAGCTCAGGAATGACGTAATTCGGGGGTTCAGTCTTCCCACTTGTGAGTTAAGTCAAATGCAGAAAGAAAGAAAGAAAGAACGGAAAAAAAGACAGAAAGATGGGCTAAAAGTGGAAGGGGAAGAGAGGACGGCACTGAGTGGTACCCTGAAGGGGTGGATGGAGATAAGGGAGTGGATTGTTCCCTTCCTATACAGCAGCACCACACACAAACAGAAGCCTACACACACACACTGCAGGAAAACACACTGTAGCATAACAGCAGCACGTACAAGCAAAACAATCTGAACGTACAAAATATAACAAAATATTAAGGAACGTTACGCACTAAAGTTGGCAGAAACGTCTTGAAGGGATCAGCAGTAATGTGAAGCGTGGACGGAGCACATGAACCATGGTGTTTGTTTCTGCATTGCAGCTGCAGTTGGGACAGCTTCCTTCATTCCTGATTCACACACACACACACACCAAACAGGCCATTGTATCACCAAAACAATGATAGGTTGATTTTTTTTAAAGGCTTTATATCCTTATAGAATACTAACATTTTTACAAATTTAAATCATTATCCCTGGCTGAGGAGCCTAAGCATGCAGATTACATTACTCATCACTTATTGGACCACTGGCACCATGACAAAAATGAAAAGGGAAAAAAATGAAGAAGGACTAAAAAATAAAAAAAAAAGATAGATAAATATTATAAGCGGGTTCTGGTGATATTTCTCGGATGTAAATTCTGAGAAAACATACCCATAAAACCCTGCATTTACATCTAGGACTGGTTTATGAGTGTCACACAGCTAGCATGTTTAGTAGTTATTAGCTAACAGAGCAGCGCAATGCTTCCCATTGTTTCCATGGCACTGCATCTCCATCATCATCATCATCACCACCACCACAACCACCAGTTCGGCGGCGCGTGCGGCAGCGCAAAGGCAGGGTTTTAGCACACTGCTAACCACAAACGCGCTCACATTTCACCTCAGACATGTTGGTTTTTTACGCCATAAATCGTTTCATTCCCGTCTTTTAGACATAACCGTCCTCATTCTGACATGATGAAACGAGGCCGCGCGCGCGTCCTCGAGACTGCGAACGGTCACGAGGTTTAAACACCACCAGCTAACACGAAAACCGAATATATATCAAATTTAAATCAGTCCTAAGCAGGGTCGTTTTCCCCCGCTTTTTTTTTTTTTTTTGCTATAGTGAGAAGACACACTGTAATATGTCAAAGCCGAAGCGAGGCATTTCAATCTGAGCCGGCGCGCTCGTGCACAAACCTGATTGACGTCCACGTGATTTCTATCCACGTCCAGATCTCCTCGTTTTAAATCAAAAGGCTGAAATTACAAAAGCTAGGACTGAGCTGAGACAACGTGACGCGCCATAACCGCCTCCCAAACCTCACCCAATAACACACACCGGAGTGCACTACTGCGCTGATACAAGCTTTAACCGTGGTGTAGTGAACCTGCGCAGGGAGCACGCAGACACACACACACACACACACACACACAGACACACTCTCTCTCTCTCTCTCTCTCTCACACACACACACACACACTCACACACGCGTTTAGGACGCGGCCGCATCACATCCAGCATAGGCGGCTTTCACAAGCATCCGCCTCCTCACGCTTATCCTCCATAACAACGCCTCGTCCTATAGGTCTCAGTCCTGCTACATGGCAATAAACAGCACTGTCATTCGCCCACAGTCGGAATTAAACACTAATAATCCTGGCAGAAACTAACCGCACACAATATCACACATCCTGTTCCATCACCTCGATGAGGTCAGTCGTGCTGGATTGGATAATGATCAGCGTTATTATAGCTACAGTATCGAGTCAGGAGGACACACAGCTCAGCAGATTGGTCCTGAGGCAAACTTGGTACAGCACAATCACTTACATCACTAAACATGAAGGTTAACAAGCTGGTTAACCCACTAACTTTGGAGCCTATCCCAGGAAATTCAGAGCACAAAATGTAAGCATTTCCTGTTTTGACCAGCATCTTGACTTCCATCCATCCATCCATCCATCTAGAAACCTCTGTAGTCCCAACTAGGGAGCATGGAGGCCAGCGTTGATTACCATTGTATTTATTCCCATTTTACGACCGTGGTAGGACCTCCGGTCAACATTCACACGCATTCACACACTACAGGCAATTTGGGAACGACAATTAGCCTAAATGCATGTCTTTGGACTGTAGGCGGAAACATGAGCACCTGGAGGAAAGCCCCCAAAAGGTGGGAGAACATGAAAACTCCATGCATACAGACCCAAAGTAGTAAGGGAATCGAACCCGAACCCTCTAAGGCGGAGGTGCGAAGCGACAGTGCTAACCACTAAGCCACCGTGCTGCCTACTTGTGTTAACTTGTGTATCTAAAATAAAAATAAAAAAACCTGGGAAAAAAAGGCAATAATAATGAGCACCTGCAATAACTAACTTCTATTCTATACATGAATGATTGTTAAACATCAATTCACACAAGCACACACACACACACACACGCACACAGTCTCTCACTACAGGCAATTTGTACACACTAATCAGGCATGTCTTTGGACTGTGGGGGGAAACAGGAGTACCAGGAGAAAACCCACCAAGCACCAAAGCATGCAAACTGCATACACATAGACAGTTTGCATACAAGATGTAAACACGCAACCCTGTATATGTGGAGGAAATAGTGCTAACCACTGAGCCAATTAACTAAACATCCATCCATCCATTATCTATACTGCCTTTCCTGTCTAGGTTTGCATGGGGACTGGAGCCTATCTCAGGATAGAAGGCAGGGTACATCCTGGACGGGACCCTGACCTGTCACAGCACTTAAACACACACATGCACACTAACACTACAATGTGTGTAGTAATTTGAAAATACCAGTCAACCTTGTCGACTGGATGTCTTTGGACTGTGGAAGGAAACCCACCAAGCAAAAAGAGAATATGCAAACTCTATGTACACAGGATCAAAGGTGAGACTGAAAGATCTGAAGATGTGGGGCAACAATGCTAACCACTGAGGCAATTATTAAAACATAATTTGAATACATTATAATAACACCTATCTATCTATCTATCTATCTATCTATCTATCTATCTATCTATCTATCTATCACCCACGCAGTAAAGAGATATACAACAGGAGAAGAAGCATCACTGCTCTTTGGTAGGCAGTTAAAAATGTCTGATTCATGTATTCACTTGTTGGCATCTACTACTAAAAAGCAGTACTTTTCACTCTTCTCTGTTTACACATACACCAGAATCCAGAGATCCAGATGTGAGCAGAGTAAAGAGCACTGAGCTACATTTGACTGTTAAATACACAGTCAAATAGGTTACATTCTGCTCGGACACCTTACGAGAAAAGGATAGTAGAGAGACGAGCTTAATGCTGGCTATGCAAAATCCATTGTATTACATACCATATAGATTTTAATGTTAGTAATGAAAGAGTTAGGGCGAGGCATGTGATGGAAATTTGATGTGACAGGTTTAATTACACAATTTACCAGCTGTGGTAATGTTATGTTCAGCAATTTACAGTCAGAATAGGTGTAATATGCAATGGTAAAAGGGTATGTTTATAAAGGAACTATGTTTATTATATAATAATAATAATAATAATAATAATAATAATAATAATAATAATAATAATAAACTAACATTTTATTAGTATAAGCCTCAGAGTAAAACCATGGTAGCAGTGATTAATTTAATGTATGCTATAAAATATACTGCTATAATAAACATTTAGGCTATTATAAATAATAGCTCAGAGTTGGAGAATCATATCTATCTATCTATCTATCTATCTATCTATCTATCTATCTATCTATCTATCTTAGATCAATTCCGTTATATAATTATCTGTCTCTGTATCTCTCTTCTCATCAGCTATGTTTATTCATTTACCTTTTTTTTGTATCTAGTCATCTGGTTATTTATACATGACAGTAAAATATACAGAATAATGAATTAAAAATTTTTTATCTTACCTGTGTCTCACACCACTCCGTGTCCTCCAGCAGCTCTCCACTTCTCTCCACCAAATGTCTCTCTGAGCTTCATTTCACTTTTAAATCTCCGCCGCAGGAGCCGGTAGGAGCGCAGTGATTGGCTGAGAAAAACACAAGCTCCTGGTGTGCAGCTACTCCACTGGAGGATTCATTTGATTAACAGGATTCCAAGCCAATAGCAAGACAAAATAAAGTGACCTGATGGTACAAGTGTTTGCATTCATTGTAAGAGCCATAAAGATCTTTTTTTTTAAATGTTATAACATTTTAATTTAAAGAAGTAAATTTTTTTTTACCATCTCTTCACTATTTATAAAATATTTTGTAGACACATTGTAATCCTATTCATATAAAAAAAGATGAATAAAATAATAATAATTATAATAATAATAATAATAATAATACATTATAAATAACATCAAAACTTTTTGATACCACCAGGACTAGTTTTGTAACACGCCAACAGATGGCAGCACAAGGCTGCACACACACGCATACACACACACACACACACAGTCACAGTGAGCGGCAACTTTCATAAGGCAGTGTGCCAAAAGACATCATCCTGTCGAGAGCTGTGCAACTGGTGCTATTCTGACCACGTCTGCTATTTTATCATGGACAGCAAGTTGGAACAAAGAATAAACGTGATATTCTGTATGGTACAGGAAAATCTTCAGATACCACAATGCTGCAATGAGTCATTCGAGAGTGTTTGGAGTGGCACGTGTGCTTCAAGAGTGGAACAACATCACTGGAAGATGACGACAGATCAAGAAGACCTTCAACAAGCTCAACCCTTGAAAATGTCGAAACCATTTGGCAACCTGTGCATGATGATTTTCGGAGAACAATCCACAACACTCCATCAGCGTGCCATGGATGACCTGTCCTTCATGTCGAGGATCATTACCGGTGATAATCTTGGGTGTATGGGTACAACACAGAAACGAAGCAACTGTCTTCACAGTGGAAGAGCCCATCATCTCCATAACCGAAACAGCAGAGGCAGGTCCGTATCTCAACCAAGTGCATGTTCATAATTGAGAATTCGTCCCCAGGGGCTGGACAATAGCAAATTCTGGATTTAACTAATCAATTAGACAAGATCCTTCCATTGCATAATAACTGCGGTGATTAATACGTTATGCAACTCATTACTTAAACAAACATGTCAAAGAAGATATCCTGTGATCATGGCAAATATGTTACTGTGTTTCAGAAGGGTCAAATGATTTCCCTGCATCAGCAACAAAAACAACTAAGGAGATTGCTGAAACTACTAAAATTGGAGTAAGATCTGAAAACGCATTATTAAAACATGGAAGGATAGTGGTCAGAAAAAAAAAAGACTGTGATCAGAGATCACGTAAACATTTGGTGAAATCAAATCATTAAAAAATAGAACCCGTGCCTACTGTATGTTTAATAAAGTATGTACTGTATGTTCTCACAATGTGAGAACTCAAGGGACAGCGACTAGAGACTAGACAGCGGTGTAGCCTCTTAAGAAAGCTACTTATCAGTGAGGCTAATCAGAAGGCTTCAATTTGCTAGTAAGCATAAAGAATGGACTTTGGAACATTGGAAAAAGGTCATGCGGTCAGATTAGTCCTGATTTATCCTGTTCCAGTCTGATGGGTGCATCTTGTTTAGAAGAGAGGTGGAACCGCCAGGGTTCTCACTAAATCAAGAAAATATGATCATATAACCCCGATATTATCATCCCTGCACTGGCTACCTGTTCAGTTTAGAATTAATTACAAAATAGTATTACTTACATACAAGGCTATAAATGGTTTAGCTCCCACATACCTAACCAGTCTTCTGATACGCTACAATCCACCACGCTCCTTAAGATCACAAAACTCCGGACTTCTGGTAGTTCCCAGAATTTCAAAATCTACAAAAGGGGGCAGGGCTTTTTCATATTTAGCTCCAAAGCTTTGGAACAGCCTTCCAGACAGTGTTCGGGGCTCAGACACAGTTTCCCAGTTTAAAAGTAGACTACTGCCATCTCAGGGTGTTTTTCCTTGCCACTGACGCCGTCACCCTTGGCTTGATCATCAGGGACAATCTCATTATTATCTGGACACATTTTTCTCACACATACACACTTCCATAAATTTTCTTTTCAGATTTTCTTTTCATTTTGTGAAGCTGCTTTGAGACAATGACCGTTAAAAGCACTATATAAATAAAATTGAATTGAATTGAATTGAATTAAGTGATGCACCAATCAAGTCTGGTGCTACTGTACCATATTTAGTTTTTTAATAAACAATTCACCAAACAAGAAAATTTTTGTTAAGTTTTTTTCAAACTTAAGCAAATTACAGTTAATAGCAGTTTCCAGAACTAAAGTAGCTAAATTAAGCAGTACATTGAAATGGTTTGAGAACACTTGCACCCTTTAGTTTTGCACTTAGTCACCTAACAATTATTTTACATTTTCACGAATTTCATACTGAAAAATATATATTTAAATGCAAAAGAAGCTGTGTCATTTTCATATCATTTCTAACAAATATTTTCCTACTCCGGTCATTGAATCTAACACAGTATCAGAAATACGCAGAAATAAAGCTCATTTTATTTAATAAACAGTAGTCTTGAAGGTCCTATACAGAAGCAACACTCAAAAGCATTATTTAAAACATTAAAACTTAAATTTATGTGATAAGACTCATATTTTCATATATAATTTGAAAAAAAACAACATAAATCAAGGTACACTATATCCCCAAAAGTATTTGCTCCACAAGCTTTAGGAGTGTGTTTATGGGAATTTTTGACCATTCTTCCACAAGCTCATTTGTGAGGTCAGACACTGATGTTGGACGAGAAGGTCTGTCTTACAGACTCCACTCTAATTCATCCCAAACGTGGTCTATCGGGTTGAGGTCAGGACCCAGTCAGGTTCCTCCACACCAAACTCGTTCATCCGTGTCTTTATGGACCTTGCTTTGTGCTCTGGTGTGCAGTCATGTTGGAACAGGAAGGGCCAACTGTTCCCACGAAGTTGAGAGCATGAAATTGGCCAAAATGTCTTGGTATGCTGAAGCATAAAGAGTTCCTTTCACTGGAAGTAAGGGGCCGAGCCCAACTTCACACCGGTTCCAACATGGTTGCTCAGTACCAGTTCTAGGAGTTCTTTCCTCCCACAGTCCAAAGACATGCTGATGAGACTTATTGTCATTCACAAATTGCCTGTAGTGTTTGAGTGTGTGTGTGAAAGTCGACCGGAGGTCCTACAGTACCATGGTCGTAAAATGGGAATAAATACTCTAGGAACTCTAGGTCCTAGATGGTTGGATGGAAAATGCCCATAGTGTGTAAATAAGTGTGTGTGAGTGAGTGTGTGTATGTGTGTGCCCTGCTATAAATTGGCACCCTGTCCACGGTGTATCATGCCTTGTGCCCAAAGTCTCCTGGGATAGAATCCAGGCCTCCAGTGTAGTATAGAAATTGTATATATATATATAGCATCAGCATCCATAATATACTCAATCAGTATAGAAATTGAACAAATTAATGAATTACTTTTACATATTTCCACTTACACAGTAAATAGCAGGTTATGTACAATTATGCAGCTGTTAGTAATCAGATTGGAAAAGATGCATTCCACGAGTGCCGATAAGAGCATAACAGCACTGGGACATTTAACTTTACGTTAAATCACACACTGTCACAGGTGTTCTAACAATAGTTAATTACATTAACTGTCGGTCGCCAGTGGTCTTCAGTACTAGAAAGAGGGGCAAGCAGCTGGCTGGCAAAACCCACATTCAAAACCAGTCACGGAAGCACTTTCAGGAAGAAAAGACATCTGGTAACATTATGTCTTCTTCAACAACACTTAGTCTCCTTAGTAACTGCTTCTAAGTTGTTCCGGATTTGCCTCTAAACTGTCTGTTTTTTAATGTTCACGACTAGCAAAGCTAACTAGCGTTTAACACAAGGCTGAATCCCAAATCCCTCTCTTGAACTCTTGAACGAAGGAACTTCTTTGTGTCTGGAACAAGGGACTCTAGTGCACTATTTTTCCATTTAATGCTATTTGGGATTCTCCAAGAATTCTCCAGAATCCTAGGACTTAACAAAATTTTTAGTAGATAAGACCATTTACGACATACGATCAGTACAACAGCCCGCCCTGTTGTGTGATATTGCTTAAGGATAATCTGTGTAATCTGGACCCCGCATGAAGCCGGCAGTTCGATCACGGCTCCGGCGTACTGAGAAAACTGTCTACCTCAATATTGTCCAAGCACTAGTGAAACTCTGGAATAAGTGCATTAGTGCAGCAGAGGACTATACAAAGAAATGAGTTTTTTTTAACTCTCATAACCGTGTTCTGGACAAATCAAAACTCCCGGGTGACCCGAACACCCCTGATACATTTTGTGAGACTCTGCTATTTATAAAATGTATACTTGTTGATCTACTTTCCTGGTTCAGGTCTCAAGCATTTGAAATACCACATTGAAATTAAACAGGCTTTGATTGATGTATGGTTTATTGATTCACCCCCAGCTGACCCTTGACATTTACAAGACTCCAGGGTCATGCAGATTCACTCTGTTAACATTGATTGGCCACTGCATGTTGAAATGTGCTGTTCATGGCTAGTCCTGGTCTCTTACAACATCTTACTGACTGGGGTTACAAAATACTGCAGGATAAAAACATAACAGCACAAACTCACCCACTTGAAAGGAACATCTTTCCTTATCTCCTGTCTGATATCTGTTTGCATGAAACTTATAAGCAAACTCGACACAGTCCTCAGAACTGAGGAAAACACAATGAATTCAATATTCATTGATGCAAAAATATCAGTTATCGAGAGTTTTTTTTATTTACACCATAACTTTAAGGCACAAGCAATTCACTATGTATCACTTATATAGGTATATGTTTATTAATTGAATTTAGCGCCTGCGCTTAGAATTAAGTTATACACAAGTATGTTTTAATCAAAGGGTTTACTTTCTTCTTTTCACATGAGAGACATGTCAAAACACTACTCTGTGGTTTTCATGCAAGATAAAAATCTGTTGCGCCGTAGTTTCAGTCTGTCACGGAAATATCACTCAGCTTGTCTCTCCTTCAACCCAAGGCCGCCCATTACAGCCTGCAAACGCTCATCATCTAGAGACGCTTTTGCTATTCAGCCAAAACCAACAATCTGAGAAGCCTGCTTTTCTTCATTTGTTGCATGAATGTCCTTGCTTTGGTCAAAAAAATAATTCAAATCTGTGCACTGGATCAATATGAAATTGTGCATGAACATTTCCTTCATCTGATCTTGTTTAAAAAGCTCAGAAGATTGCGCTGAAGTTTCTTTACTAATCCTCTACAACTGTTTTATATTATTTCTTAAATGGAAGGTGTTGGCTTGTGTTATTTGTAGACATTCTCAGTCATATTAATCATTCTAATGATAATCATAAATAAAAGTATATGGACTATTTTATGGACAAGTGATAAGTGATTACAGCTAAAAGTAAATCACAAAATAAACAAAATGTATTTTACTGATGTGGCACTTTGTCTCCAGTGTTCGCTCTTTATTGACAGTTCCACCCATAATCACTTTTTTTTCCTTAAAAATTTCAAGCATCTGTTGTAAACACAAAGTCCAAAAACATATTCAATAAAATGACAAAATAAATTACAAAAAAAAGCCATCTTTTCAAACAAGCGTTGGATATTACTAACCATAAAAGTTAACACAAATATCAAGTTTTCTTTTTTCAATCATAAAATGTCTAACCTCTATGAGCTCATGACTAACGCAAATCTCACTGTTCATTAAAACATCCTCACATTGTAGTTAGCAGTCGGTACAAGAAATCATAGATCAACATAGCTTCTCTTCATGTCACTACACTTCTAGTTCTTCTACCAACAACAATAGCAAAGTGGTCAAACAACAAAACCTTAAAGGAAAAAAATAAAATAAAAACAACTGAAATTGGTCACAAAGCATTGACATAAAAGTAAAAGAAAACTATTAATTTAAGAAAATATTGTCCTATGACCAAATTAAATAACAGCACAAGGGGTTGTATGATCACTGGACTCCTGAAATCCCGCGAATCCCTAAGCAAAGTCCTTATCCACGTGCGGGTCCGACTGAGCGGACGTCCTTGAGAACTGTGTCTGTCCAGCAGCGCCCTGTGTGCTCGACACCACCTAGTGGTGGCCGACAGGCACGGGTCTCGAGGTTGTAGAGCAAAAAAAAAAAAAAAAGGGGGGGGGGAGGGGCTTTTCAGTTCACAGCACCAGGAACGAGCTGCGGAGGCGCCGGACACGCGTCCCTGTGTGTTTACAGCAGAGTCTGCGATATGAAACCTGAGCTTGACACTAGTTATGACTGAAGTGAAAAACGTCAATCAAATGAACAGCAGCATTTTCCTCTGAAAGCAATCTGAGACATGTGCATCAGCCAGAGCAAAGAAAAGGGAGAGAGAGAAAAAGGGGATTAGGGATAGTGGTTCTGTGATTAGCACAGATCACTGTACAGTACGTGGTTAGTCGTAGGGTTTAGTCTGAGCGCACTCAGCCAGTGCACAGTGGGTTTATGTGAGGTAATGAATGTAAAAAGAGCACAAACACTGCACATCCCCTAAACACTCCCCACACTCCTGGACAACGCAAACACACTTGCTCGAACACACACACACACTTAAGTATACATGTTCTAGCATCAATTACACAAAGTCAGTTCAACACCACTCCCTCCTCACCTTTAAAAAGTTGTCCTGGTTAAAAAATAAGTAAATAAAAAGTTAAATCCTTGCACATAATGCTTAGGAGAGGTATACACATACAAAAGCACCTAAACATCTACGTGGGCATAATAATCATCCCCACAGCATCTCAATCTACGACTCAGTGACAAATGTCACACAAGAAAAAAAATGGTGGCATTCTAAGGCTAAAAATCACTTTCAGTATAGAGTAACAAACTGAAAAAAAAAAAAAAAAAAAAAGAGAGAAACCCAAATTCGTATATCACTATGCAATACTGGAAATGGGGGTTAAAATTGAGATACAGGAAACAAATGATCTTGTGAGAACAGTTAAGCAGCACAGCAAAGAATTTTGACAGGGGGAAAAAAAAAAACATTTAACAAACAAGTCTGAATGGCAGTTGAAGCCCACGAATACTGAAACCTCCCCCCCCCAATATATTGGTATTGCACAACACTGAGGGATTTGAACACGCATACGTGCCATCATTATCATCATGAGCACAACGCTTTTCGGTCTTCAATCCATGAAAAGGAGTTTCTTCTGAAATTCAGTATCCATAATTCTCAAGCTTAGTCAGTATAAAATGTTTGCAGCAGCATAATTGGACTGTCACTATTGGGAGAAAAAAAAAGGGGTCTACAGAATTACGTACTGTAGATTTTTTTTTTTTTTGGACAATGTTAGGATGTTCATCCTGTGCCAAACTTAGCACCAAGCCTAGGCGTTCAGACCTATATAATCTGACAAGAACCAAATGTAAACAGTCATTCATCTCAAGTACAAGCATGCTCCTATAGTCGACTACATCTCCCATGACTCCTGTTTTAACAAACGCCTCATCTCATCTCTCTTCTTTCCTCGATACTTTTGAGGAATGCCAAGCAGTGGACCTGAGAAAGCAAAAAAAAAAAAAAGAAAAAAAAAAGACAGGGATTAGAGAGATGTGCAGAGTGAAGGAATGACAATTTTTTTTCAAGTTCAAAAGTGCTCTTCCGTACCTGATGAAGCTCTTGAAAGCGGCACTCTGGGGATTGATGCACAAAGGCACTCTTTTGCCCTGCTGGTGCTCAGTGATGAAACGATGTATGAGCTCTGATAGAAAAGGTAAAAAAATGTGTTTTTGAGAGAAGGAACAGTAGCGTGAAACCAGGCATAAATAAAATGTCCCGAGTTGGAAACAAGGTGATGGTCACATAATTATGTTATATTTGTTATGTAAGACAACCTACATTCTATAGCACCTTGTTTATTGTCCTGATTAGTTTTTCATGTAAAAAAAAACAAAAAAAAAAAACTTTGGAGCTCCTAAATGGATGTGGGGGGAAAGAAGACAAAAAAAAAACTAAACTGTGCAAAACTTGACCTATAATGAGTAAATGGATGAGTATGTTTGTGTTATTTTAAGAAGAGTCATTGCTAGACAAAAAAAAAATTTAATAAAAAAAATTATATATTTTATAATATATATATATATATTTTTAATTTTTTTTAATTAATTAATTTATTTATTTATTTTTAACAAAGATGTAATGTTTCAGACGGGTCAAATTATTAGCCTGCATCAAAAAAAATAAAAGATTTCTAAAACTACTGAAAATGGAGTACTTCTAAAAACATTTATATTTTTTATATATAATTTATATTATATATTATAATTTAATATATAAAATTTGGTTGTTTTTAGAAGTACTCCATTTAAAATAAGGGTTTGTTCTCACATATGTCTGATTCGATTTTCACAGGATTATTTCTGGTGGAGTTTAGCTAATGCTGTCATGATTAACGGTCAGTATCAGTCTAACACATTTGATTATTTTATAATTTATTTAAAATTAATTTAAGTAAGATTGATGAAGCAATTTCATAATGTCTCGGAAGTATGTAAATTAGAAGTTTTCACTTAAAAAACAAAACAATAATAATAATAATAACAATAACTGTTGTTTGTTTGTTACTGTTATTATTATTACAAGAGATTTGTGTTATTTCACAACAAAATGCCTGGTAGAAAGAAAATACTACCTTCATTAACTTATCACAACCGCTCCCCCCCCCTTTCCCTGGAACTAGGCATATGGTTAACCAGAACCGTCCTAGTTCCTGTGAAAGTAAAAGAGTTACCTTTGTACTAAACACAGCTTAACTCTGAAAGATAGCAACTGAATTTAGTTCTGTGGGACTGCAGAAGCTTCAAATAAGTCTCAGCTGAACTTTGGAATGCATTTTTGTATGGAATGAGGGTTGTGGAATTTAACCCCAATTACACTGTACCTGCAGTGATTACTATCTTTCAGCTGGCAACAAGTTATTTAACCGATGTTATTTAACTTGTTATTTAACTGATGCAGGGAGTAGCTTGTCATTTAAAAAAAAAAAACGAAAAACAAAGATGTTATGTTTCAGACGGGTCAAATTATTAGCCTCCATCAAAAAAAAAAAAAAAAAAAAACTAAGAAATTACTAAAATTGGGTCAAACACATTATTAATACCTTAAAAGCTTAAGTGGTACAGATCTGTGCCGGCAACACTGAGGTATACACATACAAAAGCACCTGATCAATGACGATTAAATAAAAATTATGGAAAAAAAGCATCTTTTTTGTTCATGGAAACAACAATAATAACAGGTGATCGTGTGTATCTGCAGTATTTCTTTGCCTATGTGTCCTATTTTTTTCTTTTTTTTTTTGCCCTGTCATGTTTTGTATAGTCGGTGGAAAATTAACTAAAAATCAGTTCATCATATTGCCTAGGTTGCGCTGGGAAAAAAAAAACAAAAATAAGAATATGTCACTTTATACTGTACAATTCTGATCCCTATATATGCTTATTGAAAAAGAAAGAAAAAAAAATACAAACAGCTAAAATCTGCTGGGTTTTAAGAGGTACAACCAGGGAAAACGGTAGTGAACCATCTTCTTTAATAAAGAAATGTGGTCGGGAAAAATAATGTTTAACCTCAACTTCATGAAGAATCTTTGGGATATGTTGGAGAAAACTTTACATAGCGCACCAAGTCTCCCATCATCAATACAAAATCTTGGATAAAAATTGATGTGACTCTGGATGAAAATTAATGTTTAGACATTTTATAAACTTACTGCAAACGAAGCTACGGCAAATGAAATATTGTGTGTGATCTTTGTTGGGCCGCACAGTGCATACCGTAGCTTTAAGATTTCCCCTTCACTAGAACGGTTCATGTACAAAAACCAAGCTTCATGAAGAAATTTTTTGGCAAAGATCTAAATGGAAGAACTCAAGGGTGCTGCACAGACACCATCCCCACAGATTACCTTTGGAATGATCTGGAACCCCGAACTCTTAATTTTTTTTGTGTTTAAATCAATGACTTTACATTATTATACAAAATATCCAAAAACTGATAGCACACACACACAAACACAAAAAGCTAAGTATATAATGTGGATTGTGGAAGAATGAGAAATCACATGACAGGATATTCACCTTTGCCCTGCCAGACAGAAAGCATGCTTTCCTCGTAGCTGTGGCTAAAGGGCCTCTCTGCAGCAGGTTCAAAGTCTCGAGTGTACACCCTGCCGCTCGGTACAGAGTAGCAGCACTTGCACATGCACGTGTGGTAACGCAAACGTCCCTCGTCGAGATATGGGTGAGAGAGCGCGTCGTTGCCAGAGATCCGCTTAGCCTACACACAAACACACGTCTTAGATGCGCATAGAAGATATGCTGCTTATGGTCACAAAATCTATGATGCACATTACAGAACACTACAACAAAATTACGTTTTTATACTGATAATACAATGAACATTTAGCTTGTAATTCAAGATGAAGAATGGCTTAAATTGGTGATTATAAAAAAACAACAACAACAAAAAAAAAACGTATGTGTATGCATGTACTCACTGGATCAAAGACTAACATGCGGCACAGAAGATGAACAGCCTCGTGGGTGGCTCCGTCTGACAGCATGTACAGAACAGACAGTGACGGCTTGCAGAGAGAACAACAGACACCGGGATAATGAGAGAAAGAGTAATTGAATGTCAGCAAACAAAGAGTCAGTGAGTAATACACGTCAAGTTATTGAGCCGATTAGTTCGGGAAAGCTTAGTCATGAAGTTTTGCAATGTGAACGTGCTGCAGAAACGCCATTTTTCTTTCATAATAGAAAACCAAACTGCTTTTACTGCTGACACTGGATCAGATGTTTCAGTTGTGTTTTTGCTATGTCTCAATGAGGATCTAATAGCAGTATAGTTGGGCTGTTTATTGTTGAGTGATGTGGGGTGCAGTACCATGCAACATACACACCAGCACCCACCCACACACACACAAACAAACACCAAAAAAAAAAAAAGCAGACTTGTATGGATTTTAGTCTGCTGCTTGTTGATTGTCCTGCACAAATAATTAAGCCTGATATAACAAATACTGAACTAATGTTTAAAGAAAATTACCATAATACTGCGTGCCACTTCAGAGCACACTTCATTTTCAGTGTGTTTATATCAGGCAAAAAAATGGGAAATTACAAATTGGGACAGGGAGGCTTATTTCCACTTATTGTTAGTGAAATTAAAAACACTTAGCCTTTTGTCCTTTAATGTTTTACTTCATTTTTTTTTTTTTAAAAGTGGCTATTCAGTTTAAGAAAGTACATCGTCTTTGCACAGCAATGATGATGCAGTCACTTTTATTTTATTTAATCACTGTGACAAGCTATTTCTCAACCCTAGTTTTAATTATTAGAAAAAAAAAATAATAATAAAATAGACAAAATCTAGAAAATTAGCCAAACTTCAACAAATAGTTACATTTCTGAAAGACATGGCATATTACCGGTTTGTGAGGTCCTCTTAGGATGTGTGCTCGAGCGCCCTCACACGCAGATACCATGGCAGACAGTGGAGGAGTTCCCAGTAAATCGGTTATCAGATCCAACTATACAAAGAGAAAGAGCATTAGATAAGACATCCAATATTTTTTTGTGTTTTTCAATTTCCCCCTCAGTTTGTTCCTTGTTTGGTCCAATCCCTGTGGGGAGGGTGAAGACTATGATGTGCTTCCTCTGTGAGATTCATTTACCACAACTTTTTAAACCTACTGTATATGCAGTGTCACAAACCAACATAATCTGCTCTGAGCAAATCGTCACCAACCCTGTTCCACATTTGTGACCTCACAGATGGCTGAACGGCTAGCAACACTGTCAGTGTGAGTGTACATACTGGACATCCCTCCCTCCCATTCCTTTGGCTTGTGGCCGCAGACGCCTGAGGCATCATGGGATTCAATCTCTCAGCAACAGTGTGAAGGCTGCACCACACAAGACTCATTTGAGTTTTTTCCTACAATTTGTTTTACCATATTTTACTATTTAAAGTTAACTTTGTAAAGTTAACAAACTTACTACATCTGCCCAGCACTGTATTCAAAACACGGACTTTGTTTTACTTACAAATTAAAGTGTCTGGTTATTTTGTCACACCACCACGTGAGGATGATGCGCAAAGTGCATAAGTGTGCCTAGTGACCAGTCATGATATTACATCTTTATAGAACAAACAGGTCATGAAATCACATGATGGTCAATACCATTTGCTTTGCAACTTTCCCAGTGAGGAATATTATTGACTATTATATACATGAAAATCAGTACCTAAAATCATGCTTGTGCATCAGTATTTTATTATATAATACGAATCGGCATTAAATGAGTACTTGGGAGGCCAGCGTTTCAGGCAGACCGATGGGGTGCCAACGTTTCCACTAGTGTTTGGATACCATCAAGGTAGAAAGTTCTCAGTATGCCGGAGCCATGATCACCTGCCTGAGAAGCTAGCCTCCCAGGAACTCATTGAATGCCCCCAAGATGTGGAAATGGCTTAGAGCGAGGTCAGGACTGCACGGATACAGATGCGGCAATAACTCCCAGCCAAGTCCCTGTAATGTGCAAGTGGTGTTCTTGAATGATTGTGTGCACAGTTCCCACAGACAGATGCGCATCTTCCTCAAGTAAGTGACAAGTTATCCCTGGATTTTTAAGAATCAGGTGTTCCACTTCCTGAATGTTCACCGAAGCGACTTGGCCGGGATGGTTATTCAAGGATGTACAGCTTTATTTAAAAAGAGTTTACATCATTCAAACAGATCAAACATTTTACTTCAGCTAAGAGTCTCTTCACCGTGCTCTGCTTGAATCTTCTGTTAATGTCAATTGGTTTTACTCCGTCATTTACAAGAATTTCATTAGACGCCCCAACCTGTACAATTGAAAGCACGTTCTAACTAGGACCCATTTAGACTATGCACATTTTACTATGGGCATTTAGCAAGTTAAAAAGCAAGTGTGTAGGTTCTACAGTTTTGAGTCAGTACCTGCTGGATGGGGCTCTGAGCCTGAAAGAGAATTCGGCGGCCAAGTAACTCAGCGAAGATGCAGCCCACAGACCAGATGTCGATGGCTGACCCGTAATGCCGTGAGCCCATCAGAACCTCAGGGGCCCTGTAGTACTGCGTCACAACTTCCTGCGTCATGTGACGTGAGGAGTCAGGCTCTTCAACTCGAGCCAGCCCAAAATCACAAATCTGGTAAAACGATACATATACATAACTGTGATCATGTAACCACAGAATAAATAAATAAATAAATACAGTCATGGCACCAATGTTTATACAATTCACATAACTTAATGAAGCTAGGTATTCCATTTGTATGTTATATAGCAAAAAGTATGTCATCACCTGTCCATCACAACTATAAGTGGTTTCATCCCAAAACTGCTGCCATAAACTTGGACAAAAAATAAAATAAAAAAAATAAATAAATAAGATTAAAAAAAATAATAATTTGTTTAGAATCATTGTATGCTATATAATTACAATTTCCCCTTCACTGGATCCAAAGCTGTTTCAGCAAGAAACAAAACAGTCTCCAAGAAGAGTGTTCATCAAGAGGGAAGAGGAAGAACTTGAGTGCTCAGAACAGAGCCCTGACCTTAACCCCATTAAACACCTTAGGGAGGTTTTCCCCAGGCCTCTTCAAATGCACAATCCCCCATAGCTGAACTGCAAACTCTGATGGAAATCCAATTTCAACAAAAGGGGGACTAAATCTCAAATGGGATGTTCAGAAACTATGCTTGGGTGTGATGGTCAGGCATCCACATACTTTTAACATTAGTGTATTTTGAACAGCCACGTCCAGTTTAAAGAGTGATCAAGTACCTTGAGGAGACAGTTACTGTTGACTAGCAGGTTCCCTGGTTTAATGTCTCTGTGCAGAATTCCAGCAGAATGCAGGTATTTCAGGCCTGAGGGGAGAAAAACAAAATCATACCTCAGTAAAGCTCAGTTTACACACTGGTGTTCTGTACGGTCGTTAAGTATCCGGATCCAAAAGACTGGGCATAATTGCCACATAAATTAAATACATCTAAGCCTTAAGGAATGAACATAATGTGGAAATATGGGTGGGTGACATTTTCCTGATATTAGGTTTGCTAACATTTAAACATCTCAAAAAACATAATTTAGCAAACATTCCACAACTAGGTTTAAGACAACTTTTTTCCCCTCCTTATATTGTGGTGAACAGTGGTCTACACATTATAGAAACTGTTAAAAAGTTTGCTTTGCAGCTAAACAGCAAAGCAAAGTAATGAATCCTCTTTAACCTTTGACAGTCTGAAACTTGTGACAAGAAAACCTGGGTGAAATCCATGAAAACCACTGATAGCTAGGTTACCTTCAGACACGTCAGCGACTTTACAATAATACTCTGGACTATTTTTACCAGCCCTCTGTGAGCTTTTAGACGAAATGGCATGTACTCATCCCCACTGAGGTTTCCTATAACAACTCACCCCTGAGTATCTGGTAAAGGAACACTTTTATGTGGTCAGTTGTGAGAGGCTGAGGAGACACTATGACTTTGTGGAGGTCACTCTGCATCAGCTCCGTGATCACATATCTATGGCACAACTACAGTCAAGGAACATCTTTCAATAATAATAATAATAATAATAATAAAAAACATCTGTTCCATTGATCTAATGACAGTTTTACAGAATGGAATAAAGCATATATGAGGGAACATCTGTCACTAGTGAGGCACAGATGCCGGAAAGAGCAAAGGATACATCTCTTCAAAGCAGTCGATCTGTGGAGGCTGCAGAATATCCAGAGCAGACAACACCTGAAAACATAAATCACCTTCAAGTCAAACATCAAATCCGTTTCAACCAATAAACTTATAAAATCTTTATTCGCACAATAATTCTATAAAAATCTACAGTCAAGCTTTTTCCCTTTAAGAATGCAGAAATACCATCCAGGTGTTTAGACCGTACCATTACAGCAGGCTTGAATATTATCCCTGCACAAACACATAATTAGACGTTCTGCACAGAATTTGAACAGACCATCCGATAACGTGGTCTACGTGGAATATTACTCGATAAATGTCCTCTTATTTAAAAATAGCACACACACAAACAAAAAAAAAAAACATTAAAAAGACGATATGAGATATAAACCAGACTCAAAAGGGAACCATCCAGAACCAAATAGTGTGACAGAGTACTTTGTCTACTTTAACTGTAACAACAGACCTGTGATTAAATGATCAATACCATCTTGGCCTTTTGTAGAATATTGGCTCACAAACGTGAGTATACTTTTAAAACTTTTTTGCTATTACCGCTACGGTATTTGTAACTTCCACTTCAGTTTCATGTCACCCGAGGAGCAGACAAACTCCAAGTTTAAAGGAGGAGTTAACAATTTTATTACAAAAAATATTTGATCAAATTCAGGGTAGGGCTCCTAACCGTTTGCTAGATGTCTGTTCTGTGTGTAGGCTTAAGAACAACAACAACAACAAACAAACAGCCTGCAACTGGTGGTCCTCATACTTGATGAGGATTTATAATAACATTGGTCACCTAGACCATCTGTTAGTGTCACAGGCTTGGCATTGCGCATCAATGAATTTAGAAGCAGGGTTTCTGAATGAGGATTAAAAAAAAGGATGCATTTGCTTCGCTTTTCTTCTATCGCCAAATCCTCCTTCAATATAAAAAAAATAAATAAATCGACAGCTGAGATTTTGTCACTGATTGTCTTTGGGTGTCTGGGCTCTAAAACGACTGTCTGGAGTATAAAAACTGCTTAAGAATACACAAATCTCTACCCCTCTGTCTAGCCAGTCAAATTCCCACAACCTTTAGATGCAACACAAATCCAATACTGATTTTAACAAATCAAATGCTTCTGACACTAATCAGAAAATGAATCAAATCATTACTTCATCTTCCATACGGGTTATCCTGTGCACAGTGTACCAGGGGCCTGGTGCCTATCTCAGGTGTCTTAGGGCACCACACAACGTGCAATTTGGGAACCCGCCAAGCCCGGAGAGAACATGCAAACTCCGCGTGCACAGACTCGAGATGGAGATCGAACCCTCGACCTTGGAAGTGCAAGGTCACAGTGCTAACCACTACGCTGCTGTACTATAATCAGAAATTAATGTATTTTGGAATTGGGTTAGAACTGAAGCCTTGGGAATAAGGAACGACGGCTGTAGTTATTACAGTATAGTAATGTGTAGGCAGTGTAACATGGAACCATCAAGCTTTTTCTCAAAGTAAAAAGAAGCCTCACGTTGTCATGTTTGAAGAAGCACAACATGCGGAGCTCCCTGAAGACACGCTTACAGGAGACCAGGTTCTGGAAGACATTCGGCATTTTCTTGAGGGCAACTTTCCGTCCATCCCGGGGGTCCGTCACGGACCTGAGGGGGTAAAGACAAACATTACACACACTGTTGTGTACGGAGCCCCTCTGGTGGTGATATGGGGGGGGGGGCATATTCCATGGCCATGACTTACTAATGCATGGAAACAAGATAGTATAATGTGTGGCCACAACTTAACCTCATAGCATTTACCATCTTGTACACTGAAGATAAATTTAAATTGATTTCATTTATAACTGTTAGTATAAATGGATGATTATCTTTGTTTGCTCACTGACACAGCATAACTCCAAAACGACAATCATACCGTCACAATTGGGACATGAATGATCTCACTGGTGCACGTTATTAAGTCATGGCCTCAACATAGTATCTCGTGGTTGTGCATTATAATATTTTGTTCCCACACCTTAGTAAGTAGTGGTCACAACATATACTTATCATCCATAACATTATGATTACCCGCCTATTATCGAGTAGGTCCATGTTTCCACCTTTCTATTGAAACCAGCGTTAACCTTTTCCTCAGTTCGAGCTACATTAGCTCTTCTATTCAGCCAGACTTTGCTCCCCACGTGCATCAGTGAGCCTTAACCTCCCATGACCCTGTCGCCAGTTCACTGGTTTTCCTTCTTTGGATTACTTTTGTTATGTCCTGACCACTGCAGCCTGGGAACATCTCATAAGTGCTGCAGTTTTGAAGTTGCTCTGCCCTAGTTGTCTAGCCTTTACGATTTGTCATGTATTGTTACAATGAAGGCTGGACGTGCGTGGACTATATTAGGCATCAGTTAAACCTTTTTTCCTAGCGTTGATGTGTTCGAAGCAGAACATAAAATGGGCAAGCGTAAGGATTTGAATGACTTTAACAAGAACCAAATTGTGATGGCCGTTTCAGAACAACTTGGTTACACTGGCCAGCCAGCGAAGGTGGGCCAGTGTAGTCTGATCCAAGAGATCAAATTGATGAAAAGATTAAATTTTTATGTTTCCACGCCTTAGTAAGTAAGTCGTGGGCAAAGAATCCACCCCCAATGCACCCCTTAAGGTCACCAGAGGGGCTCCGTAGTTGTGCCTCCACGACACAGATTTCCCCAAAATGAGTCAAATATTAAAACCTGGAAGCGAGCACTAGGTCAGCACTGACCTTAGTTATGTAGTTAAAGCCTTGGAGGAAGCCTGCACTCACCACACGACACCGAAGGCTCCGTAGCCGATCGGCCTGTCGGGCTCCATCTCAGGCGGACACGGCACCTCGCTGGCCGGGCTGCTGTGAGGCTGAGGCACCGCTGCTCCTCCGCCTGTACTCCCTCCGAGAGTCGCCGGGTGTCGCGGGGTCTCGACTGGCTGACTGGGCCCGGCTGGGTTCTGGGAGCCGTTTAACCCGCTGCAGGCTGCGTTACTTCCCGAAGTGTTCACACAGAAATATTTGTGGCCCAGGTCCGAGGCAGGGAACAGGTTTCCACACACGGCGGGCCGAGCGGAGCCATGGAAGGCCATTTCTGTTAGAGCGAGCCGGCGGTCCAGGAGGATTGGCTACGTCGAGCCACGCTTATCAATCCCATTAAAATACTTACATTAAAATAGCGGAGAATTTAAATAGACACGGGGTGTTAAAACGTCACTGCAGCTGAACACTGCTGGAGTTCGCACAACTTGGTTATCTGAGCTAGGGCTAGTTAAGGCTTGCTGAGGTAGCTACGGTTAGTTAGGGTTACTTTAAGCTAGATAAGACACTACAGAGGGCGCATGTGGCACAGCCCCTACAGCAAGGGGACAAAATGATCACTGAGCCACGGCTGTCTGTCTGTCCGCCCAGACCATACACGGTAGTCTGGTTAGCTAAGCTAGTCAGCCAATAATCTTCATAAACTCTGCGACAGGACAACAAACTAGCCTGAATTTAACATTGCGCAATAATCTTTCACATAGAAATACTCATTTAGACTTTATTTAGACCAAACCGCGTTTGGGGAACGAACTATGACGTTACGCCTGCTCTCCTAGTCGTCAAGGCGATTCTAGCTAATCATCTTTGTTTGCTAGCTAACGTTAGCGCTGCTTGTTTAACCGGCGAATTAAAAACTGTTACGTTAAAACACACCAAGAGTGTTTATCTCGTCGATAAATACGTAGAAAAAAATCTTTAAATAATAATTTAAAAAAAAAACGTCTCTGTGGGAATGAAGAGAACGCAAGCGCTTCTTATCTACTGCTGTTTGCAAAGTTAGCCTTTTAGCAAACCCGCTACTAATATCCAAGCCGGCTCGTGCCGCGGCGTCCCACGTTAAAGAATCGGAACAACACGCGTTATTTTGGACGCTTGAATGCCGTCGTACTCCATCGCCGCGGTGTTTACCCCCTCAACTCATTTTCCCGTGGATTCCAGGCGTTCTGTGGCTTTCTCTTTATCTGCAATCAGCTGTTGGAAACAGTGGCAGGATGAGGAAGGAGGAGTTGGGGGATGGAGACGTAGTTAAACATGGGGGAGGGGAGCACTACCGGTGTAAACAACGCACGAGGCCACGCTTTAACCGTTTCACTACCTAAATTTAGCATTGCATTAGTTTGAATGTGGGTTACAACTTTAATAGAATGGCTAGAATAGTTTTTGCAAGGATCGAAGTGATTTTAACACGTAGGCTCATGCATACCTCCTTACTGACAGTATGACATTATACTATCTTCTGTTTAGAAATATAAATTGCTTGCTCTCCAGGTGGTGTTTGCACAGGTAGTTCCGTCACAGACGTGTGACAGGTGTACCTTGCCAAATGTAATAGTAGGCAGTGGCATTCTCAACTTTTATGTCATACCGTTAGCGTGTGTGAGGCAACGTTGTGCTCCCCACAGGATGTAATGGTAGACACTGCCACGTTCCCCGCCAAATGTAACAGGAGACAACGTCGTGTTCCCCA
>JAOVVA010000026.1:21574163-21610925 GCA_028565275.1 Leiocassis micropogon | reverse complement strand
CCAAATGTAACAGGAGACGTCATGTTCCCCACCAAATGTAACACGAGGCAACGTCGTGTTCCCCACCAAATGTAACAGGAGACGTCACGTTCCCCGCCAAATGTAACAGGAGACAACGTCGTGTTCCCCACCAAATGTAACAGGAGACGTCATGTTCCCCACCAAATGTAACACGAGGCAACGTCGTGTTCCCCACCAAATGTAACACGAGGCAACGTCGTGTTCCCCACCAAATGTAACACGAGGCAACGTCGTGTTCCCCCACCAAATGTAACAGGAGGCAATGTCGTGTTCCCCCACCAAATGTAACAGGAGGCAATGTCGTGTTCCCCACCAAATGTATCCACAGCATCATGTTCTTAACCAAATGTAAAGATAGGCAGCTTGATGTTCCCCACCGAATGTAACAGTAGGCAGTGTCATCATCAACTTTTGTCATACAGTGAGCATGTCACAGGCATTCTCTGCCAAGTGTAACAGTAGGCATGGGAGTGGGAACGTTCGTCATTTTCAGTAGCGTCATGTGCCCACGTAGTACGCGTAGTCTATGGGGAAAATGAGTAGGTTAGGCCGAGCTTATAACTAAATAAACCCCAAATCAGACTGCGATGAGACTGCATCGGGACTACGAGACTCATCAGAATCTGCATGCAGGCAGAGCTGCAGGTAACCTCTAGTAAACCAATAGAATAAACACTATGTAGTAACCATTCTGGAAGTATTTGCCGGGTAGACTAACAGTTGCTTGACCATTTGTATGAAATATATGTAAAATAATTAAAGGTTTAAAAAACTTTTTTTTTAATTGCAAGCATTAAATAATTCAAACTGTAACTATTTCCCATCATTATAGGGTCAGTGATAGTTTTGAAAACTGCTGCAAAAGGCCATATCATTTCTGAACCTTGTCTTAAAGCTCATCTTCTCCATGACATGTACATGCATGAGTATGCATGTCTGTTCTCCCTGTGCTTGTCCAAAGACATGCAGATTAGGGTAATTGGTGTTTTCAGATTCCCCATCATGTGCATGCTTGTGTGCCCTGAGATCGACTGGCACTCCATACAAGATGCGTTTGACATTTCAATCATTATCCTTACTCCATGAGTCCACACCCCCACTCACTAACCCCAGCATGTTAAATAACATTTTCTTACACCTCCCAAGATACATTTGCTAAGACCATGGCTTGTTTATTGTTTATCAAGTTCTACATTACACTGCCTGGCCAAAAAAAAGCATCACCATTTCAGAAAGGTCAAATTATTGGGCTGCATCAAGCAAAGACAACAACTAAGGAGACTTGAAATTAATGGGACTGGGTTAAAAACCCTTTAACACATTATCAAAACCTGGAGGGGTAGTGCAAAACCATCAACTGTGTGGAAGAAATGTGGTCATGAATGCAAATCGCTTAAACACTTCGAAAAAAAAAAAAAATCGACTGTAAAAAACATACAGTATCTATGTTTAATAGTGAAAGTAGCATTTTCATACACATACAAAGTGTTGAGAGTTCACATGATTGTGACTAAACCATTTAAAAAAAAAAAAAATTATTAACTTTGTTAGGGAGCATAAAGACTGGACTTTGGAGCAATGGAAAAAGGTCATGTGTTCTGATGATTACAGACTGATCCTATTTCAGAGCGATGGGTGCATGAGGGTTAAGAAAGGAAGCGCATGAAGCGATGTACCAATCATGCATAGTGGCCACTGTACAGGCCTCTGGAGGCAGTGTTATGATCTGGGGTTGCTTCAGTTGGTCAGGTTTAGACTCAGCAACATTATGAGGCAATAAAATGAAGTCAGCTGACGACCTGAATGTACTGAATGACCAGGTTATCACATATATAAAGTTTTTCTTCCCTGATGACACAATCATATTCTAGGACTTAAATAACATGAGGAATAATTTTCACACATCACATTGTGATCTGTAATCAAATCTAAAGGTGTTTAATTAATTCTAAGTGTGCATCTTTTTTTTTTTTGGCAAGGCAGCATATCCTATAGCTCATTTGACAAAAGAGTACAAAATTAAATCACCCACTCCACCTTTAAGCAAACACCTGAGTTATATAAATCACCCTTGGGAGAAAAGCAGACCCCAAACACACTGCCCTCATGCTTCCTCCAGTCAAAATAATTGAAGAGCATCACCCAGTTTAGTTAAAGTAAGTATAATTAGTTACACGTTTGTCATTTGTACACTGATTAATTTTAGATAACTTCACAGCGACAGCAACAAAGATTTGGCGTTCAACAAAGCTTTAAAACACAAACATGGTCAAAGGATAGAGCATTTTGCGGCTTCTCAAGCAACATCAAACGTTCACATCCTTAGTCAAAAGTTTAAAGATAAATTAACATCAATGAGATTTCTTGGGGAAAGAAAAGATATTTAACAACAGTTCATTATATCCACACATAATAAACAATACAAGTGACTCCCTATGCTGTACATTTAATTCTAAATGAAAGGTTTACAGGCATCAGGAATTTATGGCAGGAAATGATTAAGCCGTCATTTTAAGCCCCTCTCTCGCAGCTTCAGATCTGCTATAAAGGTGCAGCTTAAATGTGCTAGAAAACGAGCAAGCTACCTGATCCTATTTTTGGCTGTTTTGTTGATAAAAATACTGAACATAATTCATACTGGGAATAAACTGGATAGTTAAAATCATATTCTCAACATTCTAGATTCCTGATCACTAGAGACGGGTTATAAATAAAGTGGGACAACACTTGAAAGCCTTCATTTTAATACATCCTCTCCCTTGGGCAACTAGTGACCTAACTCGGAGATGTTGCACCACTTAATCCAACTGTCTGTCTTCGTAGAACAGTTACAAAAGTAGAGCAATTCAAGCAGATCCAAGAGGACTGGCTGGGAGTCTGTGGGCGCTTGATTTGAGTGATTGATTTCTCAAGTTTTTCGACTTGCTGTTAAAAAGTCAGTCAGGTCAATGCTGACTGCTTGTAGGCTTTGAGGCAGCATAGATGGAGGAAGGAACAAAGTTTCCAAATCTTCCTTTTTTCATTCCAAGTAACAGCCTATAGGAGAGATTTAAAAATGGTTATATTTCGAACACAAGCAAACGTGTATATGTGCACACGAGGGGTGGTCATAACATTGTTATTATTGCTAAGGAAAAGAAAATGCAATGAAAACGAATACTGGTCGTGAGCTTAGTTATTCTCTACATATCCTCCACCTAAGGGGACATACTTCTACAAACAATGGATGAGCTGGTGGAGATTGTCTTTGAAAAAGCTTTCTTTTTGCTCTTGAGGAAAAGTTCTACCTCGGTAATCACCTTAAAGTGGTTTCGTCAACCGATAGAGAAGGAAGAAGTCAGTTTACATTTTACAACTGTGTTATACGATGCTGGCGCATTGTCATCGTACACATTCGTAGTGAAATCCTCCGTATTGTTTCATTTTAAAATGCAAGAAATAAATAACAGCACACACTTTAATTTTTGTCATTGTGTTGAACTATACCGTAGGTTTTTTAAACAAAAAGAAATGATTATGAATGTCTTAATTTCCGGAGACATAATTAGGGCGAATGTTTCCGTTTTTATTCATGTGATAATACAAATGTTATGACTGCCCCTCTTACAGTATAAAACATACATATGACATGGAGACATCACCTGTTCCTATTCACAGCTGTGCTTTAACCACCCCCTGACCTTCCCCATGTCTGCCCCTGCAGCCTGGGGTTAGCTGTGGCTCTGGGGAACGATGCTAGAGCAGTCAGTCACCAGCAGGCCGACGGTGGCCCCAGGGCTGGAGACAGGAGTGGCCGTGGAAACCGTGCCTGCTAAAGTGCTGCTGCTGATGGGATCGGGTACCGTGGGGTCTGCCTGGTTGGCATGTGTGGCCATGTGGCCCTGGAGCTGGGTTGGAGTTTTGCAGTGGACCCCACACAGCTGGCACAACAGCACCCCTCCGGGCCCTGTGCCACGACCCATGCTGCTGTCTTTCCACTCCTGCCCGTGGTGTTTCTGAGCATGGACGCGCAGGTACGTCAGTGTGGTGAAGCCTGGTGCGTGGAAAAATGTGGAAGTTGTGAATTGCATATTAAATATTTTCATAAATAATTTTCCAGGTCGTTGGAGCTAAAGAGATTCAAGGCTAAAACTTACTGCGGTTGCACAAATGGCACACGTGATGTTGGGACTGGTTGTGGACCCTCATGTGATCCGTGATATAGGCAGGAGAGAGCAGTTTGCCGCAGATATGGCAGGGAACTTTGTCCTCGTGTCTGATCATATGAGCGCGCAGTCGGTCCTTCGTGGCGAACGCAGACTCGCATGTCTGCAGAAAGTGATGAGGGGGTTAACACGTCCAAACTGCCATCACTGAGGGTTCATCATACTGTATCTTTAATATGCTTGAATATGTCGTTTACATACAGTATAACTCCACTATTACCATGTTACAGCCTGGGGATTTAGTAAATAAAGTTTTTCTAAAAAATAGGGGTGCTCCGATTAGGGTTCTTGTGGCCGACGACATTTAAAGTGTTGTTGTGTAGTAATGTTTATTTATTTACTATTTATAGAGGCAAAAAAATTATTCAGCAGTGCACACTTATAATTAAGATCTGGGAATGTATCATACATTTTAAACTTTTATTTAACGAAAGGCAACATATTCCATTCTCATATTATTTCATGTTCATAAAGAAACTGAAACCAATAGAATAGCCTACGCTTGACTAAAAAGCAAACATTTTCCATTCCTTGACTGGGGCTCTCTCTCTCTCTCAAAAAAAAAAAAAAAAACTCGAAATGGATATCTAAAATACGACTGTCCTTGTTATAACATGCAGCACATGGAACAAATCTGCGTCAATGAGTAACAAACCGAAACTCTGCACCGAACAATTTGAAATGTACACACACACACACATCAGTCACTTCGTATTTGGCGAGATAATCATTGGCTGATCATCCAGAATGTGTGCCTCCGTGCTGAATAGTTGCTCAGTCAGCCTGCATGCATGGAGCGGTACGGTAATCCCGGGCCGCCACGGACAGAGCTGGGAACTGCTCTTTATTTCTCTATTCATTATTATTTTTAAAATAACAGTTTTAGCCTTTTTACTCTCTTCAGAGTAAGGCTCTATCTTTTTGAGGGCTTCTGCTACAGGGGGTTGAGTGAGGGGCGACTTACAAGATTTAGCTGTCGCCTTTGCTGTTAACTTGTTAAGTGGTGAGTAAGGTTTGTCATGTTAAAGATTTTGGCAGGCACTCCCCCAAGTTGTTTTGCTTTGGAAAAAACTTTGCATATTGCAACATTGACGCCTTTTAAAGAGACTTATTCCCAGACTTATTCTGTCGTAAGATATTCTTTTATTTTGTTTTATCACAATAGTATCAGTTTACCTGATTAGCCAGTTGAGAGAGAACCGATCAGTATAAATTAAGTGATTATCGGAGGACGATCGATCTGAGCACCCCTAATAAAGAATATCAGGAAAATCAGGCAGGTAATAAAAACAGGACAGGAAGCGTGTTTGTTAAAGCAGGTTTGACAGCATATTAAAAAAAATGTTAAAAAAATGAAAAATGTTTACAGAGCCTAAAGAGAGAAAGACGCAGTGAAACGTAAGGGCAGAGTGGAGGTGCTGACATTACCGGACACTTGAAGGGTCTCTCTGTGGAGTGCACCTGCCGCACGTGACTGTTAAGATGATCAGGCCTGGAGAGGACAGAGAGGGCTTTAGCACATAATCCACCACAATACACAAGGAGTAAAGAGGTCTGCATGTAAACGTGGTTGTGTTGATCTCCATGTTAGTGTAAGTAAACAGTGTGAACGTATTTCTTTGTGGTGTTCCGAAATGCGAGTTATAGATGAGGATATATGCAGCTTGAAGGTCATTTTTCTCATCGCACTGACCCATTTTCTGGCTTAAATTAGTAATCAGGGCATATCTTGCTGTCTTTCAGTAAAGCAGCAGTATTTTAGTCTCCTGCACTATGCGACAGTGAACATTACAGTACCCTCTGATAGAAGGGAACACACAGTGAAACACTACTACTACCTTTGTGTGTGCATATATGTGCATTAGAAACACCATACAGGTCATATAATAGATGATGTCATCGTTTACCGACCGAAGCCCACCTGTTATGCTCCAACTTTAAACAGATATAATCTGGGCACTGATCACTCTGAACAAAGGAGTGACTCTGATATAATAGTGTGTATGGCACTGGTACACAGTTTTTAAACTGTACAATAATTATAAATATCCATCTACTATAGATGCTGTAGTCAAAAAAAGGAGCAATGGTGAAAAAAATGATTATTCACACAAACTCTGCAAGTCCAGAGTGCCTTAGGCTTAGACTTAGAAGTGACAAATTAAATGAAATACTGATGGATGTGTTACAATTTCGAAGAATTTTGCCACCAAGGTTTTTGCTTAGAGGGGTGCGTCATTCCACTCGCTTCCAGAGGGCACAAGGGCTCATTTAGGATCTGCTGAGGAGATTTTGGACTGATGTAGTAATGCTCTTCTCACTGACATCAACAAAACACCAGCTGAGGGAATACCGAGTTCCAGAGACTATCAGGATCTACTGTATATAAGCACATGTAAAATCAACCGCGTGGAACAGTTACATGTTTACATATAACCCTCACCGTGAGAAACCCTTGGCACAATGAGGGCACACGTATGGTTTTTCCACACCTCCCTGGTGAGATCTGACGTGGTAACTCATCCGATCCTTCCTCTTAAAACGCTGCTGGCAGATGGGACAGGAGTAGGGCTTCTCGTCCGAGTGGGACAACCGGTGCCGATTCAGATGGTACACGTCCCGGAAAGCCTTCCCACATGCCTCACAAGCGTGGTTTTTCCTCACTGGGTTGGGGTTTGGGCTTGGGCTGGGGTTCGGGTTGGGATTTGGAGCAGGAATAGGGTGTGGGTTTGCGATCGGGATTGAGATCTGAATTGGGCTGGTAAGGCCGGGATTCTCTCCGGTGCTGTTGGTCGGCGCAGCCTAGATAGGAATAAAAAACAGATTTATAGCCTTTCAGAGTTTATGAGTGTGTGAATTTTGAGAAGAAAAAAAAAAGTCTCTCATACATGAAAATAATCTTCTTTTGACTTCAAACACACATCATCGGACATCATGGGCTGTGAATATCCAATCTATAGAATGAGGCAATGGGTCAGTAATGCATATTACTAATACTGGGGGATTTATGGGGCTTTTGATACAACCTTGTTTTGACAGATGTTATTCTGCTCTGAAGATGAGATGGGGAAAACAAAGCGAGAAAAAAAGGGGACAAAGCGAAGTAACGATACTCAAACAGAGGACTAGAAGGCGGAGCAGCAGCATATATGGGTAAAAATATGAAAAAGAAGACACAAACCAAGCCAACCTGCACCATTGTCCCAGTAACCACTACAGCAGCAGGGAGAGGCTGGGCTGTTGTCATGGCAACCGTGGCTGGAGCGATAGATACAGCGACCGTCTCCACCTGTTGGTTGCTGATGGGGGATGGGTGGATCATGGGATCTGTAGCCACTGTGATCGGGGCAGGGATGGACAGCTGAAGGAGGGAGAGAGGAATGGTTTGTCTCTCCACTCTCTGACCCGCCTTCCCAGCATCCACCTTCTCCCGAGCTGCTCTGTCTTTCATTTTCACTCCAGTGTGGACTGACTGATGGCGACGCAAGTTATAGCTGTTTTTAAACTGCTTGTTACATATGGAGCAGATATGAGCGGGCCGGGCAGGCCGAGACACAGGCTTAACTAAAAGAAAGAGACAGAGAGAGAGAAAGAGGCGGTATTATTACCTTATGACACAAAATTCAGCATTAAAAAAAATATTTAAAAAAAAACTTCTGCACGTCCTTAATCAGGAAACGGCTCATTTGAGGTGTTTAAACTTTCAACATTAAAGCGATAAAAGTAAGACTAAATCAGGACTGTGATAAACAGGCACAGATGGATGATAAATAAAAGTAAATAAACTGTAAATAAATGACCTGACATTAACTACACTTGACATTAAGTACACCTATTAGAGTGCTGAATCCCATCTTTTCGTGAGAACAGTAAAAGTAATTATACATTATATGGGCAAATGTTTGTGGACACCTGATCAGCCAAGGAGCGCCAAACCTGTTCCAAGTGTTCCTGGCCTCATTAATGGTCTTGAGGCTGAATGAGTAAATCCTAACAAGTGTAGTGCAAAATCTAGGGGTAAAGCCTTCTCCAGAGAGAGAGGGAGAGAGAGAGAGAGAGAGAGAGATATTTAGACAGCAAAGACTAAATCAGAACTGGGATTTTAAACAAGCACATACGGATGATATGAGTGCCCACAAACTGTAAATAAAAGATACAAGCACTGAAATAGATAAAGGGATGGGATGGAGAGATTGATATATAGATATTTTCCATTCTTAATTAAAGATATTTTCCATTCTTAATTAAAAACCTAAATAACCACTGCTTTTATTCTGGTGCACAGGGGGAGGCCATGACCTGGCCCTAGCCCCTCCCTCACCTGGCTCAGGCTCCGGCTCCTCATTCAGCACCGCCGTGTCCACTGTGGATGGGGGCGGGGCTATGTGCTCGGTGGGCGGGTCCGGGGGCGCGTCCGTTAGCTCAGGCAGAAGGTCTGATTGGAGGGTGCTCTCAGTTTGTGACTGTGGAGGCGGGGTCTGGAGTTAGCAGACGCAAAACAAGACACTTTAATCTTCCTCTCCCTCTTTTTTTTCTGTCTAACTGACCCTATCCTTGCTGCTGATTCTGACACATGCGTTTATGTCTAGAGTCACGTCTTGCTTTTTTCATTTTACCTGAAAGAGGAAATTGCTCCAAGCAGCGTCCATCTTGAAGAAATCGATGACGGAAATGACGTGGATGTGACGATAACCGAAACAGTTACGTCGGAGGTACCTTTAGGTCCCCTTTGAAGTGAATTCTCTTAAAAGGAAAAAAGGTTTCCTCCTGATTTGTGCTTTATGAGACGGAAGTCGCTTTAAAATCCTTTCACAGATATGATTTTGATTATGATATTGATTTTTTTTTAAACAATATATATAATTTACACTACGTGACTGGATTTTAAAATAACATATCGATCTAGCTGATATTAACAGTTGCCCCAAAAACTTTTAAAACGAACATTTCGCAGATTAAAAATTTAAAACAGGCATATTTTCATGCTTTATATAATACATTACATGTAATGCTTTTTTTTTGTTGCAGCTGGAATAGTGAGACAGTCATGTGCAAACAATTCATGCAAAAAAAACAACGTTAAGAAAAATAAAATAATCATGAGTTTGAGGTTGGCTTTGTACTCAGCAGTCGCTTGGGATGGGAGAAAAAAAAATCAGCCTATTTTATTGTAGGTAAGGTTTCGCCCTCTGGGCCTGTCTGTGAGCGAGCCTCGGCGTCGCGTTAAATCTCATCCCTGCCTGCTGAGTCGCTTCGTCGGTCGCGGTCCATGGCTCCGCCTCGGCATTTCAATCGGGAGGATGACATCTTTCTTTTTTTCTCTCTCTCTCTCTCACACACACTCCCTTGTAACGCGCTCCCTCCCGCCCTCGCTCTTTCTTCCCTTTTCTTTTTTTATCCCGTCTTCTCCGCGCCGTTATCGCTCTCTTCCCCCACCGCCGTGTCCCCCTTGTTTTAAAGGGATAGCATTTGGAGTGAACTCCCCCCTCTCTCTGTCCTCGTCCCCTCCTCCGGCCCGGTGTGTGAGTGTGTATTTTTTTTCTCCTCCCGAGCTGTGCTCCGTCGTCCTCTTTCCCTCTCCCTCTCTTTCTCTCACTCGCACGCGCCCTCCCCTTCTCCGAACAGACAAGTATTATTTAGCCGACACAAAATCCGAAATGAAATCTCGATGGCTAAATATAAAACCTAAGCTTGCTGATGTGTAGTAACAGCAAAACCCGTGTCACCACGCACAGGACGGATCCTCGGGACAATCAGCTGTGCAAAGAAAAAAAAGTGCGTGGGGGGAAAAAAAATGTCGCAGGTCCTTAAAGGTAACGACGCACGCAGACGCAGTATTAGTGATGTCCTAAAACCGCACTAAATAGTATGTGAAGATAGTGTGTGTGTGTGTGTGTATATATATATATATATATATATATACACACACACACGTATATAAATTTTTTTGTACTGTGTAGTGTAGTCGCAGTCAAGTGAAAATATAACCTCTTAAACCCGATTATGTCTTTTTTTTATTACTAAATATATTGTTTTTAGATTAAACACACTATATTAAGGCCAAAGCTATACCATCCCATCCCCGGTTTAAAGCACTTGCTGCTGTTATAATAACCTAGATAACCTGTGTAACCTGGCTGTGTGTGTGATGCATGACAGTGCATCACTGAGATCAGGTGCTGATGTTGTGTGAGGAGGTCTGGAGTGAAGTCCAGTTCATCCCAAAGATGTTCATTGCGGTTAGGGATATTTAAGTGTTCGTACACTTGTCAGAAACAATGTCTCACTTTTTGCAATCATGCAGGAACATATTAGTTTAAATAAAAGGAGGTTGTAAAATCTAAGCATATACTGTATATACTACGAAAACATTCTACTGTATATAGTACTGAGGACAATTTGCAGTTTAGCGCCCCTAGCGGAAATGTCGCTCAACTACATCCAACGATGGGGTCACAGATTTATTCGTCTTCTATATACAGTACTGCTCATCCTGTATACAGGGTCGCGAGGAGGCCAGGAGACTTCAGGTACAAGGCGGGGTACACCCAGGACAGGATGCCAATCTATCTCAGGGTGCACACACACACACCCATGCACGCTATGGGCCAATTGGAGAACACTGCTTGTCTTTGGACTGTCGGAGGAAACTGAAGTGCCTATAGGAAACCCACCAAGCACAGAAAGAACATGCAAACTCTCAGAGCACCGACTGGGAATCAAACCCATGACCCTTGAAGTGCAAGGCCACAGCTATAACCACACCACCACCGTGCCACCCAGAGTTAAGGATGAGTGTTTTAAAACATGGCGAACTTAATCAGCAACGTAAACACGTAAGAATAACCAGATTTCATTAAAACATGTGTAATGCAATTTTCAGTTAAATTAGTTCTAGATTGAATAAATAAATAAAATCATGCCATAACTATATGATTATGAGTAATGTCTGCTGCCTCTCTACTTTTTTTCTCAAATAGTTTCTCACTAGCAAACTTTAATCAAGTAAATTTTTAAAAAATTTGGGCTTGAGCTGTGGAAGCTTAAAACATCATGTTCATCTAACATTAGCTGATGACAGAACCCTATTTTTAGTGTGCCTGGTGCACCTTTGGAAAATTGAATTGTATGTTGCCCTTCAATATTCCCATCACATACCTGTTGTTCCTAGGATCCATAACAGATCCACAACAACTCTGACCAGGATATTGTGTTACTGAAAATGAATGAATGAGTCCCAGGATAAAAAAGCACTCTATCAGAGAGAATTGTTCTGTGGTTGATCACCTGACGAGATTTGAGCAAAAGAAGGAGCAGATAAAGGTGTGCTGTAAAGAATGCATGTCACTGCTGTTGACCATCAAAGGAACGACCAACGTTGCTGTACTTGTTCTTTCGTCTAGTTTAGTCCACAATAAGGGGGGGCACAGATATGCTGTGAAACAAGTCCAGTTGTGAAAAGATATCTTTATTACCATACCAGCTAGTACAGTACAAAGAGTACGATCAGAGACAAAAATACTCTTACCATGACTCACTAAGACATTCCTTAGGATACAGTTGACGAGGAATATTGATCCTTTGGGGTTGCGTGGTCATGAATACAGAAATTTGTGTGGTATCAGCAATTCACACTATGATATAGACCTTTTGCACCTGACATCATGACGCCTGCCTGCCATGGGCCCCCAACGGGACGCGACTTACTGGATGCCGGTGCCAAAACCCACATTCGAAACCCATCACAGGAGCACTTAAACAACACTTTGTGTCCTTAGTAACTTCTTCTTGGCCCCGGTGGAAAGTTGTTTCGGTTCACTGTGTACTGAACTGTATATGGTTGGAATGACAATAAAAACCTACATGACTCGACTTACTCCAAGTTGTTCTGAACTGCCTCTGGACCGTTCATGTTGTGTTTCGCACTTGAGCTACAAAGCTAGCTAGCTTCTAGCTCAAAGCTGAATCCCAAACACCTAATCCTTGGTGTGTGTCTGTGTGTGTAACAAGGGATTGTACAATGTCCAGAGTGCACTAGATGCCTATTTTTTACGCTAGTTGGGATTGAACCCCAGAACAGTTAGTTAGCTATTAATTAAAAATCTTGAACTGTCAGTATTAACATTACCTGCACATTATTTTAAGAAGCATAAAGCACAGTATATTTATTCCATAGCATTATCTCATTTGCGACAGCAGCACTGAATGAGCAAACACTAACGCCATCACTAACAAATGCCACCAAATCAAGGATTCCCATATCTGTAAACTGTCTGAGGTAATCACTTTATGATAACAAATCAAACGAATTCCCTTTTGAATAAGTTGAAGTCCACTATGACATTATCTGACACCTTGAATGTAATCATCAATGATAATACACAACAGCCTAATGTCGGTTTAACAGTACTTCTGCGATCTGCTGTTGAGACTGACGTCATTGTAGTCGTGTCTGCAAAAGGTCTACATCATGATTGGTAGAAGTATAGAAACAGCAATAATAAACTAACAACCATAGGAATAAAATATCAGGAAATAACCCAAATAAAACAAAAAGCGCTTTTCAGTTTTTATACACATACACACGGTTTGTGCCAAAATATACAGTACCGAATCGTACACATCTCGGAGACGCATTTGCGTTTGTTGATGGGGCAAAGCTCCATACACACGTGTTCACAGCAGTGAAAAGGAAGTTGTGTTGTGCAGTAGTTGTTAGAAATGGGTCTTTCGGCGGAGGAAAGAGTATTTATAGTTGAGTAATATTTCCACTCTTACAGAAGCAGTTGTGAATGGACATACCGAGTTTAAAAAAGATGGCAGGACACATTCCTTCCCATAGCCATCCCATTCCCCCACTCTCATACCATCTGATGCCTACTTGTGGGGAATGTTAAGGAAGAGTGTGTTCGACTGTTGAACCGTGAAGAACTGTGCCGGCATTATGCCAGTAAATCGTCTCCTTTTGCAAGAGTCTGCAGCGTCCTTTGTTCCGGGTTTTAATCCTGGTTGAGAATCTGCGTGAACGATATGTACACTGTCTACAGCGAGGCGGTGCACACACACACACACACCTCGAACACTTGCATTTTGCATATGGTGGTAAATCAATACGTTAATACAGTAGTGTGTGTTAGTTTCTTTCAGGAGAAATAAACTCATTCAGTCTTTTCATTTCAGCACTGTATATTTCGGCATATACTGTGTGTATATATAGTGTATATATTGTGTGTGTGTGTGTGTGTGTGTGAGAGAGAGAGAGAAGGGGCAGGGTTGGGGGTATGGCAAGATGTTCTACTTTCCCACAATTCAAAGTACATGATTTACACACACAGCCAAACCTTTACTGAGGGAACGAGGTAAGGGGTCAGCCGCAAACAATATTTCATTTAATATTTAGGTTTAAACACCAGCATTTTGCTGCTACATGAATTACATTATTTCAAGCAGTCTAAGAATAAATAAATAAACCCTCAGTGTGCAAATGGTCCTGCATTTCATTTCTATGAACGCTGGCCCACATCCACTTTCACATCTCCCTTATTCCCTTATTTCACCAACTTCTTGGTCACTTACTCTCTCCCCCACATAAAGCCACAACCCTCATTCTCTTCCCTTTTGCCTCAATCATTTGTCCTTACTCCTCTCGCTTTCACGCTCGGCCTGGTCGATGGCAGCCATGTTACGGGAGGCGGTGATGAGGTGGAGGCCGCTGATGCCCGACTTCAACAGAGACACCACGGCACACACTCCCAGCAGCCACTGCAGCCACACTATAAATAAAACACACATATACAGGGGTTATATTTGCTGTATGTTCCATGTAGACTGACAGGTAACTTAAAAAAATGTGTACATGCCATTTATCATTTATCATCATTATCCATTAGCAGCAGAGTAATTCTGAATGTAGAGGTTGGGAAGTAATCACAATTAATCAACATAGCAGGATCTCTCAATCACTTTAGTCTGATAGGGACAGGACTGACAGGTACGAAGAATTCATTAAGTTACACTGCATTTATTCTGACACAATTGTGATTTAAAGTGCAGTATGGAACTATTAAATGTACCATTTAATATTCAAACTTATTTATCTAGGCTATAAGCAAATAATGGCATTAAATATACAGCCAAAAATGTATACACACTTCAGAAAAAGAAAAACTTGTATAAATATTTTAATACTAAATTTATTGCTATACACTATAGCAATCATTCTCACTATAATGAAATCAGGCATTAATATAATATTAATAATGTTATCGTGTTATCACGTATATATTGATATACTGTATATAATAAGGCGGCACGGTGGTGTAGTGGTTAGCACTGTTGCCTTGCACCTCCAGGGTCCAGGTTCGATTCCCGTCTCTGTGTGCATGGAGTTTGCATGTTCTCCCTGTGCTTGGTGGGTTTCCTCCGGGTACTCCGGTTTCCTCCCACAGTCCAAAGACTCCAGGTTAGGTTAATTGGTGTTGCCAAATTAGCCGTAGTGTGCGAATGAGTGTGTGAGTGTGTGTACGTGTGTGTGCCCTGCAATGGATTGGCACTCTGTCCAGGGTGTACCCCGCGTCGTGCCCTAAGCCTCCTGGGGCCTTAGTGCCTCCAGGCCCCCCATGACCCTGAATACAGGATTAAGTGGTATAGACAATGAGTGAGTGAGAGTATATAATAAAAATATGATATTAACATTATATTAATATAATATACATCATTTGTGTGTATAAATTATTTTGGCTGACTCTGTCGTTGCATTAAGAAAACTTAGTTCCATTCATTTGTGTTTTATTTCCTGAATATTCTGAGTAATAACAGTGCTGTGAAAAAGTATTTGCTCCTTCCTGATATAGATATATATACATTTTTTTTTTTTAAACAATTCCTTTACAGCTAGAGAATGAGAAAGACTCATTATCAGTTATCGCAAATGCTTGATTGCAGTTGCTGCTGCCAAGGGTGGCACAACCGATTATTAGATTTAGGGGAAATTGTCTCTTTGAAGGTTTTTTTCATCCACCAAGATTGTTGCAAATGCTCTTATTAGTTATTGATACAGCTTCCGTCACCATGTTAGAACAGATGTTTTAATTGAATAATTTTCGTTTAGTGATTTATTTTCTACATTTTAAAACTATGAAATAACATGCTCTGTCAAGCCTTAATGTTATTTAATGGCGTAGGTTGGAGACACATCTCAATATCAGCTGTTTAAAGGAGCATATTTTGGATGCCTTCAGCACATTGTTTTACTGTGTAGAAAGAAATAAAAATGAGGAAAAACCATGGAATTAGAAGGTGTGCCCGAACTTTCGATTGGTAGTGTGTTAATACAAAAAAACAAAAAAAACAAAAAAACACTGATGATTCAGGCTTTTGATTGCTTTTAGCATGAGTCCCTAAATCCATAGATCATATTTAGTATACTTCAGACAAAACTCTACATACAATCCTGACTTTGCCTTTATTATCTGTAATAAATTTCAGGATTTTGCGATTAGATAACTGCACTTCACGATTTTGCTGTTCATGTGGATAATCGTGTAGCACTAATACATTTTGATGAACAGAACTGCAAAAGAAGTAGAAAGGGATGGACATGTGTTTCCATGTACAAGAACAAGAACAAGACATTACTGAAACTCACCCTGTGGCTCTTCGATGTAGTAGATCACGTAGAGAAGACAATAAAACAGCTCGTTCCCCATGCACATGAAAAACAGCACCGGCTATGCGAAGGAAAAAAAATTAGACAGGGTCACACTAGATTGTGTTTGTGCATTTGTTCGTTATTTGAATGTTAAATTTTACACAAATCAGATCATCACGTGTGTATGCGTGTTTAAATCTTCATGTATCAAGCAGAATGCTGATCCCTTTATGGCTTGTATATGACTAAATGTGTGTTTAGCCCTTACCCTGGACGTATAATAGATCCTGAGGATGGGGTTGCCAGATAAGTCAATGGCCTTGTGACTGGTTGCTCCCTTAATTACAGAACTGAGAGACAGACAGACAAACAGAGGCAGAGGCAACACACATTATAAATACATTATAAATACATTGGTCATAAATACATTTTGTAAATGTTTAAATTGGTGAAATGCATTGTGTGGACACATTACATTAATAGCATTTGGCAGACACCCTTATCCAGAGCGATTTACATGTCAACTTATTATACATGTGTGTTAAGGGCCTTGCTCGAGGGCCCCAACAGTGACAACTTGGTGGTTTTGGTGGTTTGAGAGTGTTGAACTTGTGCCTCACCTGTGCAGGTGCAGCCAGTGGCTGGATATATCCAAGCACATGCTTAACTGGAAAAGGAAGGTGTAGGACGGGTACAGAAGCGACAGGTTCACCAACAAGCACATAGTGGCACACCGGTCGGTTAACATGTCCAGCATGGCACCAAACTTAGTGCCTGGATTGAGACAAGACAGATTAAGAGAGAAATAATGAGAACACTCTGTATTACTATATTATATTACACATGCTCTCCCAAAGTCTGCTTGTTTTCCCAGGGTTCTTCAGATTCCCCCCACACCCTCACTGCACACTGCTGTGTGTATACATTGTGGCCGGTGATGAGCTGACATCGCCCAAATTTAAAATTCATTATGAAATTACTGTCATACAAATGGAATAAAGTCTTTCAGCATGTTTTGTTCCAGGAAAGCAGTCAATATCAAGGTGTTACTCAAGTCACAACTACTTATTTTCCTGTAACATCACTCTCTCAATGGTTTTAGGCCACATTCACACTGCAGGGAAAATTCTGCAGTAAGATCCATATATATATATTTTTTTTGTTGCTCAAGAGTGATTCAGATTTGTTTTATTTTTATAACATCCGGAACAGCACAAGTCTCACAGACCCAGATTTTCACCATTCTGGTCCTAAATCATATACAGGTCTGATTTTTTTTTTTTTGCAGTGTGACCTCAGCCTAAAAAGTATGTCTATCCAAATCAGCATTTTTTATAGTCATAGTGATGCATACCACAACCAGTTTGTGTTTGAAGAGATGAACATGACCCTAGGAGAATTTGGCCACAGTGGAAATAGAAAGCTAAATATCTAAAAAGCAAAATGTAAAAATACTAAGGACCTGCCCACAATTTTTTTTTTCTAATGCTTTTTCTAATTTCTGTTTCTTTATAGGAAGCTCAAACATATCATGTGACGACTTGTGTCCTGTTTGTTGGGATCTTGATGTGTTCAGACTGACGCTAAGACATTTTCACATTAGGCACAACTGATCTGTACCGTGCCCAGGAAAAACTGCCCCCCCCCGCCAACTCCCCCGGGCAGTTAACTCCGTACTCGGGTACACTTACGTATTTACACTCTGTGGTACAGCAGGTCGCAGTATGCACTAATTGTTCAAAGTCATTCTTCGCGCTATGCCTAACATTATCGGCATTTTGGAGAAAATTTTTTTGAGAGTGATCCTCTTGTGTGCCTGCAGTTAGCACGTGTTTTTTTTTCCTTACATAGACACTAATTACATCAGTGACAACTGGACCCGATTCTTTTAATTACAGTTGAAACCAGTAAACAAAACTAAACTCAAATAACAAACAACAGGATACAACTGCTTTCCTCCCTTTAGTGTTAAATTAGCAAAACAACTACACACGGAAAACACCTGACCTGTTAAAGATGTCACACAGACAACACGATGGAGACTTACCAATTAAATTTGGGACAAACAGAAAAATCTACTTTATCAGCTATGGCTATGTAGGTCAGAGGGAGAGATCAGCGTATGCTATGCGCATATAGATTTCGGAGGACTAATGACGTGACATCACGTTCAATATTAGATTGCCTTCCATAGTGGATTTGATCCGTGCCTGGTGGAACGATTTGTGTTCTCACTGATCAGAATGAACCAAACGTTGGAGTCAAGTGTTCTCGAAAATGATCCCGGGGCCCTCGTGAGAACGGCCGGAGATATAGGTCACAACGAAAAACATCGTATAAACACCACCAAAAACAAACAAAAAATTTAATTGGTACAGTAAATGAAATACATGCCACTTTTGCCTGCGGTTTGCACATAGCTGGTTATTTCTTACACGGACACTTATTACATCAGTGACAACTGGACCCGATTATTTTAATCACAGATGTTTTATACAGCCAGTGGCTTGGGCTGATAAACAATAAGCGAAACCTAGTCTGAACTGGTTTGTAATGAATCAGGAGGGGCGTTTCAGTCGTGACTGGATGCAAATCTGGCAGCCCTAAATAGACCGTGGATAAAAGGGTGTGTAATTGCCTTGATTAAGGGCTCGGGCTGCGTGTCCATCAAACGCATCGAGCAGTGCGCTCAGTAGATAACAGAACACTGCAGGAGCAGGACAGCACTGCATCAGATAGAAGGATAACAAACCCAGGACGATCCGGGCATAGCCTGTAGAGAGAGAGAGAGAGAGAGACACACACAGAGAGAGAGAGAGAGAGAGAGAGGGGAAGTATTATATTAATTATACACACACTATCAACATCTGTACAAGTGAGCTTGTAATACATGTTTTGCAATTTTTCCTTGCAGTACATACTTCATCTATTTCCATTCTACCTTATCTTTCTTCTTTTTCAGGTCATTTCACAGTGTATGGTCGTGTTGTATGTGACAAATACAATTTGAATTTAGAAGCTAACGGCTGCTGGAGTGTTTATCACGACTGGAACAGGTGACTTAGCCAACTAGCTAAGTGTTACACCGCTTCCGATCTGCAACATCCTGTCAGCCTTTCTCCTCACACTCGTGGGAATGTACTGTAATTATGACATTTATTCAATTCTCATAAACAAAACTGAACTCAAACAACAAACACAACATGATACAACTGCTTTCCTCCCTTCAGTGTAACATTAGCAAAACAACTACACACAGAATACACCTGACCTGAGAAAGGCGTCAGACAAACTCAACACGACTTACCGATTAAATTTGGGACAAACAGAAATATATTTTCCTCCGCCATCGTACTGGTCGTGATTTTCGTGTGTCAATGTACAGTATGTTTGTATCCCTATCTCCCTATCTCTCTCTCTCTCTCTCTCTCCCTTCACGCGCTGCCTTTCCTTTCCTCTGCTCGAAGATTGTGCAAACCGACGTCACACTTCCGGCACAGTCAAACTCGCGCGCTTAAAGGGAACGCGCGCTTCTGCGTCACCGCATACTAGCGCGCTAAACAGTGCGCGAGACCACGAGCACCGCCTCGCGAGCTCTACGCACTCTACAGTACGCTAGTACGCTGCGGTGGACTTCCCCTTTAATCCGCAGCCGCTCCGTGTTGAGGAAACGCGATGCTGCGCAGAATCACATCCCTGCACATCTGTATAACCGCTGGGGGGACTCAGCTCGGCTCCTGTGGAGTTTTAGTTCAACGCGGTCAAAAGTTTAAAGATCTCTTAAACTTATATTCCACGTCGTATTGTAATGGATGAGTCTTAAGACGATTGTTAAAATATTTATTTCGTTGTAAGTTTCAATTACATAATTGTACTGTATTATATTGTGTAATAATTATACAATTGTATAATTACAATATTTATTGTGTAACAAGCAAATTAAAGGGCAGCATGGTGGCTTAGTAGTTAGCACTGTCGCCTCGCCCCACCAGGGTTCGGGTTCGATTCCCTCGGTTTGTGTGCATGGAGTTTGCATGTTCTCGGTGGGCAGGGCCGGCCCAAGCCTTCACGGGGCCCTAAGCAGAATTTTATTTGGGGGCCCCTCTGGGTCGCCAGTACGATTGACTTGTCAATGCTTGATTACTGGCACAGTATAAATCTAAGTTCAAAGAACTTTATTAATCCCAGAGGGAAATTGCTTATACTTGGCTACAGTTGCTTACAGTCGTTTTCCAGGAGGAAAGGAAAAGAATAATAAATTATACAAAAAAAACCCAGTGCTACTAGGAAAGTTTTATAATAGTATAGTTGATGGAACAGAATGCTAACAACATATTAAAAACAGCAGCAAGCCATCTGTACACATAAAACAATAACTCTTAATCTTTAAATGGCTAATTGAGGCATAATGATATTGGAATATAATAGCAAAGACCCCAAAGGTAGGCTAATGTAAATAATGTTAAGCTGTTATCAGTAACAAGTTTATTACAAAAAAATATAAACCCAGAAAAGTAATTTTTACACAGAAGACAAAAACTTCAATCTTAGTAATTTGTTATAGAGTATTATAATATATTAAGGTGTTAAGTGTATTTAAGGATATTTATTCAAACATGAACTCGTCTAAAACAGATAGGCAACACAGCATCCTGTAGCTTACATTAATTTAACATACATTTAATTAAACATACCTTTATCTTGCCGTTTTTTCTCTTCCTCGCTTTTCTTCTTTTTTTTCCTGCACCCGAAGGATGTGTCATTTTATGTGACATTTATGATGGCTTGGCTGCAATGCTGCTGCCTCTTTAATCAGCTCCAATAATCACAGTCACAGTCTGACTGCTTGCATCCTGCAGCCCATTAGCATAATACGGCAGGATTTTTTTGTCTAATAATAATATTGCGTTTTTGTATTATTACCATTGTCCTTTGACATAATATATCAGCAAAATAAATAAATAAATAAATCGTTGTCACTCTTGGGGGCCCCCTGGTGGCCATGGGGGCCCTAAGCAGCCGCTTAGTTTGCTTACGCCTTGGGCCAGGTGGTGTTATGCGCCAAAATGCCCCCCTGCCACGGATTGCCCCCCTACATAATCTCTATCAAATATTATATTAGAACATAAATTCATAGGTTTATTATTATCAAATATATTACTATTATTAATGAACCCTAGTCACGTGACAGCAGTCGAGATCATTAATACAAATTCTTATATAATGTTTATTTTGCGACACATTTATTTTGCAGGGCTTTGTCATGTAATACAAAAAATGTTTATACTAAATAAATATTGTTTATTTCGTGTTTAAAAATTACACGAAACATTTTTATTATAAAATAAGCAATATAAAAATATACATGTATATGAAAAAAATGTATAAAAAAATTCATATACAATATGTATTTTTTATATTGCTTATTTTATAATCAAATTCGTTTGGTGTAATTTCTAAATCATAAACCTATGAATTTATGTTCTTATATAATATTTGATAGAGATTATATGAGGGAGCAATCCGTTGTGGTGGGGGGGGGGATTTCAGAAAGTCACGTGACTATTATTTATAATGTCTCATCGTCTTAGATGTGGTTATATATGCTTATTTTATGGCTGCGCTGTTAAGTAAGTCAGTACAAATAATAACAATGAAATAGATAAATAACTAAATAAAAAAATATTAATAATAATAATAATAATTTCTGATTATTATATTACATTAGTATTCCAGCAAAAAAAAAAAAAATCTGTAAGACAGAAAAGAAAGCAGCACATGTTTTCAAATGTGTCCTTTGAATAGTTCACGTTAAGTGAATTAAAGCTAAATTGTAAGGCAATGAATCTTGCAGATATCACATAACCAGTAATTAGGACTGAACGTCCATCCGTCTCCATGGCAACTTCAGTCACCCGGGTTGGTTTAGCATCTTCGGCGTCATCATGTTTATGCTTACTTGTAGCATGAATTAGCCATAGTAACGTATTTTATTCAGTATGTTCAAAGTTGCATACTTTTAAACATTTTACACAAAACAAATGTTGTGTTGTCCCAAAAACAGCAGTTCACACACATCATTCTCAGAAGTCCATGGAGGCATGTCTTATGAGGAAGCTGGTCAAGTGCATTACACCTCTGAGTAACTCGGTCTTAAAAGACCTAAATATGTATAGCCATATTATTTCTCACGATAGAAATGTAATATAAGGTGAATATTGGTGAAGTGGGACACTTAATATTGATCCTGTGTATCGTGACCAGTATACATGTTGATCACTATTTATTTTTTGCATTTAAACATTGTAAAGGAGATTGTTTTGACAGTAATATATTATACTCACCGAGGCTCATTACTGTTACATTGAGCAGGTTCACCGCGTCTTCCTCCTCGTGTAATTTGTAGGAGTGGTTAGGGAATTAATCATGCTTCTTTCTCATCACTCTAGCACAGGCGTGACAAATGTGTGGCCTGATACATCCTGTAAACTGGCCTAATAATTTAGATTATAATCTCTAATTTCAATAGGGGGCAAAATGCAATGTAGTAACAGACATAATTTCATTATCAATCTAAAATTTGATGGTCTCTTTACAAACTAAATTCGGGGCTTTTACAGTAACAGTGTGTGAATAACAGGATGAACACTGATCGATTATGCTGTGTACATACACACTCTTAGGTTTTTTTTGTTTGTAATGAACTAGTCATCTATCTGACCATTTAAATTCATACCATTCACATTCCATACAAACTTAAATAATTATTTTGAGAGTGTAAAGCTGCTTTGCGACAATGACCATTGTTAAATGCACTATACAAATAAAATTGAATTTAATTTCTTTAGAATGTTGTGTGTACTTAATCTGTTTGTGCATGTACTTTTAAGTAAATACTGATAACTGAACAGATTTAAGAATTGGACTTAAAAGGTCACAAATGCAAAGTGCTTTCTAGATCTTGGGGCACACGTGGATATTTTGTATTATTAAGCAGGTTCGATTAAGATACGAGACATGAAACAAATGACAAAAACACAAAACTTTCAATTTTGAACCTTTTTAATTACTTGTTAATGAATTCTGTACAAGTTCTATAACCCTTTTCTTGAAATGTCCTGCTCTTGTTGAACCTGAACATAGTTTGGCCTCTTTAAGTGTAGCACTTCTGTGAGAAACACTTCTCCATCTCTAAACATGCTTCTACATACAAACGTCCCCTGAGGACATACTCCATTGTGTGTGTATATCTACACACACGTACACCCAAGCACTCATTTGTCTTGGACATCACTTGTTTCAATTTCCTTTTACAACAGCAAAATTGGGACGATTTTTAAAAATCACATGATCTTCTGACCGGTCCCACCTCTCAGCTCTACTCAGGCATGGAAACACCACCTTCAGTTCTGACACCATTATAAATCCAGCATGTTTTGCTTGTAACGCAAAATGGAGGAAAGCAAGCCAAAACTAGACACAGAGACTACAGGTTGGAGTTTTCCTCCTCTTTTTGTGAAAGGAAATAAACCATGGCGCATAGACATAAAGAAAAACACAATGAAGTTATGAAACAGCCATAAGGAGAATAGGACCAAAAGAAATGAATGATGGGGGGCTTGGAGGCAGGCCAGGCACGCACATCATGTGTGGTATTGCACCTTGGGGAAAAAAAACGATGTAAAAATCACATTCAAGTAAACGCTGGTGCCTGTGAAGAGCTGGCAGTGTGCAGCCTGCTTCGGTTTACTGGGAACATTTCAGACAATATGTAATATGTTTGGAGTATGTAAACAGCTCGGTTTGGCCAGAAAACATCCCAGAGCAAAATGATGTAACAAAACATGCTGGATGTGTGGTGTAAACATATACAATTATCTAGAAACTTTCTATACACTAAAATTCTCTTAAAATGTCCTGTACACATTTAATACTGGCTCTAAAATACTACAATTCCTCCAATCCACTGCTCAACAGACTCCTACCCTGAGACATAACAAGGAATGCTGGGATAGGTAGTCGTTCCTCCCCCCTCCCCCTTCCCTAAAAATGAGACTTGTCTCAAGTTCTCCATCACAGTAATATCACTTCCATTCTCCAACTAGTGGTCAACATTGGCAAAAAAGAAACTTTAAAAATAATAATAACAATAAAAAAAAAGCAATGAAATAAAAAACAAACAAAAAGAATTAGTTTTGAATAACAAATATTACAACTGCAGTAGTTGAAATAACAGTATTTTTCCATCTCTTACTTTCCAAATGACTAGTTTCCATAACAAAACTATGATTATCCTATACAAGAGTTCCGAGTTAGTGCTTTTATGTACACACACATTATATAAGTACAATATAGGTCAAAAGTGTTTAACAGTGAACAATCTTAAACCTTGCTGTCAAACCTCTGACAAGTATAATACACATATATACTCACTCATATATAAATGCGTGGTGTGTACGTTTGTATACAAATGGCCTCTGTACATTAGCGTTTGATGCACTTAACTGCAATCAGCTCTCTCATGGACATGTACATCAAATATACATTTGCCTTTGTAAACAGAGACAAGGGGATGCATTGACTGTTGTTAGATACTGCTCTGTGCAATATATTCAGACGCCTCAGGTCTGTATTAGTGTGTAACAACCACAAAAAAAAAGGTCATAATTATTGCTCAGCCAGAGCTAATGAAACTGGCAGCATGCCCATATAAGGGCAGGGGCGGATTTGCTTTAGGTTAGTCAGGTCACTCACTAGATGGCAGTGTGCAAAGTGAACGTGGCACTTAAAAAAAAAAAAAGAAAAAAGAAAAAGAAAAAAAAAAAGAGTAAAATCTCCTTGTCCCTAATACAAATGTGCATTTTAATGACCACTATGTTTTTAGTATAGTTTTAGTGTAGTTTTATTATATACATAACTACATGGTGTCCTTTGTTTTGTTTTGAGCACCCTCCCAGTTTCAGGTTAGTTGGGTTAATGTCTTTAAACCAACCCCATGCCAATTCTGACACTATTGCCTCTCCTTTAAAAGTAAAGCTCCCATTAAAACAGTTCAGTTAAAAAAATTCCTGGACCATAAATCCTCCAAGCAGGAACTGCTTAAACAGCACCAACCAGAACCGGCTCTGTAGTGTTTGGTGATGTAGTGTCTAAGGTTGCAGGAGCACAAACTGGAATTGTAGCAATTCCTGATTGGAGCTTTAATTGCTGACGAAGGCTAAGTAGAAAATTCTTGATCAGCTCAAGTGTTAAAGAAAAAGTCAGTTTGTAGAATTTATTGGTTATCTTTTTTAATGAACCCTATGGATCTTGACAGTTTGTTACTAGTGTAGTGTTAGTTATGAGGGTGTGCCAACACTCCACAGTAAGCATATCAAGCACTGCTCTCTGCAAAAAAAAAAAAAGAGCAAAAGCCAGAGGTAGTGTGTTGAAATTTCTGATTTCGGGACTACAAACTTCCCTCCCCAGCAGAGCCAATGAATGACTGGATGACTACTCAGGCCCTTTTCACTTTCTATTCCCAATTCTCAAACACCTACAAATCCGGCACAATTATCGCTCCCATCATTCCCCATTCCCACCCCCCATGGCAACCCTGAGATCTACCAACCTACCAAAAGGGTGTACATGATGTCTGCTGTTCACTGTAACACTACTCAGAGCCAAAGTCACAGCCTCAGCTATAGCTACTGCGACCTGATTACAGTTAAAGGAGTGGAATAAAGATCACAAACTCCACACTAAACACTACCCAAAGGAGCACACCACCTTCTAAACATATAAACGATTCGAATCCAGTATGTCTCCTATTGATTAAAATGGACGCTTTACGCCTACACGATTTAAGAGTAAGAGAGATGAGAACCATTGGAAATGTGGGAGGTGACGGAGGTGCTGCGGCTCAACCCTCCATCCCCGGCTGCTCCACCAGGACCTCCTCCTGACGCTGTCCTCCTTAGTGGTCCTGGGCTGTTCCTCAGGGCCATCAGACTGGGGCCCCTCACCACCAGACCCTCACTCCTCCCGCCGTAGCCGCCCTGAGACGAAGAGGAGGAAGATGATGATGGTGGAGATGAGGGTGAAAAGGAGACTGGTGGGGGCGGCGGAGGAGGAGGAAGCAGAGCCAGAGACGAAGAGGATGAGTGGCTGGAGAGATGGCGCGAGTGGCCATGAGCGTAAGAGGATGAGCGGTGGCCTCCGCCACCACTACCTACCCACTCTCTTTCACGCTCCCGCTCTCTCTCACGCTCCCTCTCCCTTTCTCTTTCCCTTTCTCGCTCACGGTACAGGTGTGGCGTGCTCTGATGGTGGTACTGCTGTGCCAGGTAATGTAGGCGATGATGAGACGAAGAGGACGACGACGATGATGAAGAGGCAGAGGACAGGGAACTGGGCAGGCCACGTGTCAGCGGAATGTCAAAATCCCTTTCTCCTTCCCTTTCACGCTCGCGGCTCGAGACGGATATGGACTCTCCTCGGCTGAACGCTGGAGTGCTGTTCTGACTCCTCCAGGATGGCGGCGCTGCAGAGTTCTGGACTCCATGGGTCCAGTGGCTGCCTGAGCGGGGTACGGGGCGTGACGGCCAACCGCCTGAACCTGACGAGGGGGGGTTAGAATAGCCCTGGCTGTAGGCCTCAGCTGGGATTCCTGTTAGCGCCATGTTGCTGAAGCCCAGGCGCATGCTTTCAGAGTCGAACGCCTCGATCTCTCGAGCCTGGCGCTCTAGCAGCGTTCGGATTCGCTCTGATCGGTCATTCTGCAGGGACAGCATCTCCTCCTCAATCTAAAAAAAAAATAAATAAAAATAAAAAAATTCATTAAGGTTTCACTAGGAATCACAAATTTCAGATGTTTTATTTTATAAAACAGCATAGAATTCTGCCCTTGTTTGACATTTGACAATATACAAAAGAGGCCAAATATTGGGGGGCGAAGTTTTTAAGTATTAGAAGTTGCATCTAAGTATCTAGATATTTATAATGCAATGTGTTTATTTTTTTCCTTAATAATTAACACATCTAGGGTCCTCACCCTCTGCTCGAGCAGCGCTCTCCGGATCGACACTCTCTGCTCCAGGTCTTTGACTTCCCGCTCGTGCTGCGTGTCCGTGTGCATTTTGATCTTGCTCTGGTACGCATTCAGTAGTTCCAGCTCCTGCTGCAGCTGCATTCGGAGCACTTGGTACTCTGCCTCCTGTGTTTCATCCAACCGCAGCTGCAAGGAAGAGCCCAAAAAGCAGGATGTCAGTAGAGACACATTCTGATGACAGACATGACATTTGCAAGGTGTGGAAATTGTAGTTATCTGTGGTGATCCATTAATAACTACTCTAAAAGTGTAATAGTGATCCAAAGTAACCAAATTTCATGAACAGATTTATACCACTTTCCTCCTGCACCTGTACCAATTATGTCACTGCGCACTACTTAGAAATGACCAATCAGTCATCAGAGCACATAACTTGAGGCTATAATATCTGATGTGTTGTGTAGTATTATATATAGATATGTATATGTTAGAAGTTGTCTCTCCTTGCCTTACTCACAGCCTGTGTGGACAGCATGTCATTTATGGAGTGGTCATACTGCTCAGCAAGGATGGCCAACTTTCGCGTTTGCTCCTCCTTCAGCCTTTTCAGCACGGCCTTGTGGTCCGACTTGGGTGTAGTCTCCAGCAGGTGATTCCGCAAGGCCTTGTACTGCCGTGTCTGAATTTTGCACGTGTCCTGAAACTGCCTCTTGATCTGGAGCTCCTTCGTCTGGAAAAGGAACATTAACGCATGAGAGAGACACAAAATCAAAATAAGATTTCTAGGTCCTGTAAATACATAAAAAAAAAGATATAAAAAATAATAATAATATATAAAAGTTTTACATTTAATCAGACAAAATCTGCTGCAACCACAGGTTGTGTGTACATTCCGAACAGCCATCCTTCTCTCACCTTTAGGCTCTTCGGCTGCTGACGGACCTCCATGCTGTGTTTCTGCCGGAGTTCTTGCTCACGCCGCTTATTGTAGTCCATCTGATTGGCCAGCTCACTTTGGTGCTGTGTGCGGATGAGGTCACCACGTGTGTGCTGCACCAGACCCAGTTGACGGAACTCCAGCTCCTGAGTGGACTCATGATGCCGCAGCAACATAGCACACTCCAGATCCTTCTGAGTCTGCCGCTTATTCAGCTCCTACAGGAACATGTGGAACATGGTTAAAAAAGAAAAAAGGCAAGAAACCGACCTGCAGTAAATCAGAGAACACACCTGACATACTGACTGCCCCCCTTTTTTAGATAAAACATCGCATTATGAAATTAACTAGGGCTGACATGAATGTGACCCTTCATTTATACAAGGCCATGTCTCACCTCTCTGAGTAGATCCTGCTCCAGGTTGTGCCGTGCTAGAAGCATCTTCCTCTTATACTGCCGGCACTGGAGTTCATAATACTGTCTCTGGCGCCGTAGTAAACCAGCCTCCTCCTCAGCCTGGAACTGCTGCAGACACTCCTTCTGCCTTACCAGCCATTCTTGCTTCTCCCGCTTAGGTGTGGACTGGTTCTCATTCAGCTCCTGTACACACAACAAACGTTGAATGTGAAAAAAATGAATATTGAACAAGCAAAAACAGTTCTGCACTGAATATCAGCAACTCTTGGAATGCTGTTTTATCCAAGCAAAAAAACTGCTGTATAATATGAAATGTTTCTAAAACACCATAAAAAGTGATGGGTTTAAGACAAGATATGCCATCACGTATTATAGTTCTCCCTGTGCACAAAACAGTTCATTTTATTAGTTAGTTCTAGCTGAAGAGATGTGCTATGATCGTTAATATGTGGCACAAATATGTGGCAGAACGTTTAGTTTATAAAACCTTTACATTTTAAAACGTACGGAATTCTCACATCAATTGCGAATTTCTGTAAATTTTCTGTACATATCCACCCGGACCCGGCAAGTTTTAAAGAATAAAAGACTTCATACTAAATATTGGTTGTTGTATGACAATTTTATTACATATAAGATTTCCATCTTTAAATTTTTTTTACGTTATTAAAATTGATATTTTATGATTATCCATTAGAAGCGGAGAAATCAGACGTGTTCATAGGCAGCATGTCAGTATGAGATTTGTATCAGCAGCTAACTCCCATATCCATATCATACTGAAGTAATCTAATGATAGAAAGTAGATTACTGCAGCTCCGTATCTCTCCACATTTCTAGTCAATCACACCATCAAAGTACTGAGACACTACAAACATCACAAAAAAAAATGAAAATCATCCAGAAGTCACTTAACCCCACCTCTTTAAGCTGCTCCTTGCGCTGCCTGTACTGGCGCTTCTGCGACTCCAGCAGGTTGGTGAGCTCCTTCTTCTGCTGGCCCAAAATGTGCTGCTGGAACTTCTTTTCTTCAGCCTGTGCAGCTTTAGTCTGAAAGGACAAACAAAGCTTCAGTTCACTTTCATTCCTGTCCAAGACCTTAGAAAGCACTTCTCACAAGGCCTCCTTCTTTCATGACTCCATTCCATCCTGTATCACCTCTCACCTCTTTCTCCAGGATAGCCTGGTGCTTTTTGCCTAGCTTGTCAGCCTCGCTGCTGAAACTGTTCCTCTGGCTCTCCAGCTCCTTGTCCAGCCTCAGTTGGTGCTCATCCATCTCAGTCTTGAGTTTGTTTTCTAATGCCAGCAGCTGCTTCTGGTGCTGTCGCCTCATGCGCTTATAGCCGGTCATCTGCTCGCGTAGTGCTGATCCCTGCTCGTGCTCCTGGATCTGCCTCGTCACCTAAACAGGAAATAAGGGACGAGGACCAAGACTGCTGATGGCTTCAGTAATTTCATGATAAATACCGCATTCAAGTAGCTTGCTTAGTTTCTTACCAGTGAAGCTGTGCGGATGGTAGCAAAGTGGTCACGGTTGCGGTAGTGTGCCCTCCGGCGAGCTCCTGACGTCGCCTGCTGTTGCTGTGGCTGCTGGGAGTCGATTTCCGGCTGGTATGGGTCGTCATAGATGTTGTCTGGACCCTGTCATTCATACACACCCGGAAAAAAAAATTTACACATCAAGAACAGATATTTTAAAACAGTGCACAAACACCCCATGCAGTTCTGCAAACAAATACATACAGGTACACTCACAGAGGGCCGGTGTATGATAGAGCTGTTGGAAGTGACAGTGTGTTCTCCTTCCCCCATCATGGCCATTTCGGCACTGTCATCCGAGCCATCGGCCAGGCTGTTAACCGACGAGCTCTGGGAGCTGGCGCTGATGGACATGGAGGGTACAGACTGAGAGCTCTCCATGCTGTTAACTGTGCCCATCCGCAACAAGTACTGATCCACATCCTGATCACACAAAGCAAAGAAATAATCAAATCATGCACGCTTTCCAAAATGTTTTTTTTTTAAAGTAATAGGTGAGGGAAATGAAAGAGAGGAAACCAATTCAGACGCATATACAGTAAATCTACTGTTGGAAAAAGTAAATATTCCTGCATTAAAAACATGCCTCTTCCTCTTCGCCACCGTCCTGAGCAGGGCCATTGTGTGTCTCTTGGAAGAGGATCTTCTTCATCTTTCTGTACTGCAGGTTGTCCAGTTCCCTTACAGCATCTTTTGTCCGTACTATCAGATCCATCACCACGGACAGGGGGCGTTCTCTGCACAGGAACCGATGCTGCAGGCAAGTGGAAAATCAAATCGGTCTATCGAATACCTGACATTCAGTTATTATATAATTAAAAGTTTACTCCTGAACAATTTTTTCAAAATTACTCTGCTTGACAGATAATTATGACAGATAATTATGATTAATGAGTCTTACATAACTACGAAAAAGACGCCCCACATCACATTTTACACAGAAATTGTCTGTACGTGACCGAAAAAAACAACAACAACAACTAAAACTAGGGTGCGTATTTAAATTAGAGTTAATTACCAAGATTTTCCCAAACAGCATATTTTCTAACTGACATGCGTTGAACAGGTTAAACACGGTATTAACAGCAGCTGGTTGGATACCATTTTTTAAATTTGTCATGTAGCGAACAAAAAAACAAAAAACAAAAAAAAATACAAAATTAGGGCGTGTATATCAATGAGGTAATTTACAAGCTTTTCCCGCGCAGCATATTTTCAAGCTTGCGTGCGTGTTGGACAGGTTGAATGAGGTGCTAATGGCAGCTGTGATTACTACATGACAAATTGAACAAACAATATTAAAATAGAATAAAACAAACAAGGTGAAATATGGCCTGAGGAAAAACTTTAGCATAAAAGGCGTACGTCTTACATTGAGCAGCACATCGGAGGTAGGCCTGTCCTGAGGAATCTTCTGTAGACACGAGTCTACAAAGTTACGGAAATAATCTGACCTGAAAAGTAATAATGCAGAGCATGATAATTAGACAGATTTTTTTCCAAGATTTGCCTTGCATCTACACTACCAGGTCATGGTACAAATATTTTAGAACATTTGCAAAAAAAATATGACTAAACTAGGTCTTCTTTTATTAACTAACTGGCAACGCTAGAGGATAAAATATGGCCACACTTTTTTTCCCTTCCATACCAGTATGTGAAATGTTAAAATACATAACTAATGCAAATTAAAGCTAAGCTGAGAATGTATCACTATGAATAAACACATGACAGGAGATGGAAAGACAAACAGGATGCTCACCAGTGATTTGACGCCAGGACGGGGCTCTCATTCTGAGCAATGTGATATAAGGCACTCATAGCATTCATATTAAACAGGGGAGGCTTCCGCTCCGCTAGAGAAACAGAATAAAAAAAAAAGGAAGCAACTGTTAATAGCACAATACCAGAAAAAAATTAATAAAAACCTAGCGAACAAATTAAGAGATTAAGAAAAGAAGAGACATACTGTTACATAATGTTTGTAATAAATTTTCTGATTCTGTAAAGCTGCTTTGAAACAAAAAAATAATAACTGGAAGGAGGAGAAGAATGAGCTTGCTATTAAACGTTTAAAAGTTAAACCTCAAATAATTTTCTATAAGACGTCTCTCAAACACAAAAGTGTCCTGCGCCCCACCCTATTGACCTAAATCTTTATAATGTCCCACACCAACAGTACGTGCCCTTAAAGTTAAATGTCAAACAGTAACTGTGTGTTAAAATTTCTCCACTCACCCAGCTCTATACAGGTGATTCCCAGGGACCAGACATCAACCTTGCCATCATACTGACCCTCATCCATCGCTAGAATAACTTCTGGGGCCATCCTGTGCATTAGAGTTCAAAGGGAATAAGTCACATAGAGGTCAAAGATACTGCGATGTCGTAGTGCGAGATCATGTTGAAGTTAAAGTGGGCCTATTATGCAAAACCCACTTATTAGGGGTATTTCCAGTAGGTGTACAAAAAAAAGTGGGAAAATAAAACATTGCTTAATTTGTGTCTCTAATCCATTTTTGTACTGGCTTAAAAAAAAAAGTGACCTATTGTGATCTTATATGAGGAAGACCCTCCCTGATGGATGTGGAGCTTGGCAGCATCTAACTACATAGACCCTGTAACTGCTGTGATGTTCCTCAGTGGAATGAAATAAAAGGAGCTCGAGGTATATTTAAAAAAAAAAAAAAAACACAAAACATTTTACTCAGTGTTATTTCAGCTGGAGCAATAACAACTTGTTAAAGAAATAGTGAAATAAGGTATAACAAGTGTATATGCATGTAATAAATGATGATTAGAATTAAGGTAACCACTAAATAATCTATGAAACAAACGAACAAACAAAGTTTAATAAGCAAAGTCACAAAACATTTGCAAGTGCAGGTCTGAAAAAGGACACACCCCAAGCCAACATGAAGGTATGTCATGTTAAACCTATAGAATTCCCTTACACATGGCACACGAGCCTGCTGCGGGAGAGAAAGCAGCCATTATTTGTGGGTGCTCCAGCCAGCCGGGGACAGGGTGTGGACATCCCACTTGAATCCTATTTATAGAGCCTAAAGCACCTCTTGGGCACATCTTCAAATAAAACTCTCTACAAAGCCTTTTTGTTTCGAATAGAAATTTAAAAATCCTTGTCGTCAGAGTCCTGCTCTCAATTTAGCCTTCACTGAACAGGGACTAAAAAATAAAAAAATAATAAAACGTTCTGGCTGCACAAATACACTCAGGATGATTATATTCTTATAGTATCTTTATACACAGTACATATGGTTTGGAAATCTAAATCCTAACACCCCCTCCTCTTATTTCTGGAATTAAATTGGGTAAAGTTAAAGAGAATGGACAGAAGCACATCTCACCAGTAGGGTGTGCCTACGAAAGAGTTGGCTGGAGCAACGATGGAGGCAGAGCCAAAATCTCCAAGCTTCACCTGACCAGGCTCAGTAAGCAAAATATTACCTGCCTTCACGTCCCTGTGTGAGACAGAGCGATGATTAGTCTTTATAAATAGAAAACTGATTATTTAAGAATAATAAATAAAAAGGATAAAACAACCAGTAAGGCTGCTAGCGTTGAAGATATGTCTGCATCTTGATAAAGCAGTGTACACACCTGTGGATCATATTATGGGAATGAAGGTAGGCCAGACCCTGTAGTGCACCATGGGTAATAGCAGCGATTTCCACTTCCTGTAGGGGCTTCTTATGGACTGCAGATGAACAAAGTTAAAATCGTCATCTAGAGAACATATAACTATATCTCAATCTCTATCTGAGGACACATGAAATGGATTGAGAGCCGTGATTTGTTTCTTGTGTGTAGATGTACTTCCTTTGAAAGCAGGAAGTCAGAGTTGATTTGCACAATAGCTCACACCCCTGCCAAATCTAAACAACCTTGATGGCAAAAAGAGCTAAATATGGAGCCTAGACTGAAGATTTTTTTTTCCTATAAAAAAAAAAAAAATTTCACTAAAGTGGTAACTTTTTTTAATGAAGGCGATTTCCTATATGATGCATGTCTATCATTGTGGTCTGATGCATATCAGTATAATGCCTGCGATTCATAAGAAATATAATGTAACCTGATAAAATTATATTCATGATGATATCTCTTACTGACAGAAAAGCTCAGTGACTATATAAAAACAGCATTGTCACATTCTTAATCACTGAACAGCCTCCAACCCCAACCCTCTAAATAAACAAACTCCAACCAGTTTATTCTCAACCAAGGCATGGTAAGAAAAAGGAATGGTGTGAGACAGGACACAAAGACAAACTGTATTTTGCTGCTAACGAGCTGCTTGTAGAGTCCTACCAACACTAAGTGACAGGACCCTGAACACAAGACTATGACGAGACGAGTCCTTAAAATATTTTAGCATTTTCCCAGACTAAAATTTAAACAAAGTTTATTTTAAGAACTGCTGCTGAGCCAGCACTGGGGAAATAAGAAAGAGGAAATCGTGCCAGTCACACAAAGTACCAAGAGTATGAAGATGGAGGGCCAAGGGAGGAAGTGGGAAAGAAAGGATTACGATGGCGGGGGGTAAAATGGAAATCTCTACTCACCCTCTAAAAGATCAGAGGCAGAACCCAAGCAATACTCCATCACCAGCTATGAGGGACAAAGACAAAAAAAAAAAAAACATATTTAAAAACTAATTCTCTACACTGAGTTATACACATTGGATAAACATGCACAGGTAACCCTTACCCATGCTGTGTGCTCCCTCAGGTAGCAGCCTTTGTATTCAATAGTGTTGGGGTGCCGAAGCTTCTGAAGGAACTTCACCTCCTTGATGATGTCCTGCCATTTCTGCAAAGAATTACAGTTGGGGGAGGGAAAGTAAGAACAACTGCATAGGTTAGAACGTCCAAAAGGAAAATGTTATTCTAAAAGGTGCTGTAATCTGTAATAAAATATTTGCACATCTCCGTTATGATAAAACTATATATATATATTTTTAAAAAAAGCAATAAAGTACCTGCAGATTGCTTTTATTTTTAATCTAAATTTTTTTTTGCATGAAACGATTACTAGTTCATAGAACACTTGCATCTCTTCAGTTATCACTGTATAGTTATCAATATTTCATAAGATGCAAAAGGAAGATCATTCTTAAGTAAAGCACATACTAGTAAACAAAATAAATAAATTAGTAGCTCACTTCGTTGGACTGTTTTCCGCTGTAAGACATCTTTTTGATGGCGACCACCTCATTGGAGCGAACATCTCGTGCCTAGGAGAGGTAAAAGGTGAATGAACGCTACATTACCAGCCTATACATTACACCTATACAGAGTTAATCTCGTAGTCCTTTTATTAACACTGCTGTGTTTTATAAAATATATTTTTTTAAATCTAAGGACTTCTAGACTTTATAAACATATTTCACTACGTTTCTGGCTCTTACAAAATACACAGCTCCGAAGCTTCCATGGCCGATCTCACGGAGGTCTGTGAAGAGTTTCTCGGGGTCATCTTTGTAAAAGAGATCCGCTACCTCAGGGTCCTTCAGACTCCCGGCACGAACACTCGCAGGCATGGCCAGCTCCTGAAAACGCACATAATAGAGAAAGAAAGCACAAAACGTTGTTACATATTCCGGTACAGTCCGATATGACACATTTCAATAACACTTCCTAGCACCATTATATAAATATCTGCTGCACGAAGAATAAAAAAAGGAACTCTTAGGTAATAATCACCCGAGACATGTTTCCCCCCCAGTGAGCAAGAATAAATAATAATTTGAAAGAATTTAAATATGCATGGGTTGAGGACAGATTTTCAGTGTACCATATTAAGAATGGTGCATTATTGCCCAAGGCAAGGCGTATGGCCTGGACAAGAAGAAATGTTTTAATCAAACCAAGGGTTATAGCGTCCCATTTTTCTATTTGAAGCGACTCCCATATTTGACATTGTTTTTATATGCTGCTGACGTCAGGCTCGACTCAGGGCTCCACCAAATTTATACTGAACTTACGCATACCTGAGGTGATATTCATGCCTGCATGACATGGACTAAATAATAATATGAAAGATCTTGGTGTACCTTTGCTCTGACAGGCCAGCGTCACTTGCAGGAAAATAATATCCATTTGTTAGATCGTGAAAAGATTGCCATTTTATATGAAAGAATGAGATTAAAATAAATCTGTCTGCAGGACACAATGAAAGATTGAACAAACACTTAAAGGGTGCTGATCAGTGTTGCAAAGGCTGATGGTACAATTACAAGCATGCTGTTAGATGTTATAACAGAGAGCCCTATCGATGCATACAATAGACTTATTATTAAGACCAAAACTTTGAATAGTTATATTTGGATACATTTCCAAACTGTCCTCCAAAATTACCCTATACTTTGTGAACTGCATGGCTGTTACTTGGAGTTGCATAATAATAGGTTTGTATCCGATTTGTTGCTTTCCATGTTCACTGTCTATTCCACTTTTATGTACTGCCATACATTTTCTTTACATATGCATGTTAAAGATGTCTGCTATCTGTAATCAATAAGTCCGGTTACTCTTTTCTGTTGACTGCTTTGTTTGTATATTTGTCTTTGCAGGTAGTTAATGATGTCTGGGAAGAACATCGAAACCCGGAGCCCAAATCAGTCACAAGTGCGGCCTAATCCACAGGTCACAGACCTCACCTTCATGCAATCCCCTGACCCCATCGTTCTCTTTGCAGCTTCTGTACTTGATACTGGTTCCCAAAAGATTTACAAGGTGGAACTTTTGTGGTGCATCGCGGGACGACTTATCTACAATAAAATCTATATTACAGGTTGCGAAGACATGACTGGCAAATGATACGAGCAAATGGAGTGCTTGCTCTGTGACTGTACTGATGACATTTCTGCAGAGGTGGAAAGAGTAATAAAATTTTGTACTTAAGTAAAAGTACTGTTACTTTAGTGAACTTTTACTGAAGTAC
>JAOVVA010000026.1:21545666-21562044 GCA_028565275.1 Leiocassis micropogon | reverse complement strand
ATATAACAAACTGGTGTACCCTGCCTCGTGCCCTAAGCTTCCTGGGATAGGCTCCAGGTCACCGCAATCCTGAATTCAGGATAAAGCGGTATAGAAGATGAGTGAGTGAGAGTGAGTGTATATTAAAAAACTACTGTATATATATGTAAACTAAGCAGCTAATTTAACTATAAACCTGCACAATTTGTTCCTGAGACTATATTTCAACCAAAGGGTCAACAAACCTATTACTGTATTAACTTTCTTTCATTAGCTACTGTTTAGGGCTTTTTATAGTATTTTTGAATGTAAAAATCTTGAATTCAAATTTTTTAATGGAAATGTAATTATGGCAGCAATGCGTAGTATTATGTTTCCTCTTAATATGTCAGTAGTCGCAACATTTGATGTTTAGTAATAAATAAAAAAAATATGCATATCTTTTTAAAGTGTTTATACATTTTTGGGCCCCTCTGTACAGGGTTTCACATCTGCTTTCTGAATCTTAGTTTATGAATGACTATATTTTAAAATCTATTGTGTATTTTTTTTTATTAATGATTATTGCTTTGTAGTTGGTGAAGACAGCACAATTGTTATTTATGCTCTGATAAATAAGAAATTAGCTTTAAAGGAGGTTATATTTTCTATTTTACTTGTACACAATGTATCAGTCAAAAGTTTTGACACACTCTCTTATTTAATTCTTTATTGCTTTATTTTGGATTGTTTTAAACATTGTATAGCCTATTAATACTGAAGCCATTGAAATTATGTTATATATTATATTATTGATTTAAAAAGGCAACAAAAACCTTTAAAATAACGCAGAATTTAATTTATATTTTCAATCCTTCAAAGTACCCACCTTTCTTGGAAATAAAAAAATAAAGCATATTCTGCTTTTCACTGAAAGAGAAGGTGTATCCAAACTTTTGACTGGTAGTGTTTATATTGTGAAAAGTCAGATAGAAACTACTGCACCTTTTCCCATTCTGCTATTATTTCAAATGTACATATTCTTCATTTGGCCGCAATGTGCTGTCAAGGGTCCTTGGTTCTTTCGTAAGCAAAGGTTGGTGTCTTTGTGGGCTTTCACATTTTCTTACTGTCACCATCCACAACTTTCAGATTGATCAAGACACTGTGACACTGAACAAGAAAAAGCAGTTGCTAAATATGAATAAATCATATTGAAATACTCTTCTCATTTGTCTTTCAATTTACCTGCCTATCCCACATTTTTCTATTACTGCACAATTCAATTGCGTGCTAAAATGCATTTCATTGTACTTGTACTTTTTACAGTGTCAATAAAGTTTAATCTAATCTAATGTAATAAAAGTTGCCTCCTGTGACAAACCTCCCATGAGGACGTGTACACATCTAACTCAGTTCGGGGAGATAACAGACAGGTGCTCGCAAAGAAGGAAGAAACATCTTAGAAAATTTGAAACACTAGGCACAAAGAGATAAAAGACGACCTGGAGTCAGAGGAAACACAATATTATGGAGATTCATTTGTGGAAATTTGTGTTTGTTGTTTGTACTGTACTCTTTAATGTTACAGGTAGGTTCACATAAAATGTTGGTTATGATGAAGTTAACATTAAATGTACCAAATATTTAATTAAACTTTGTCATACTTATTCATATTTAATAAGACAAAAGATGAGATTAATTAGAAAAGTATTTGTACTTTGTAAGTAAAGTAAAGATTGATGGCATTTTTTTACTTATAGAGCACATTGCAGGTATTAGCTAAACCAATAACATTGTTATTCAAAAACCTTTCAATTATTTTTTAAATACAAATGTCTTATCTTTAGGATCTATCAAGTTGAGTTTAACAGTACATCTTTTCTTCTGCCTTTTAAAATTGAAATATAAATATACGTACAGACGATCTCGATTATTTTGGCCATGAAATGTCTGTTGGTGCCAGTAAGACTGATATGATTATGTCTTTACCTGCTGCTTTCTCGATACAACACAATCACTGCAGATTCAAATGCCTTGTTGATTATAATAATCCAATGAGAATACTCAGACTGGTTGCAACTGACAAAAAGGCTACAGTAACTCAGATAACCACTCTGTACAGTCGTGGTAAGCAGAAAAACATCTCAGAATTTGCAACTCCTGAGCAGAAGACCACATTTGGTTCCATATCTTTCAGCCAAGAATAGAAAGCTGTGGCTGCAGTGGGCAGGTTTTTTAGGTTTTTAGTGACCTTCCCAGCGACCAGATATGAATTAAAACGAACATCTTTGATGTGGTAAAACAGACATTTAAAGTCGAAGTCCGTCAAGACCTCCCTCAGCATGCTATGGATGACTCGTCCTTCATGTCGAGGATCGTTACTGGTGACAAAACCTGGGTGTATGGGTACGACTCTGAGTCGAAGCAGTGGAAGAGTCCATCATCAACTGCAGGTCCGCAGTTCGACCAAGTGCATGCATATCATCTTTTTCAACATTCGCAGCATTGTGCGTTGAGAATTCATTCCCATGGACCAGACCGACGTTAGCGAATTCTGCTGCTAGGTTTTAAGCCATCTGAGGGAGGACGAATCTCAAAGCTAAAGCTACCGGCTCTGTGGTGTGCGAATCTCAGAACTTTTTGATACCACGTTATATTAGTATAGTGTTCCCAATAAACTGCTCAATGAGTGTAGCAATGTAAGGAAAAATGGGCAAAACTGCTATGCAAGTTAAAGATTCTAAACCCCTAATGACATACTTGCAGTCTTTCTTTGCCCAAGGTTTGTGAGGGTATAGATCGTTCACACTGAATTTCACAGTGAACATTTCTAAGACCAAGTACAAGCAATGGTTTGTATTTAAAATGGATTCCAATTTTCAGAGTAACAATTACAAAACGTTGATTGAAATATTTAATTAACATTGAACCTGACCAGCATATAACTGCCTGGTCTTGTTTTCTATACTTTTAAATTATTGTTAATTTAATGTTTATTGTTAATTGAATGTTTAATCAAAAACAGCTTAATCGAATGCAGTAAAATTATGCATTTTCTACATTTCTATTTTATCTTTGCTTTCCAACATATTCTTCAAACTTTTGACTATCTGACATGCTTAGTGACAGAGTCATGATGGATTAAATGACTAATTTGATTCATTAAATTAAAAGAAAAATTCCATAAAACATTTTATACTGTGTATAGTAGCAACACTTTAAAAATGCTTCCTGCACTCGCATACAGTAGATCAGGAAATAATGTTTCCAATATAAAATTGATCTTCAAATACATTTAAAGCCATAAAGCATTTCTTCATTCATTTACCTTTTGATTAAGCAATATAATAAGGGTCAAGATTACAGCTCAAATTATGCAAAACCTGCACATATGTTGGGAAATTTAAAATAAACTGAGTTCCTAGCGAGAATTTAGAATTCTTTTAGAAAAGATATTAACTCTGGTATTTTTTAAGAATAATTTGTTAGGTAGACATTGCAGATGCATTAGTACATAAGCAATGCATGTAACTGTGTTCTCTTTTATTTCTCCATCAGGCTCATTTTCCCAACTAGATGGTAAGTTTTGGATTAACATAAACAGGCTTGGGTCAGAAAAATAATTATGTATACAGGATAAGCGGGATAGACGATAAGAGAGTGAAACATTTTCAACTTTCTATTACCACTTAAAAACATACATGAGTTTATTATTATAACCAAGTCATGTACTCATCTACGGTATGTAGATGTGTTTATGTGGTTAATTGTATAATGCCTAATTCCATACATAATTCTTAATTTGTGTGTTTAGTTATTTGTTCATTTTTTAAAATCTTTTCTTCCTTCCTTCCTGTTTTCTACCAGTGTGTGGTCGGCCTCCCTTAAACAACAAGATTGTGGGTGGTGGCGATGCCATTCCCGGTGCTTGGCCTTGGCAGGTCAGCATTCAGACAAATATGAATCATTTCTGTGGAGGCAGCCTGATCAATGAGCTCTGGGTCTTAACAGCTGCTCACTGTTCCCCAAGGTGTGGATGGAAAAACTCTAAAATAAATATACAATAATAATGTGGCTGCTCGCATTTTGAATTGTCCTATACTGCATTTGTACTGGAGTTCTTTTTTTATGACCGTTTATTGTAAATATAAATGTTGGAACGATTAGTCATTGTGACATTATATGGCAGACAGTAGCAGCAGATTATCAGTGAGATTCAGTCTGACTCACTCTGTACTTTGATTTTCAGCACGAACGACAGAGTCTATCTAGGGATGGGAAACCTCGAAGGGCCTAACCCTAATATGCAGCAAAGAGGCATTATCAGAGCTATCATACATCCGTCCTATAACTCAAACAACAACAATGACATTGCACTACTCAAGCTCACTCTCCCGGTGAATTTTAACAACTATATCATGCCGGTGTGCCTAGCAGCAGCCAACAGTGATTTTCCCCCTAAAACTGATGTCTGGGTCACAGGATATGGTGACATCAGGTATGGTGGTGAGTAGACCATGAACAGTGAACGTGCTTTTTTTTTAATGTTTAATTTTTTAATATTAAATGTATAAAGATGTTTTTTTTAACACACGTTGGTAAAAAAATATTATGGATTTCCATAGCGGTTCTGCCATCCCCTAAAACCCTGCAGGAGGTGCAGGTACCAATTGTCAGTAACAGTGACTGTGCAAAATCTTACAGTTCTGATACCATCACAGGCAATATGATGTGTGCTGGCCTCACTGAGGGGGGCAAGGACTCATGCCAGGCAAGAAACCAACCCTTTTTTTTATAAGTCTGGTCACAGTACAGACTCACATGGCATAGAAAAGCAGGAATGTACATGTAGCTAACAGCTTGTTGTCCATGCAGGGGGATTCTGGAGGTCCACTGGTGTTCAAGCACAACACAACCTGGGTTCAGGCTGGGATTGTGAGCTTTGGCTATGGCTGCGCTTTACCTAAGATCCCTGGTGTGTACACCAGAGTGTCTCAGTACCAAGACTGGATAAATAGCTATATTACAGCAAAACAGCCTGGATTTGTTACAGTCTCAAATGGTAACCGTGGCTCCCCCAATCTCTTCTGTCTGTTCCTTCCCATCTCCATCATCCCACTCCTCCGCTCCTATTCTATAGTCTTCTAGCGATGATACAAAAAAGGAAACAAGTGCAGAAAGACCTTAAGATGCATACTGTATTTCCATTCTTTTATTCATTTTACCTAATTCCAATTCCATCCAATTCAAAGCACCAATGTATATTACATGACTTTCTACACAGTATTTCACCTTTTTGCCTGCTCATGTCTGGAATACCATGTAAACTTGAGATTCAACCCTCCGGGATGAGGATTTCATATGAAAAACATGTACAGGAAATCATGTGCATAAATTTGTTTGCCAAATATAATAAGTAAAATATAATCGGTTTACTCATTAACAGCAATTACACTGCATCACATCTCATCTCATCTCATAAAAGATAAAACTTGGGACAAGGAAATACCGGACTGAAAAAGCACCATATACTCGCTTATTCACCCAGCATAAAACTTTGAAACACATGTATTTCCCCATAACTTTTATTACACAGAATGAGCTTTGTGTTGCATATAATTTGAAATCTGAACCAGACATTGCATCTACTTGTTTAAATAAATAAACAAACACTGCTTTATAAAACCTCAAAATTCCTATGTGAAATCCCAGAAATTATCTAACAGGATGAGAGAAACATCACAGCTTTTTCATGAACTTTATCTCAAAGCAACCTATTAATTATTAACCTATAATGTGCCGTATGACTAGCCTCTTTCCATGTTCATTATTCAGAGTATATATATTTTTTTTTAAATACCAAGATAAATAAAAAGGAAGAACAAGTACAAATAAATTCTTTATTACTTCAATAACTTGCATAAAGGAACATTAATATATAAAAGTAGTACACAGTTAAATATTCACCATAGCAAAACTTGCAACAAACACAGAACGGACTGATGAGCTTGAACAGTCTTTATAGAGGAAACTGGCTAGTCGCTGTCTGCATCATCGCTGATAATCCCCTGCAGGTTGCTCCAGTTTGTTGTTCTCTTGCGGGGCCTCTCTTTGTTGTCCTCCTCACTGTCTGAATCAGAGTTCACCACACGTCTGTAGGCTGTCGGTGAAGGTGATCTGCTCTGAAGACTCGTCCATGGTGATGCAGCTCGCCGTTTAGAACGACCTGAAAAACAAAGAGATTAACTTACAGTACAGGAAACAGAAACAAAGGAGGAAGATTGTTCAAAGGGATAGTTCAGATTTTTTCCAAGTCTGTCTGAAAATACCATAGGTCTATAAGTTTTCCTCCTCTGCACGCTGACCGTGGAAGTTTGTCACACAGAATGTGTGTATAATATAAGCAATCAGAGCCAAATCCTACAAACCTCATTCCAAAGTTCACCTAAGATTTATCTGTATTTTGTATGAAGATAACTCTCTTCAACTCCCACCCCCCGGAACCAGTCGGATGGCTATTTCCAGTTAGCCATATGGCTAGTTACTTTGAAAAAAATATATAAATAAATTTGATTTAGCTCAGTGGGACTGCAGAAGCGTCATGAGTCTCAGCTAAATTTTGAAATGAATTGTGTTATGGAATGTGGTTTGTGGGATTTGGCCCGACTTACTTTCACTGTTCTCCTATTCTGGGTGACAAAGTTCACGGTCAGTGTGCAGAGCAGGAAAACTTAGAATGACCAAGACCTACTGTATTGTAATGTACATATATTCACCTCAATTTTGATTTAAGACAGACATAAAAAATATCCAAACTACCCCTTTAAAGAGGAGTTGTTTTGTTGGTAATGTATTAATGTATGTAAGGTATGTATACAACATCTTTACTAGAGTCCAATTACTGGGAAATGAACAAGTTTAAATCGACGTCTTCAGTATTTAGCTGCAAATTTTCATCCCATAGGTGTCGACTTGGACATGTTTTTCTTATTCCAGCTCTCTGGCAAAGGTTTATGTATTTACAAAGTTGTTTTTAAAATTTCTCCAATATTACTTAATGTTGTGTTTTTAACAAGCTATTATTAAATCATCTACTGTGTTCTACAGCCATACCTTCTAATAACATGCTATTTCTTCTGAACAATCTAATTAATTTAAACAACCTAAAGTTTATTCATAATTTATACATCATGGATTTGGGACTAAAAGTTTCACTAATTGAGCATAGTGAACCACAACTACAACGAATGTGCTAAAACAAGTGTTACGTTTTGTCCTGGATCAAGAAAATCAGTATATCAGCGATGTACCCTGAGTGGTGATTATGTTGCTGACATCCAGTTCTGCCAGCTCCTTTGCTTCCTCTCTCTTCATTCTAGCCTTCTTACACTTTTCTATGGATGGCTGACCTAAAGGAGACAAGTATTGACACCTGATATTATTACACTCCACATAGACATTAAATAAAATAAATATACTTGTAGAGGAGTTAAGTTTCTCTGACCTTCCACCCCAAGATCTTCAAGTTCTTTCTTCAGCAAAGCCACCTTGGCCTTCACCGAGCGACAGCCCTCGAACAGCTTCTTATAGTTACGCCACACACCACAGAGACTGATGTAGCGCTTAAGTCTGGACACGGCTTTATTCTCCTCATCCTGTAGGTCAAACAGTCAGCATTGAACTGATCATAAACACTCAAACTTGGTTATGCAGATTTAATGGGTTTTCAATTCTGTTTATTCACAAAGGTTCTTTAACAACATGACCTGGACAGTACTGCTGGCTTTAATTTAATTAATAGGTTCGTGTTAATGTGCTTGTACATGCTAATATGTTATTGTTTCTATAGTAGTGTCATATTCAAATTCATAACATTAAAATATAAAAATCTGATAAATTTCATTCTCATTAAATCTATAAAGGCAAATTTTAACAGGTAATGAAAATGAACAAAAGGTGAAATTGACAGCCTTATCATTCACCTTTCCTCCTTTGGCCTTGCTGTCGCTCCTTTCTGTACTCTTTTTCTTCGACACACTCCTTTTTTTCTTCTCATCTTCCAGTTTCTGTTTCGGTGCTCCTTCGTCTTCCTCCAGAGAGGGCAGGGAAGAAGAGGAGTCTGAATCATTTGCCTCTTTCCTGTTTTTATCCTTTGCTTTCATTAGGGAAGAATAAGATGGCTGACGTGAGAAGACCTCACAGTAAAACTAAGAACAGGATTAAATTGAAAAAGGCAGAACCTGTACCTGTTCCTTTCACTTCTGCATCAGAGGACATTTTATTAACAGGTTTCTTTTTGCTCAGTTCTTTGTCACTCTCATCATCACTGCTCTCACTCGTTCCTTTCCTTTCCATTTTCTCTGTCTCGTCTTCTTCACTGTCAGAGCTACTCCCAAAGACTTCCTTCTGCACTTTTCTCACAGCCTCACTCTCCGGTGACTTTGATTCTTTTTTATCCTCTTTTCTTTTTTTCTTCTGAGCCGCTGCTTTGCTCTTTTTTCCAGCAACCTTTTTGTCACTTTTGTTTTTAATTTCTTCTTCACTTACCTTCTCCAAGCTGTCTGAACTTAGATTCTGTTTTTTCTTTCCGTCTCTAGCTTTTGCTTTTTTCTGATTTTCTTTTGCTTCATCGCTCACCTCGTCCTCGCTGTCAGAGCTCTTGCTTGGTTTTGCTTGCTGATTTTCTTTGTCTCCTTCTGAACTGCTGGAGCTGATGTCATCATCTTCCTCACTATCTAAAACTTTCCCTTTCTTCTTTTTCCTCATCTCCTCCTCCTCTTCATCACTTTCTGTGCTTACTTCCCCCTTCCTATTTCTTTGCACATTGGATTTTCCTTTTGTCTTCTTCCTTCGAACCTTTGCTTGTTCTTCTTCACTTTCTTCTTCCATGTCCTTACCACTTCCCTCATCATCTCCTTCTTTAAACTGTTCCTCATTTGCTACTTTCTCTATTCCAGAGTCTGGGGAATCTGAAACACAGTGATTGTAAGGTTAAACAAAATGTACTCCTGAAGATCCATAGTTGATGGTTAATGCTGGCTTGTCCTTTATACGATCACCAACAGCAACCGAACTCCAAAGCTCAGCACTCTCAGAGATGCTCCATTTACACCTGGTGTTAGTGTCCTTTCTAAAGATCAGATGGGTGGTCAGTAAAGGCAGATATATTTTACTTCATCTTCTCCTGTCTCAAACAAACTGGATGGACATGTCAAAGGCAAATAACCTTTTTTTATGCAGATACGGACAGATATGTTTTGTGTCACTGCCCTCTGTTCTTGGAAGTAGCAGACTGTCCGTCTGCTACTGCCCCCCCCATGGAGTCAACAGTGCGATGTGCCTTAACAATGTCCCCTGGGTGTTTGGAGGAAATGTACAGTAAAACCTTGAATTGCGAGTAACTTGGTCTGCGAGTGTTTTGCCAGACAAGCAAAAACTTTTAATAAATGTTTAATTGATAAACGGGCGGGGTTTTGCACTACGAGCAGTACATATACGCTTTGTCATTTGATCACAATTAAGCCAATGGTTCTTCTCTCTCTCGCATTGCAGAATTGTGGGTAATCGTCTCCCATGCTAGGTCTCAGTGTGTGTGCGTCACTCGTATGGTCAACATCCATGCGTGCGTGTACTGTTCACTAAAGCATTGTGACTACGTGTGAAAGCAGCATATTATATAAGTGACCATCTTATAAACAAAACGCAAAATGGAAACTGCTGGTTTTTAAAAGCAAAAGAAAGCAACAGGCAAAATCATTAGGATGACTGTGGGTGGTTCTGCAGAATGCTCAGTAAAACCTAGTAACTATTTTTTTTAGCTAAAAAACCTGCACAAATGGTATCCGACAACAAAGGGGCCTCAAAGAGTTGTCACGCCAAATACTGACTTCGTTTCATTAATTACTGTTCACGGGGCTTTATAGTTTGTTTGTTTGGTCTTTGGTAAAGGCAGCCTTGCACTGCAGCATTTATTTGAAAGTGCCAAGACTTTTGCACCATACTTAAGAATTTGATTTTTTTTTTTTTTATTCTTCTGTATAATCATCCTTATATGACAAGCCCATTTAGTGTTTGTTGCCAAAAAGGTCTATTTGTGTTTCATCTTACTCAGTATTCTGGTTCAAGTCACATATCCAACAGCATCTAGTGCCTAATAAATACACTTGCCTATTCACACACACACACTTGCTCTCTACGGGCAACTTGGAAACGGCAATTATCTTAACCTACATGAATTTGGACTGTGGGAAGAAACCAACCAAGCACGAGAAAAACATGCAAACTCCATGTGTAACAAACCCGAATCAAACCAGGACCCTGGAATTACAAGGAGACAGTGCTAACCACTATGCCTTCGTGGCACCTCACAAAACTAAAACATTAAATTAGGAGTGAAAGGTGTGTCCAAACTTTTTTACTGTCATATTTATTAAACACAACAGCATGTCTATGTTTTTTCTTTTTTAAAAGTATTTGGCCAAACCTGCAATAACATTGTATATGATTACATAAGTTAAATATGAAGTTGGTCCCCCTTTTGTAACTATACCAGCTTCTACTCTTCTGGGAAGACTGTCCACACGATTGGAATGTTTCTGTGGGAATTCGTGCCCTTTTATTTTGTAGAGCATTTATGAGGCCAGCACTTATGTTGGACAAGAAGCCCTGGCTCGCAATCTCCGTTCCAGGTGGAGCCAAAAGTGGTGGATCTGGTTGAAGTCAGGACAGTCAAGTTCTTTCACACAACTTTATAGTCCTTGCTTTGTGCACTGAGGATGTCTTGGTATGGTGAAGCATTAAGATTGCTCTTCACTGGGTATAAGTGGCCTGATTAAAATACCTAAATTTAATAATTAACAGGTTATAGGTAAACACTAAAAAAGGTTTGTCCATATAGTGCACAAGGCGTGATCAGGGGTAACTCAGATAAGATAAACAGCATGATATTGTCACCTGGAGGCGATGATGAAAACCGTGATTTCTTCTTTCTAGAAACATCTTCGTCCTGCGTCTCTTCGTGATCATCTTCGTCTTGCCTTTTGCGTTTATTCTGGTTCTGTAGCGGAGCCACAATCTTTATCAAAGGTTCGTCATCACTGCTGTTGTCCTGTAAAGGTACAAGAGATGCAGGGTTTCTGATTAAACAGCTGAGAAAGGTGCACTGAGTCAATGAAGTCCAGTACCTGGTCCATACCTGCATGTTTAGGAGTTCCTCTTCTACGATTCGCTTGAGCAGCTCCCTGTGTTCTGCACTGAGCGACTCCCTGCCCACATGCTCCAGATACTTCTTCCGTAGTATGCCAAGTGTCAAAGCACTACACACAATCAAGACGTGCACTTCAGGTTTCACGTATACGACACGTGCATGAATAAGCTCCAGGGTTTACTGTGTTTGCAGGAAACATGTTTAAAACCATCCCTCGCGACAGTCCCACACCACTTCCTACGTCATAAAAACACTGACAGGAAGTTTTCCTTTTTTTTAAATATACATGAAAAGCAGCTCACCTGAGGTCCGAGCACCTCTGCAGCTCACGTGAGACGAATTTGCGGATAGCCTCCGCCTCTGAAACCATCGCTAGTTACGAAGAGTACTTATCTTATCGGGAGAAAACGACGCAAAGATGCCGCGCACTTCCAGGTTTGGCGCGCTCTCTACCGGCCGCGCGCACGCTGCATTGCGTCATCACGTACTCTCTTCCTGTCGATTCGGCATCCCTCTGGTCCTTTCTGAACAGTTCAATATTCAGCGTTTTTTTTTCTGACACATTAAGAAATAATGCGTCGAAAAATACTGTTAAATCTCACTCAATTGCGTGTCTCCGCCTGAGATGGCACTAGACACAAAATGCGCGTGCCCGAGACGAATACCGAGTAAGGGGCGGGGCCTCTCAGTGACGCAGAAATTGAACAACTACTTCTAGGTATTTGGCATTCGGCAAAATATTGAGATATATCCAATAATTACACTATTTAAACCTTATTATTTAATTTAAACCAGAATTTTACTTGTAAAGAAAAAGTCCATCATGGATGACTTGCATATAAATATTTATAATTAATATGCAATCTTAATTTTGTAGACTAATCACCGTTTACTGGGCTTATAGTTTCCTTCTTATAACTGAAAATGACGATTGGTGATCCACATTTAAATTACGTTATTTTAGTACTTTTTACTATAATGATACAACAATAAATGAGCAAATTTACCCATTCCTCTTCTTAAACCAAACAAATCTGCAATGTGTCTAAATTGTGAATTAATGTTTTAATCTAGACTGCTGGTAAGTACTAACACTAATTTGTTTTTCTCTTACAGTTTGTGTTTGATTAACAATTGATTAGCTTAATAAACTTTGAAATATACCCATTAATTATACTCTTTACAAATATTTAATTTAAACCAGAAATTTACCTGTATAGTAAAAATCCACCATAGACAACTTGCATATTAATCTTTATAATTAATATGCAATCTTAAATAACTTCCAAGTATATTTTGTAAGCTAACGAGAGCTCTGGTTGATTTCTATTTTTCATTAAGCTTTTGGTCTTTTTCATTTGGGTAAGTTTCCTACATTTCCCACAATGCCATATGTCTGTTTACCTGCTGAAAAGTTCCCCAGTGGGACTTGCCTCATCTTTGCCTGAAAAGAACAATGCAGCATTTGTTGATGCAGCCTTGTGTTTATACTCTACTGCAGTGATCTTCAACTCCAGTCTTGGAGGACTGGATGATTCTTCCAACACAGATTATTCAAATAATCTGTTACTTAATCAGATCAGTTGGTGTTTAGATGTTAGTGAATAACTGTATTGGACACTGACCATCTACGACTAAAGTTGATGATCACTGCTTCACTTAAACAGATAAGGTTACATCTTTTGTGACAATATGGCAGTCAACGGCTTCACACTCATCTCATACCTGTCTAATCTCTGCTTTAACTCAGCAACAACTGTCATACAGTAGGTATATACCTATGCTGCACTTAGGACCTTTGAATCCAGCATTTGCTGGATTTCCAGGTAAAATGACATTAAATTACACCAGTAAGATAATAAGAAAGAAAATACACCCTTTCTTTTTGTTTTAGGAGTCAACAGTGAAACTTGATCACTATCCCTTATGTCAATTTTTTTATTTTCCGTGTTTAGCGACCCTAATGGAAGTATATGCTGTAAATAATATCTATAAATAATTTATTTTGGGCATTTAACTGGATCAGTGCTGATTCTGTAGATGATTGAATTAAGCTGTATGTGAAAATAATCCAAACCAATTTATGAACAAACCATGTACATTTCATAGGTGATTCACATACTGTACCTATGCTGTTATAATTGCCTAGGGGCGCTTAACTGAAAACTCAGTTTCCTTCTTGCTCAACTCTACCTCATGCCCCCATTAACAGCCGTGTAAGATTAAGTTTTCCAATAGGGGTACTATTATGGTCAACTGCCTTTGTGCCTATACTAGCAATGTAACCTTGGCACACAACCACTAGCTTCTCATTGGAGTGTGTAAAAAAAAAAAAAAAAAAGTGCCAACCAACAAATTAGCACCACAATCACTAATAAATGCACCTTGAATTTCTCACTGTGAAAACTTTTAATTAATTTCTGGGTAGACTTGTCCTTTAAGCCTATTGTGCTTTTTTCTATAAATACTGGCTTTATTATAAGGTCTTCCATATCGTCAAATGATTTGCAAAGCATTCATATTTTTTAAACAGTCTTTTATTAATGGACCTGTTTATAAAATAACAACCACCATTAGTTATGGGCAGCATAACATGCTACCGAACAAAGCTTACCGATCTCGTACCAGTCAGAAAATTCTGATAATACTGGGCATATTAACATGTATTCCTTAATTTTAAAAACAATTTAAGAGGGTAAGCATTACATTTTTGTCTCACTGGTTCCGAGAACAATTCCCATGAGACATTTAAGAGCTAACAGTGGTCTAGTGCAACAACTCTTCAAATTCTATTTACAGCAGTTTGACAGGTTAGCAATTGGTCCTTATATCCATGTTATCTTCAAGAGTCAAAGTCATCCACTTATAAATGGAACTGCCAGTTACTACAGTTCTATCTGCAAGAATGTGTATCCATAAGGCGTTTCACTTCATGTTAGTCCAAGTAAATAGTCAGACATTTCCATAATTACACACATTTTGGGGATGCTAAGCAACTGGCTTATTGGGCTTTTAAAGATTTAACCTGAAAACATGCTCACTGCCTGCCTGCTTAATGAAACAACAGCAGATTTCTACACAGAACAGAACAGTACCTCCTTAAAGAAAGACTCCAGTGTTTTTCAACTATCCCTTCCGTAGCATATGGGTGAGGATTACAAAATTGACATATTCAGATACTTAAAAGATGTCTAAGGATGTGTGTTTTTAATCAATAAACATTTACTCAAACTTAAATTCTCTTACTCATAGGTACTATACGTAAATTACGTTCTAAACTGCTATGAATTATTATAGGGATTTCTAGAGAAAAAAAAATCTTTTGGGAAATTGTAGGAAAATTGAATCAACCCCCATAACAGTTTTTCTAAGACTCAGGTTTGTCTCCATCATTATCATGTAATGGCTATAGTTTCATTCTGTATGTTCACTTTACAGGAATCACCCCTAGCCATTATACTTTAATTATAGGTATGTGTTGTCGGAACGGGTTTTCCGGGCTTTTCCCCAGGACAGTCGCAATCAGACGCAGTTAAAGAGGAGAAGGTTAAAAACACTGAAGTGTTTATAAAACAAGCCATTTAAACACTTATGTTGGGGTACTTAAAGTGAAGGAAACATTCAGGACGGTGCCCACACTAGCAGGAACATACTCATACTCGACTAATGTATGATGCATGAGTTAATACCGTTCTGCTGCTATCATTCTACACACGCATCCGCATAGAAAAACGTCACAGTTCACCATTACGCATTCACAATTCCCGCACACAAACATATTTCAAGCGTATTTTTTTTTTAATTGAACATTGTGGACAATAAATAGAACAGATTAATAAATAAAAACGAAGCAAAAAATAAGAATGATTTCCAGTCATCCTCATAAAAAATAAAATAAAAAGAAACCACACTGTGGCTCTTGAGATTATTTCTTAGTGCAGTGTTACTGTACCCAAGATCAATTCCCATCGCTGTTCAACCACGCCCCCCCTCACCCATCCATCCTCGTTTCCGAGTCCCTGCATATAAATTATTCACAATTTTCCTGTCATAGTACCATTAGGCTCATCTAACTACTATATGCTTAGAAAATCCCCCTCCATTCTTATGATTAGTCCTTGTACACAGTCTGCTGTCCGTGCCCCCTCTCGTCATGCATAATATGTCTCCGTACATGGATCCTCCTCACTCGTCTGTCTCCACCCCCCGCACCAGCCCCATCTTCTTCTGACTGACCCACGCCTGGAGAGGACACACCACCCGAGTCCAATAAACCCATGCCTCTATTGCCTGACCCCCGGCCATTCTCATAGATCAGTATGTTTAAGGTTTCTTCAAAAATGCGAGCTTCTGGGAACTCAACCTATGAGGACAAAGCAAACCACAGACAATGATAAGTGAGTGACATACAAATAAGAGATCAAACTTGAAAGCAAACAAATAACAGTAAACCAGTGTATGCATGGTCTTTGCTTACTTTGGTCTGTTTTTTCTCAGTAGCATAAACGATGGAGGTACAGCAAACCTCTGCGATCTTGCGTCCTTCCCCATAAAAGGACCAGCAGCAGATTTCATCTCCGAGCACGTCTTTAATGAAAAGCACTCTGCCGTTGAAGCGGAGCCCCAGTTTATCAAACAGCTCGATGTTCTTCAGCAAGTTGTCGTCAGAGTTGCTGAAAAAGCAATGAGGGGGTTTTAGAAATTTTATGCACATACTACAAGAATAGTTTTAGTCATCCCCGTCATGTTAACGTCTCACATTCATAAAGACATGCCACTTCCAAGGTAGTACATAAAAATTTATTAACTTAATCCTTGGAATTTATGATCGATACTCTCACAACGTACAAGTCCTGAAAAAGCACCCATGTATTATTTACTATTAGTATTAAGAGGTAAAGAAGCACTGGTCAATCGACCCGTGTCTGGAAGTACAGTGGAACCTTGGATTACGAGCATAATTCGTTCAGAAAGTGGACTCGTATTCCAAAACACTCGTAAACCAAATTGAATTTTCCCATAAGAAATAATGGAAACTCTAATTATTCGTTCCACAGCCCAAAAAAATAAATACATAAAAAATAATTAACACAAAATATAGTAAAAATAAAACAAATTAACCTGCACTTTACAGGGTCACAGTGTTATAGTAAACAGTACACGCGTGCACGGATGTTGATTATACCAGTGAGAGACGCGCACTAAGACCCA
>JAOVVA010000026.1:21509786-21545566 GCA_028565275.1 Leiocassis micropogon | reverse complement strand
AAAATTTATTAAAAATCTTTGCTCGTCTTGCGGAACACTCGCAAACCGCGTTACTCGCAATCTGAGGTTTCACTGTAGTCAGTTTTCAGCTTGATCAGCCATAACCATGCTCGCTCATGGGAAACGGGTGGCATACATGTCAATAGTGCTTCACTCTGAGTAATTTATACCGCTCCCTACCAGTATTTGATTAGCAAGCCTTAGCAGGTTGGTAACCATCATATCATTTTCAAATGGGTTTAAATTTTTTTATTTGGATATTTTTAAGTGAGAGAAAGTAACTTACAAAGTTGTGTAACCTATAACATGCCGTTTCAAAGAAAACATAAAAAGTTATTTAAAATTCCATGTTTTCCTATGAACATACCATTGGATTTTCCATTTAAGAAAAGACAAAACATTTTGTGTACATGGTCATTTGTTCTTTAAGATCGGCATGTCAGACTTTATAAAAAATTGAAAATCTTCAAACGGCTGTTTGTTTCACACAGTGCAGTGCAACACATTTTCAGGAAAGGGCTTTCTGCCATCTTCTACATACAGTACATGAGCTCCAGCGATTGGTTAGCGTTACTCAGGATTATCGGGAAATAAATAGAAACCATTCCACCCACCACTTGTACGCTAAGGGTTCTCCAAAGAAAACACCTATGATATAACTTATGCGTTTCCAGCCTCAGTAGCATATAGCATAAAGGGGTTGAGTGCATATGTGCTGACAGTACCTGGTATAGGAATATTTATTGTTCCCTCTATTATTCTGCAACTTCACCACAGGCTGAAACAGATTTAAAACAAATTTCAGATTTCCGAAATTATTCTGCAAGATTACTTCACAAGCACTTCTCAGTGGATGCCTGTGTTTACAGAATGCCAAACATTTTCTCTCACCTTCTTGCAGGTGGCGATCATCTGCTGCTCCTCCTTGGCAGAGGTGATCATGGGGATGCGACAGCCTCCCTCATAGATCTCACTGCGTTTCTACAGGATGAAAAAAAGTGTTCACACCTTGAAAGAGACATCCTAATATATGTTAACAAAAGGAGAACTGCTGTAAGACAAGTGAAAAAAAATATGTATGTCTATTTTAACAGCATCTTTTTGCTGAAACAATGGCTGCGGTTTTTAGAAACAATTATCACATCAATTTAACACATCTTAATTTTAGAAAGGTATGTTGCCACCTTCCCCACTAACTGAAAGCTCCAACACTGAAACAATTAACATGAACTGGCATTCAGAGCAGTGAAAAACTTCTGCAGACCACCAAAGTGGAATTTGTTTATTGAGAAATATTTATTGTAATTAATCTTAGCTTAAATAGTATTGCATGTAGACAATATGGACAAAAATATCCGAAAACCTGACCATCATACCCATATGTGCCCGTTCCGAAACCAACACAGAATTGTTTTCTCCCAACGCTTTGCTGCTCCCACTCTTTTTAACCTTGCAAAACCATGTCTTCATGAACCAGAACCATGCACAAGGGCATTGTGTTTGCCTCTTATTTGAAGCAAAAGAAAATCTTAATGCCACAGCAAACAAAAACATTGCTCGCTCATGGGAGACATTGTGTGTACACAACTAACCAGAAACAGTTTGAGTATAGCTCATATGTGGGTGTGACAGTCAGGTGTCTTCAAACCTTTGGATGTATAATGTGCACAATGTCAACACAGTATGAATCACACAATCCAAATGTTCCCTCAGCACAAATAACGTCATCCCGATCACGCTATTCAACACATATGTCAGCTCATGTTGCCTGTATCTATTTTACGATATTTGATTATAGCATTGATGTACGATTGTGCAAGGAGGCTGACCTGCAGTGTGGAAAGGCAGTGCTGAATGAGACCCTGCACTCTGTAGTACTGTGCCTCCTTCAGTACCTCTTCCAGCTCCCTCTGGCTCTCAGGAAGTGGCACTGTGCCATCGCGAAGGAAGTTCAACACCACAGGGAAATGGCGTCCACACCTGTCCAACACGACCCAGCCTGGAGATAGAGAAGATGCCCCAAGCTGAAACTCTGAGCTAAATACTTGCTACACAGTGCATAGCCCTAACCCATAAAACAGTCATGCTCTTTAGCCCAAGAATGAGGGTCAAAATGTTCTAGGGATCTTTAAGAAAGTTCAGTCACATATTAACTGGCGTAAGTGCAAAACAAGGCTGCAATTCCACAAAGATTCACCAAGAAATTGACAGAGACATGAGCTAATACTGTATGTAGTGGCTCTCATAAATATACAGTTAATTCATTACTGATTCATATTGTTTTCTAAATGGGTGCTTTATCATAATTGGCACCCTTGGTATATCATAGAGAAAAAAAAATCTTTGTTGGCTTAATCTCACATTCAATCACTCTCACTCATTCTCTATACCGCTTCTCCTCTGCAGGGTCACAAAGGTCTGGAGCCTATCCCAGGGGACCCGAGGTACCCTGGATGGGGTGCCAGGGCACAAACACACGCACACTACAGGCAATGTGGAAATACCAAACAGCGTAATGTGCATTAGACAAAAGAAGACCTTTCTTTAGGGTTGAAGGCAAGATCAGGGGTTGTTAAATTTTAAACGTAGTACCATATACAAAGTCTGTTATTCTAATATTACTTTGTAGGAATGGGAATCACCAGTCAAACTAATGTAAAAAACAAATGTTATAAGGAATGGGCTACATTTAATTAATCATTAAACGTAAAATAATTTTTTTAATCAAATAAAAAAATATATAATAAAAAAAGGTTTACAATAATTTAATGATTAATTTAATGTAGCCAATTCCTTATAATATTAATTCTCATTTAAAAAGCAAGCGCAGCATTTAAACAATACAAAATAACTTTTAATAAATTAAAACTCGTAATAAATTTTAATACAACAGTTAACATTTAACTGAGCAGCACATACAATATCTCTATTATAATTATTTCTAAACAAACTTAGCAAATAATTCTCTCCTCCCACACAGGATGAAAATGTGTAAATATTGTGCAAATTGTATTTCAAATATTGTGAAAATGAGTGCAAGATATGTAGGATTATGAAAAAGGGCAACGTTTTACCTTCTCAAATACCTCCAAAGGCTCAAAACTCAACTTGACAGTGACATTTTCAACTAATTTGTGATCATGGTGTTTTGAGACTTGTGTAAGTTTTAATCAGTGGATTTGATATTAATTGGATTAATCTCAGTTTGGAGAAAAAGGCAGATTGATTCGCTTTTTAATACTGAAATGATATAAAAATGTGCTTCTGTTGTGCCACTCAGAAGCTTCTGCGCTCGGTAAAGAATAGGTTATATTTGAGGTTGATCTGCCCAACACCGGTCATTGCCAGTCAAACTTAAAACCAGTCTATTCTGGTCATTGACCGATCAACCGGTTCATCTCTCTTGTAAATGTAAAAATAATTTTTTAAAAATCGATTTTTAAGTCATTACTTTGTAATTTTTAAATAGAAATGTTTAGATGAAACAAAATGGCCCTGTTGGTATAAAGCTACCTCTACTTTAGGAACCCCTGCTTTAACTGCAGTACACACCTTCTAGGAAAACAGAACCAAACCTTATCACAATGACCACAAGTTACACACTGGCTCACCTTCTAAATCGATGGTCACCTCCATACTGCCGTCACATATCCTTCTGAGAAGGCTGTCCTCTTTGCTGAGGGTCTGGACTGTGGTGTAATGCAGGGATCCACCAACGTTCAGCTTCACATACTTACTGCCAGCCAGGCCTGGTCCTACCTTCTTCTCTACGCCATGGCTGGGGGTTGGAGGGGCATGACTGGGCTCCGGCACCACGTTCCCATCAGAAGCTTCAGCAGACATCAGGAAAAAGCACTTCTACCCTTGTAATGCTCTGCCTACAGATTAAACATAAAGGATCAGAAAGAAGCACTACGAAAACCAGCTACAGTTTTAACAAGAAAAAAAAAAGCCTTAGCCAATACCAGCGTTGTAAGGGCAGTGAGGTTAATCATCGTCGCATCAGGGATCATAAATAAGACGCACAAAAGACGTCAACGCCCAGGATAAACCACAATAAAATTCAGACACAATGACTCATTCTGGTGCTATTCTTAGTAGTCTTGAGATAGATATAAAACCAGCAGCAGCCCTGGGGTAAAATACACACAACCACTCTGCAATCAGGATCATTAGTTAGATAGATGGCTATCATTTAGACTTGGGTGAAATTTAATACCCATTTCCTCTTTGAAAAGGAATCGGGTCAATCAGTACGGGTGGCGAGACAGTGACAGATCTCACTAGCCAACTAGCTAGCTAGCTAATCCCAGGATAAAATACACTATATAAACGTTACTTATTTATGTACAGCCCACTCTTTCTGAAAATACTAAACACAAGCAAGCATTAGAAACAACACCGAAACCATAATTATCTAGCAAACACACACAATTTAAACCATGCTAGATTACTTTCATTCTCTGGCTAATGTTGTGGATGTTGATGGATGTGTCATGGCGGAACTAACTGCTTACCGAGCTGCGTGTCGGAGTAAGCGCCCTGAAGCTCTAACACAGCAAAACAATAAATAGTTTACATTTATTTCCCTCCATGAAACGCAATTTTACAAAAATTTTTGTCTTTTTAATTTTGTTTTTGCGTCAGCGTCCAAGCATTACTCGCTTCCTCTTGAGTACTTTCCATGGGCCGAGAAACTCTTCAGGCGATTGGTCAAAACGCACGTCTGTCACTTGTCATGTGGTGCCGCCTTTCACCATGTATAGAAGCACGCGCAGTAACTACGTACAAGGCAACGTACTGCCGTACTAAATAGTATGCTATGAAAATAGTGTATATGGTAGCTGTGAACCCCCAAAGCTGAGTATATTAGACATACTTTGTAGTACGGTAGGACGCACTTTGGGCATCGCCTGAACATTGCACGTGCACGCTATTGGGGCCTGATTTCCACCAATCATGACAGCTGATTTATGTAGGTCACTGTTTTGTTTTTGTTCCGGGAGTTTAAAGCAGTATTGTGAATATGAAACTGTATTAAAAATCTAATGATTATTTAATAATCATTGTTCAGTTAAATTTAATCAGTAATTAATTAATAAAAAAATCTTATAATAAATAAGATGGCACACCCAATGCCCAACCCTCAGCCACTGAATTCAGTGCTGGTCCCAAGCACTGATAAAATGAGAGGGTTGCGTCTGAAAGGGCATCCAACGTTAAAGATGTGCCAAGTTGTTGTGCAGATTGGATGGTCTGCTGTGGTGACCCCTTGATGGGGGCAGCCAAAAGACTAATGACAACAACATTCATCTTTCATATTGCTTATTCTGTGCACAGGGTTGCAGGGGACTGGAGTCTAAACCATGAAACAGGGCACAAGGCAGGGTACAGTCTGGAGCTAATCCATCACAGGACATGCACACACACACACACATAACAGGCGATGTGGGAACACCAGTTAACCTAATCTGCATGTGTTTGGATTGTAGACCACAACAAGCCTACTGTACGTAGTGAAAACCCAACAAGCACGGGGAGAATGTGCAAACTCCATGCACACAGACATGAGGCAGGAATTGAACCTTTGACCCTGGAGACACGAGGCCGCAGTGCTAACCACTACGCTTCAAGATAATAATCCAAACCTCACAATAATACAATAATGGGTAACAGATTATTCAAGTGTCAGGGCCATGAAAATGCCTATGACAGACCGTCATTTTGTATTGTAAGTAAAACACAGTCATCTAAAGACCCCCAGTAAAACTTGTCATCAAAGACCGTGACCTTCCTTGTGTTATTGTGAAAGTGGTCAGAACACAGATTAATTTATTACATTTATTATATGAATTATTATTATATAATATATTATATAACAATTATTATGTAAATAAAATGAATAGAAATGCTCATTGGACTTGCAATCCACTCTAGAGAAAACTGGTCTAAAGACTGGACTTTGAAGAATTTATCATAGAAGAATGTTAGAATTCCCTGCAATAAAGAAAAATTGGTCCAAAATGTCCAATGTCTGGCCTGACTGTCAGTACATTTTATAATCATATTTCACAGTGAAAGGTAATTTTATTATGTATCAATAATAGGTCACTAACAGCTTGGACCCCCAGAATGGGACAGGGATACCAGCCCAAACAGGCCTCAGTGCACATATAGTATACTGTAAATTCACACATCTAGTGGCAATTTATAAGGAAGGATATTGTTTTATAATATTTTATTACTTATAGTAGAATTATGTTTATATGGAAGGGATAAAACTCCACTATTAGCAGTTCTATAAACAGTGTTTTACCTGTTTTCAATGATTATGTAAGACATTCATTAACTTCAGCAAAGGCAAATGTTCTAAATGTTATATGGTATACTGTATTTTATATTTATTCACGATAAAAATAAGACAAGCCTTCACCATCCAAGAGACCTTTATTTATTCTTAAATCTTAGCAAATAAATTATGCCTTCATGACAATATATTATGTTGATTAATAAATAATATGAACAATTGAATATTAGTAATACTTCAATGCAACCGAGTCCACAGCTAGACTCCAAGTATGGCACAGTGGAAGAGACAAAAATTCACCGCTTAATAGTAACAACAAATCCATGATTGAAAAATAACATTATAAAAAGCAGTTCAGTTTGATACTGCAATCACAGCAAGCAGCTGATTTTTTTTCTTTATATTTTTGTCAACATAGTGCATATGCAACAACATCAACTCTGATAAACAATGATAGTAAGGATAATTGTTTGAATGAATCCTAAGCTGAAGCAATAAAATATACAATCGTTGCGTGCCCTAAGCATGAAAGACATTCCACCCCTTTAATCCCATAGTCATTCAACATTAAGCAGAAAGAGATTTATAAGAAACAGCAAAGAACATTATGAAACGCTGGCATTATTGGTCATTATTACATTATAAATGTAGGAAATACTATGGCAACTTGTGAAACATGGTTCTGACGTCACATTATGGGATGTCAATATGGCACTGGATCGTTGGCACTGGATCAGTTTCGTATACATCGGTTTTGTATACATAATATCTAATCAAAATATTTACATTCAACATATTGTGTTTTTTCATGTGTGTGTGTACAGGAGTATGAGTATAGTGGTATCATGTTTTTGTTCACGTGTTATGTGTGTTTGTGTGTGCTCCTGTCTCTTGTATTATTCACTCCCCACGTGAAAAAGTTCTCTCTCGCACTCTCTCTCTCTCTCTCTCTTTCACACCCCACAAGTTGCTGACTCACCCTTGAACTCGTACCCTTTTGAGCCTCATTCTCAGCATCACTACCTTGATCACTTTTAAGTCCCTAAGGCACCTAAAACATATCTGATCATGAGAAACCGGACACTCACGCTTAATCCTTTTTACTAGGGATGCACCGATACCACATTTTGTTAGACCAAGTATAAGTACTTTCATTTGGAATTCCATTTGAATTGCTAATACAGAGTACCAATACCTCTGTCCCAGAGTACAACATGAACAGAACTTTTTTGGAATTCCCCATGTCATCAAACACGCCTGCTATGGCCTTGCTTGCGCATGGACCTAGAACCTGCTTTGCATGTAGAGCAACTCTTTGCGGAGTAACGTCCTCATTAATCCACTGCGCAGGTAAACTGATGAGAAACACTGGACCGGACTATCAGTGATGAAATGTCCTGCAACAAGCTGGTGATGTGCTATTTTTTTTGTAAGTCAAACAGCTTTGAAAGCTCTAGGAATTATTTTTCAGGTAAGGAAAAAAAATTACTACATGCAATTGTGCTTACTGAAAAATCCATATATATTTACAAATTTATCTTATTGTTAATGTTTAACAGTTAAAACGTTTTTTGAGGGTGAGGCAGAAAACTACCAATTTTTTTTATGGTCTCTTTGGGGACTGCTAGTACCATGTCAAATGCTCATAAATAATGATGTCAGATCAATTTTCATCGAGTTTCATTTCATGCACCTAGGCATATAAGCAAATTTTCATGCCTGACGTGATTATCTTTTCCGAGCTGAAGTTTCTAATATAATTTTTGTATATCAAACATAATAAATATTTTGTCACTGAACAAAGTCGCTGTCAGCGAGTCAGGTTAGCAAAACTAGACTAGACTAGAGTAAAGAGACAAGCACTTAGTCTTACTTGTAATCTTATATCTTGTGAGCTTAATCTTACTTGTACTTGCTGACAATAAACTTAGAGGGACGGAAACCCAAACCCATGATTGCTGTTCCTGCAGTGCACTTTTTTCTTTTAATTTTTTTTTTTTTACATCCATCCATATAGGAACCTCTGCAGTCCAACTAGGGACTGTGAAGGCCAATGAAGACCACTGTATTTATTACCATTTTTACGACCGTGGTTGGACCTCACACGCACTACACACTACGGGCAAATTAGAAAAACCATTTAGCCTATTCTACATGATTTTGGATTGTGGGAGAAAACAAAAGACTAGGGGGAAACCAACCAAGCACAGGGAGAACATGCAAACACTATGCACGTTTGAACCTCAAAACCAGGACCTGGAGGTGCAAGGCGACAGTGCTAACCATTAAGCCACTGTGCTGACAGTTTTTATTACCACCACAAAAATAGTTCCACTTCATTCTCTCAACGAAGGTGTCAACAACATTGTCACCCGCTTTGACCAGCTTTGGAGGAAGAGGGGCTGCACATAGCGGCTGCGGTGAACTGGTATCGGTCCCGTAGTATCAGAACAATTTCACCAATACATTAGCGCAGTATCAGACGGATACCTGATACTGGTATTGGTATCGGTGCATCTCTACTTTTAACTATTTAATAGTCTCTTCTCTCTCAACACACAACACACACACACACACACACACACACACTGACACCGACACACGCACACTGTTACATGAGTCAGCAACGAGCAAGAGAGATACTGAAAATAGAGTGAAAAAAAGGAACGGTATAGTTGTTAAAGGATTGCAAGTGGGAGACAGAAATAATATCCTTCATTCATTTTCTTTTCCATCCTTAGGTTTGATTTCTTTCTTGTATGTTGCTTCAAATGGACACCTCATACTCCCTTGTGTCCTACGGAGAAACAGAACAAACAGACAGATCCACATGATTCCTTCAATCAGAAAGAATTGTACGGAAAAAAACATCATCTGAATGCCTACAAAAATGTCCTTGTGAATTTACAGTGGGTGATTTGGAGATGTTCGACCAACTTTATAGAAAGAAATAGAAAAAATAAATAAATTGCTTGTGGAAAATCCCACGCATTCAATATACTGTAATTATTATTAAAATGTTTCTCTAGATGTCAGACATACATTCTTAAAACATGTCAGATTAATTCATATATACTATTGATTAGCCTGATTCCATAATTGCTGTACATATTTGTTCACTGTAAACAGGAATGTTTTTTTTTTCTTTTAATGGTAATAGGCTAGCTGACTTAGTCTTGAAACAGAAGCGTGTTAATTGACAAATTAATATATTTATTACTCCAGTCAATTAAGAATAAGTGACATTTTCAACTATGTATAACTCAAGTTTTCCACTAGGAGCGTGGTGGCTCTGTCATAGCCTAGGTTTGATTCCCAGCCACTGGCTCCAGGGCATCCATACGACTGCTCCCAAGCCCAGATAAAATAGAGGAGATAGGTCGGGAAGGGCATTCAGCTGTGCCATATTGTATGTGGATCGAATGGTTCACTGTGACTATCTTGCTATTAGCCATCCATCCATTTATCCATTACCTACAGTACAAAGCTTATCCTGTGTAGAGTCGAATGGGGTCTAACCCCTAGCCAGGGAGCCCAGGGCACAAGGCAGGGTGTATTATGGACGGGGTGCCAATCCATAACAGGGCACGAGCACACAAGCACACACTACAGGATCACTGAATATCATCTTACATTTCAGTGGTTAGCATTTGGCATTTATTAAACTCATGGAATATTGATGTATCTCAGTGAGCGTCACATCCTAATAACAATTCTGAAAAAAAAGTGTTATTATATTTTAGTAAAATGTAATTAATAAAAGAAATTCTTATATGTTGCAAGAAAAGCTATAATCACTCTACAGAGCTTTGCACCGTGAAAAGAACATAACTGCATTTTTCCTGTCACATAACATCAGTCGACCAAATAATCTCATTCTCTCCAGTAAGCATTTGTGTAATGTCCACTCAATTATGTTCAATGATGTTTGCCTGCAGTGTTTCTATCGACTTGGCTGGATTCGATTTGATGGAAATGTCTTACCCCTGCTTCATACAGTGGGTTATTAAAGTCAGACTCCACTGTGATGGGACTGTAAGAGTGGGTGTGTGAGAGTGACTTCCAAAATAGTGGCTTCCACTGCAACCTACACACACTGAAGATAGAGAGAGAGAATTCACATGTACAATGCTACCTGCATACAATGATTAACTTTAAGATTATAAGAAAAATTACCACATAATTATAATGATTTCCCACACAGTATAATAAAAGGTTCAGTTACAATCTAGAATAAATGAATACCAGTCTCAAAAGACCAGATGTTGAGCTAAGGTTAGTTATATAAGCCGAAACCTCTAGATTTGCTGTGTCATCAAGAAATGTGGCCAAGAAACACCCTAACTTACAGAAAGAGGCAATTTGTCTGACATGAGAGTTGAACTGGGATATTTTACTGTAGGCTGCCAACAAACACCTAGGAATAACTTGTGCACTTAATACTAAATGCAGTTAGTGTTTCTTGAAGGCAGAATTAAAGCAGCTAGTCAAGAAGTAAGCAAGAGCATTATTCCACCTTCAAGAAATACCACTAGATTTGGGAATTTCCCATTAACTGTGAAACAAACCATTAAAAGAGATGATAGTGAGGTAGACATGTGCAAAGCAGACATTTCAATGGTTTGATTTTGCTCAGAGTGTGTCTTTTGAAAGAAATGATTACTGAACAAAATAAGCATAATAATAATAATAATAATAATAATAATAAGTAGTAGTAGTAGTAGTAGTAGTTACAAAGGACAACTTTATACACTTACTTAGTGTAGTACATGTATATTCCAGCAATCAAAAGGATGACCAGGATGATTGGCAGGATGATGGCCAATGCAATGTTCTCACTCAGCATTTGGTGGGAGGCCTCTAATGACTGAGAGACTAAACAGAAGCAAGAGAACCATGAATGGACAGTAAAAATATAAAGTCACACTATTCTGGGTTATCCTTGCTTATGCCAGTGTTCATAACTAAAATTTCTACTAAAACTTAATTATCTAGATTGGGATTGAACATTCTTACATTGTAGAATTAACCCTGACCTTGCAATTATGGCACTAATGTTAGCATCAATGTTACAGTGTTGCAGTAGATTTTGTTGCTAGCTATTTTTCACATTTAAATATTTTAATTTTGTTTAGTCACGGAAGAAATAATGTGTATCGATCAACCATAACATTAACAGATAAAATTATTCATCAGCAGTGTTGGGGGACATAACTTTTTTTGCTAGACGACTTTCTAACACACACACACTAAGGGATTGGGAATGACTGCTGTCTGGCTCACGGATTATATAAATTGTCTAAATAACTTATTACATTTTTGAAAAAGTGACTAAATAACTGAGTACTTAAATGGCGGACCTAACGCGTTAGATTACTCGTTACATCAAAAGAGTAATCGAAGTACTCTAACGCGTTACTACAATTACTGTAATGCGTTACACCCAACACTGTTCATCAGTAAATGGAAACAGTATCATGGGTGCCCCAGGCTAGCTCGTCTGGTTTAATTCCACAGAAAAGTCAATGCAGCGCAACTCGCCTGTCAATGCTGGCCATGATACAATGACACCACAACACTCAGGATACCATTGTTGGCTGTGCATAGGGTCGAGCAGGCTAACGGCCCAAGACTGATGACCCAGACTCCAAATGCCCCAGGTCCCAATTCGATTGACCGACCATGAAATGCACCAGAAAAACATGTCCGATCCCCCACCCTGTAATCCATAGCACCCAAAGGATCCTCTGCCAACACGACAGCACGCCCCTATGGAGATGTCCCATGGAGCCACGTGCCGAGGGGTCAGAGCTGCCCAGGCAGCACAAGGTGATCCTACACCATACCAAGGTTTTGTAATGTTATGGCTGATCATGTACAGTATAGGGTCATAATTAATTAAGCTTAGGTGCTAGTGTGCAAATATGCTAGGATGCAAGCATTGCCTATCCAGTACAAAGTGACATTACACTCGAGCCTAATACTAATAATAATTAAGAATTAGTTCACTGTACTTTAATTAAGCAAACTATTTTTTAGATGCAGCAAGTCACTATATAATTTTTAATTAAAGCAGCAATTTTATTTTACAGTACATAAAAATAATAATGCTCAATTTATTCTCCTGTGTTTTATATTCTCATTACATATACTGTACAGTGGTGGCCAAAAATATTAAGGCAACAAATAGTATGCCATGTATGTATTATAGTTCTCCCTGTGTACAAAGCTGGTGATTTTGCTAATTAGTTCTAGCATATCTAGCTAAAAAGTTGTGCTAATTAACTGAAAACTAGGGGGGGAAATGGCTTTGTGATGATGGTATTTAGCTTCTGCAGCCATGACCGTGGGTCATCTTCAGACCTAAACTCAACAGAAAACAGTTGGACAGTGGTGAAGTTTTTTTGTACAATGGTCTTCAGGAAGCAATCAAGCGGGTATTGATTGAGCGAGTGACACGAGAGTACTACAGATGTCCAGCAGGATCCAACTGGTTTAAAAAACATTCATACTAAATATTGTTCTATATAGCAATTTCACTGCAAAAAACTTTGAGAATGTCATTAAAACACTGAATTTTACTTCAGTAATACGCTTAATACGCTTGGCCACAACTGTATTCTTTGTCCTGTACTTATCTCACTTTATGTAGTCCTGGTCCTAAAGAAACATCAATTTTGTTCCAATATATACAAGCTACTGTATATGAAGGAATGGAAATACAAACCCACTTGACGTGACTTGAATATATATTTTAAAAAATTGTTTATAAGAAATAAAATTTTATACAAACGATTGTTATTTTATTTATTTATTTATTTTCAACTAATAAAATTATACAGAGGGTTTGTATTATCCATATCTACAGTAGTTTGGCAAAGCTCTCATGCTCTTTGTTACAGCAAATGTGGTATTGATGTTGCAGTTGCATTACCTTCTAGTTTGTGATCTTCCAACAGCTCCTCATAGGCCACTATAGAAAGTATAAACACTGAGCATTTAATAATGTATTTAATTCGAATGCAACTCATTTGTGTGTTTGTTGGGTCGTCTCTTTATACCTTTGCAGAAAGGGGGTGGACTGTTCCACTGAGAGGGGTGTCCGGGGACACAATTAATGATGACCTCTCCAATCAGCTCATAGCCTTCATAACAGAAAAAGCGCAGAGTCTCCCCTGCTTGGTAACTGTGTTTATACAGAGTTTGGTAACCGTTGTCTGGCACGCCAGGATTTGGGCATGGATCATACTTCACTGCATTTGTGTGGAAAAGAGACGATAAATGATATGCTATCATCTAATTATGAGTGTTTGTATTAAGTCAGAATAAGTCATACAAAGAAAATAATACACATGAAAAATGAATGGCACTTACAAACACACTTGGGGCTACGATCACTCCATTTTGGCATGCCAGTGTCTCTGCCATGGCAGGAGATCTGACTAGGGCCTTCCAGCTGATAACCTTGATTACAGGTAAAGCGCACCACTGTTCCAACTGCGAAGCCTAATTCTGGGTGAACTGAGCGTGCTCCATTCACCACCTCCCCTGGATCAGGACACTGCTGAACTACAACGGGAACAAAAGCAGGAAAAACAAGTAGTTATGCTAAATATACACCAAAACAAATGACACAGTCATCCATTATTTTCAAAAATACTCCATGTATGCAAATACGCCACAAGATCATTCATTCTCTCATTTGTCTTCAACATGGTTTTCACTTGTCCATCTTGTCCATCCTCATGAACCTCGGCTCACTTTGGTTTTGGTTTAAATCTTTCCTGGAGGAAGGGTCCTGTTAGGTGACAAAGAAGTGATCCACATCTGCAGACTCTCCAATGGCATCCCACAAAGTTCAGTTTTTGGTCCTTTTCTATTTTCACTCTATACCCATACTTTGTAGAATTTCATCATTTGGTTTTACACAGAACTTCTATGCTAATGACACTTAACTCATCTTTTCCTTTTCTCCCTCAGACACTTCTGCATGTTTGGCAAACATCTTATCATGCATAATACCATATCACCAGAGACTAAATCCCAGCTAGAATAAGCTGTTTATATTCCTGAGGATGAATCCCTACATCAAGATCATGTAATCTCTCTGGAGAACTGTTTTCAGATGTTTTACTTCATATTAAAACAATGACTGGCCATTTCTCTCTGAGATACTGTTCAGTCTCTTGTGCTCTCAGGACTGGACTGCAACGTGCCCTGGCTGATCTATCCTGTGTGCCATCAGACGGCTGCAACTGATCCAGAATTCAGCTGCTTGATTGTTTTCTCCTACAGTACATCACACCACTGCTTCTCTACCTCAACTGGTTTGTACATATACAACATGTAATGTCCTGGATCAACTTTAACAGATTTTATATACTAGCATGGAAACATGCTAGTATTCAGGTATGCTCCTGATTTTCATACTGATGACAGTTGTCTTACAATTTATGCCTAAAAGTATTTGGACACTTGCCCATTACACCAATATGTGCTTCTTCCCTAAACACTTAAATCACTGAAAGCACACAATTGTGTATTCTGCATTCTGTATCCATACAATTTCCCTTTATTGAAAATAAGAGGCCCAAATCTGAGCCAGTATAACAATGTCCCTGTGCACAAAAGGAGGTGCGTGAACAAATGATTTGCCAAGGGTGAAGTGGAAGAACTTGAGTGGATTGCAGAGAGCACAGACCTCAACTCCACTGAACACCTTTGAGACGATTTTAGAATGCAGACTAAACCTCAGGCCTCCGCATCTGACATTAGTGCCTGGCCTGACTAATGTTCTTATGACTGAATGAGCCATAGAAACGCCCATAACCGCCCTCCAAAATCTAGCGCAAAGGCCATATAGTGTATGTACAACATAATAATTATATTTTTATATACATTATGCCATAATAATATAGGGCTGCTAGTATGCATATGGTAATACAAGTGTAATGGTTTATGTAAATCTGTTTTGTGACAATGTATTTTTAATTATGCTATATAGATATATTTAATTGTAAAGGTATACAAATATCTATGTAATGTACTTAGCAAATACATGAGAATAAAAGAACTAAACTAAGCCTGGTTTATCCCGTCAGGTTATATTGGGAAAAGGCTAATATTCCAACAGGTACTTATGCTCACCCGTCATTTCTTATCAGCAGAAGTAACTGTTTTAAAACCATGCTTCCTTAATAAATGAAACAATGAAATACAGAATGCATTTGACTTACTTTTCACACAGGTAGGTGGACTGTTGCTCCAGGACAGATCCCACTGACAGGTGATGATGTCAGAGCCCACAATGTCATAACCAGGTTGACACTGATAGGTTATTACACTTCCCCTCACAAGTGAGACGTGGGAAGAGCTACTCCAGCCAAATTCAATTGGTGGCAAAGTGGGGCATGTGTCATTAGGCTCCACCTCTGGAGAATATAAAATAAAGTGAGCCTAATCTAATACTGAACATTGAATGAAATGCAAAAGGATAATAAAACATTGTATGATTGATGGTAATAATTTTACCTCGATAGTGAATCAGAAAGCCTTGACTCAGGATGAAGGTGGAATCGTCTGGGTCACTCTGAAACTGAATGGTGACCTCTGAGCCACCAGACACGACCCGGAACCTTTCCCGTGACCCCAAATATTGACCAATCACATGGGACATTAGGTCATGGCCATCAAATATAGTGAGAATGTCATTGTGACGAATGTTCAAACTTTGGGCGAGAGATAAAAAGACATCAATCAGGACATCAATTGGTTAGGTGAATGCGCTGGAATAAAAGTGGATTGAGTTACATGTACACACACTCACATCTGAACATCCAGCTCAATCCGTTTGTCCTCACTGACATGGATCTGCCACACACAGTCTTGCCCTTTGGAGTAGCTCTGTGGCCAATCAGGAGACAGCACGGTTCCTGTTGCATCTGTCAGCTCCCCGCCACATAGAGCTGAATATGGAATAGAGAGATGTGTGAAAGTGTGAAAAAAACATGAAGGGTACAGGATGCATCATGGTATAAAAAAATGAAAGAAAATCTATTTTTATACTATTAATATCATAGACATCAAGACTATTAATATAATAGGCATCAAGACATCATGTGTGATTATACAGCATAGACATACTAATGTTGATAAAGTCCCCTGTTTTTTCTTTCTTTCTTTCTTTTTGCTATTGTTTGTTTTTTTTCGTTCTTTTTTTATTGTTTCTTTTATTTTATTCTTACTAACACACTACCAACTACCTAGGATAACATAGCAACTACCTAAAACATAGCAACCACATGGAAAGCCATAGCAACAAACTAACCAAATCCCCAACAACCCCCTTGAACACCATAGCAACCACCTGGCAACATGTTAACAACCACATGGAACAATTATTTTTGCTTCTTCTTATTATTTTTCTTCCTTTCTGTTAAACATTTCTTTAAAAAAATGAATTTAGCATTTTTGCAAGCGGTTTATCAATATGAGGTTGATGTTTAACAGACATTTTTTTATTTAAATGTACACTACTTAAGATGCCCCTAAGAGGTTTTCCTTAATGAATGTTATCTGTTAATATTGTGCAAATAATTTGTGTTGGGTTATACCTTTGCATACAGGCTCACTCTCATTCCAATGAGGGTCACTGGGGTCGACACACTCCATGACCCCGGATCCTTGTTCCATGACAAAACCGGGTGAGCATGAGAAGGTTACCGTTGTACCAATAGGGAAGGCGATGTCACTGCTGCTAAAATTCCCATGAGGGACATAGGGTTCATAACAGTGCTCACCATCAAATGCTGTGAAGGTAAAACACAATAATAGACAACCACGGTAAACAATATCTTTGAATTCACATAACTATACTCCTCTGACTATCTGACTTGTGGACCATTAACCTAAGAAGAAACTTCATGGTGCTTAAGACAAACATGAAAAGTGTTTATACGAGGTGAGAAAGACAGTTCTTTTTATGTTCTCTCCCTCTCTACCTCTTTGTCTCTATTTCTCACCTTCATAGCGAAGTGCCATCAACAGAGGGATGGATGAAGAGTCGGCTGTTAGTTCCAGATACAGAGATGATCCTTCGCTCACTATCCCACGCTCTGGAACATCGTCCAGATCCGAGTCAAAAAGAAGGGGCATGTTAGAATTATTCCCACTGCGGACAATCAGCCTGAAAGAGAAACAGGCACATAGACAGGTACAGATCAACATTGTTTTTAGTGGGACAGTCTTTCAAGATTGCAGAACGAGGTGTTACAGAACAACGAGACAGATGAACAGGATAATAAACAAGGATACAATGGAAAAACCAGCAAAAAAAAAAAATCCATAACCTAATTTCACCCACACAAATCCTATTTTACATTTCAAGATCATTAACCAGTTATACAGTAAGCTGTAGTATTTACAAAAAAAATATGTAATATATTTTATAAAGAAATAATAAAACAGTTTTGCTTCCTGAACCATTTCTTTCATCAAAGTCCTAAAATTGCCTTGTACTGTAAACATATAGGAATATTGTCATAAAAACTAATACATTGGCTATCAAAACATATGTATATACACAAATACACACAAATATATGTATATAAAGAAAATTCCAGCTTGGCTGCTTTAAAATCTGTACAGTATGTGCATGTTAAAACCCATTTCCTGACCAAAGCCTCATACCTGGAAGCATTGCTTAAGGCTGATAGGAGATATCGCCTTTGTAATAAATATTCATGAACATATGTTATGAGACTATAAATAGCTAATCATTATAAAGATTAAGAATTTCCTCCAGAGTCAGCCATTCATTCATCTTCAGTAATTGCTTTATCCCGATATATCTGGGGCCCAGTCTGGGAATATACCCTAAATAGGACGTGTTGATCTTATTGATCAGCTCTATTTCCTAATGGATTTCAGTATGTTTGCCTGCTGTGGTGCAGCTGTCCATTTCAATCATTTGGCACTGGTGAGATTATTTGATTTAGTCACTATAGTATCAGAAAAAATACCAGAATAATAAAGTTCACCTGTCATTGGATTGAGACGCTTAATTCTATTACAGTACCATAAAAAAGTATTTGCACCTTCCTGATTTTATTTATTTCTTATTCATTTTTTTGTTGTTGTGATAACTGGCAATGAGGCCTTAACATCGCTGTGTAGGAATTCCACAAGAATTCCAAAAGTCTAGACTTGACTAGGCCACTCTAAAACCTTGATTTTGTTTTTCGAGCCATTCAGAAGTGAACTTGCTGGTGTGTTTCAAATCATTGTCCTGCTTCATAACCCATAATGACTCTCACCGTGGGACACTGGAGTCATAAAAGCCTTAGAAATGGCTTGGTAACCAATTACAGACTAATTAGACTTTGTTTCTCATCTGTTTATTAATTTCTTTAGATCGTCTTGCTTTTGAAAATCTTTTAGCATGCTTCACTATTTAAGTGGTTTCTTGTTTCAACAGACCTGGGTATGGCACATGAAACTTAACTTAGCTCATTCATTCATGATTTAGCAGGGGTGGGGGCAATTACCTTTTCACATTGGGCCAACTAGGTTTGGAGATCTTTTTTCCCTTAATAAATAAAATCATAATTTAAAAAGGCATTTTTTTGTATTTACTCAGGTTATCTTTGTGTAATATTATAATTTGTATGATAATCTCAATGATTTACTGTAAGTGTGACAAATATCCAAAAAATATCAGGAAGGGGCAGATTCTTTGTCATTGTAGTCTGTCCTTGAAACTCATTTAAGACACATGCTTGGATATTACAGTACAGTTACACAGTTGAACAAAATGCACTTACATTGTACCTGTATCATTTTTCTGCACAGCATACATACCAAAGAGCCTCATTACAATACTGTGAGGTTTTTTTTCATGCTTTTGGGGTAGAGCATATTTATTACTTACTTATCGTTGTCTTCATCCAAAGCCATCCTTTCAAAATGGAGGTGCAGTCTGTGGCCCTCCTTGGCCTCAAGCAACCAGTGACAGCTCAAGTTGCTATTGCTAAGGTTACTGCTGGAGGGAACGGTGGGAGAGAGAATACGGCCCACCGTGGCATTTCTGAGCCATCCTCCGCATGACACAGCTTTATATAATGCACACAGACACATACAAAGGCACAAATGTATGTCCATTTTACTGTTAGTGCTAACAGCAAAACAGTACAAAACATCTGAAGTTAATGCTTTTAGAACGCAAGAGATATAAACTGTACATATAGTCCCGCAGTTGTAAGTGCATGCTTCAAAACCATACCCCATAGAGACATGAAAATATATTAATGCTAGTGCATTTATAGGTGCACTTTTTGGTTTTACAGGAAAACAGGATCCTTGTCCTGATTGGTTGGATGTTGGTGATATCCATCATAATCTTACAGACTCTAGCTTAAAATATCTACAGGATATTATTAGTTCAGATAAAGTGACCTTCAAACATGTCTCACAACTCACGAACTCCACCTTTAAAAAAATTAACCTCTCCTCACCCATACACTGAGGCTCAGGAGTGCTCCAATGGGGTCGGGTGGAGTTGAGACAAGTGGCAACTTCGTGACCTCTGACCTGAAAGCTGGGGTCACAGTGGAAGTGAGCCTGACCCCCAGGGTGAATGTCAGTCACAGTGACACCACCCCCCTCAGGAGAGAGAGGGAATGGGCAGGAGAGAAGGAATGCTGAAAGTAAGTACACGAACAAAACAGAGTGCAGTCAATGACCAGTCAATAGTCTTGTGGCTAATTAGAAAATATCAGTCCTCTTTAAAAGAGCTACCTTGGTAGTGAAGGGTAAAAATGCCATGATTGGTCTGCTTCAGGCTTCGGTAGTGAATCTGCACCTGATTTGTTGTACTACGTATCACCTGTCCTTCGGTGATCATTGTCTCATTGGCTAAAAGCTCAGGTACTGAGCCATCCAGTCCCAGAATAGTCAGAGATTCCTCCTTAGACAAGTTCACTTTCTTCACCTGACACACCAGTAAAGTCAATATTAACTAACATTGTATAAAGGTTGTTTTAATTGAACTGCATTTTAAAGTCTAGGGAATTTTCCTCTAGATAGGTACTGTAAGTAGTGGTATCTGTACAGCTAATACATATCTAGCCTAGTGAAAGCTACTGGAACCGGATCATACCTGTATTTCCACCCCATATCCAGGGTATACAGTGATGCTGTATGTGCATTCTAGTGGAGAAAATGGAATTGATGAAGAGAGCTGGTCTGGAGACTCCACTATGCCTTCCATGCCTGTCAGGGTTGCATTACACTGCACTAAAGAGAGAAAAAAAGATGGAAGGAAGGATGAAAGGAAGGTAAATGGTCTGTCCAGGGTTTTTAGACATTGAAACGTCTTGCACTACCAAAGCTTATTAAAGGACAATATTGAATTTGCAAAATTCCTCTCCAAATAATGACACTGACAGGGCTGACCTTATAATTGCGTTTTAGTCCCTAATCAAAGAATTCGGTCAACATACATTATAGCTCAAACTGAGATCAGTATAAGGTAGACATGTTTTTTTTTAAGTCTATATAAATCGTCTAGGATAGTAATAGACTTCTCAGATATAGGATGCAGTCAGTGTTGTGATGAGTCCAGGAACTCCTCAAGGACCAAGTACACTTAAATTAATGTTATATAAGACAGTGGTCATGGCACAGAACAGTCAGTGCTTTGCTACCTTAGATTTCTTGTTTTGCTACTGTTCAGCAAATAATAATGACACCATTTTAAAGGCAGCTGTGCTTTTCCTTCCTCTTTTTTGGCAGTTTCCCAAAAGACTTTGCTGATCAGCAGGACCTGCAGTTTGCTATAAAATGCAGATATTTTCAGATCTGTCCTTAAATTTTTCCCCCAATATTACACCTCATATAGTATATAGCACCTCTTGTATGAGTTGTACACCTCTTGTATGATTTTCATCTGCAGCGTACAAGCTAATTTCTAATGTATAAATGCCAGACAATAAAAAAATCTATAAATATATTATAAAAATACCTGGTGTATGAACTGTTGTTATTGTTGTGGTGGTAATCAAAGTTGTTGTGGTTTCTTCCTCTGCTGGTGGTGATGTTACACCACCCCTCCCTCCTAACTGGCCAAACTGGGGGGCAGTTGAAGAAGTCATGGCAGTTGTGAGAACACCTGGTGACATTACTGTGGAGTGAGGTTCAACAGACGGGACAGCCTGAGTCGGGTTAGTGGTTGTGCCTGAGAGTTCAGAAAAAGCAAGCCATAGACACAAAACAAAGATACACAAAACAAGGACACACAGGTGGCTAATGGCACTTCAGTGGTTGTATTAGCAACTCAGTTCTAGGCTTGGATTTTATTATACTTGGATTTGGCAGTGACAAAACAGGATGAACATGACTGACAAATTAAAAAAATGTAAAATTCATATGTAACTTATGAGTTTAACCCTGGTTGAAAAACAAAAAATAAATTTTTGGGCTATTTAATTAATAGTTTTCTCATTTAAACTCATGAAGATACACCATATGTAGTTAAAGTAGACATTGAAAGCTTATTGACCATCGAATTGGGAGAAAAGAAACTTGGCAATATTGTTCCTATTTCCTTCAAGCCAAACTCCATAATGTGATCAATGCTTAGCAATTTAATATGCATGAAAGGGCTGTGTGTTTCTTGAAAAAAATCAGTGGGGCAATGTATATAATGTAAAATAAATTATTTTACTGCAGCATAATGCAAAAAATTCAATAGTACTAATGTACTTGATTTTACGTCATGCCTAATTTGTCTTGTTTGGATCAATGTCCATGTCCTTCATAAGCTGAAGTCTCACCTATGTTGCCAGAAGCCTGGCCAAGATACTTCTTACTCAACAGCGCAGCATGGATCAACTCACCCAGGGGGCGGGGATCAGAAGTCATAGTGGGAGGAGCATCTAAATCTGGAGTGAGAAAGGCTGCACCTGAGAGAGCAAAGAATGCATCATGTTGGGTTGGACACCATCTGACTGATCCAACATTGACTTACTTTTTTATTGATCGGGATGTAAAATGTTATTACCAAACACATGAAACTTACAACAGTTAAATCTAAAATTGTTTGCACATCCATTAACATGCATTTAAAATATGAATATCATTACCTGTAGACATGCAAATGTGCATGAGTGTGACACACAGTGTCACAGCAAGAACTGTGGACACCATGGTGAAGTATGAGAGAAAGCAAGCTGAAAGAGAAAATCAGAAAGAAAGTAAGATTAAATATTTTCCAGGAATGAAACACAATATTTTGTCCCAAAACAAGAACGCTACCTTGAGTTAACCCAAGTAGATGTGCTTCGGGTAACTATTCTTTATATTCACCCAATATAAACTCTCAACTTAGCAGACCAGAAAAAAGTTGGCCCAGTCTCTGCTGAACAATGTCAGACGATGACTGGGCAGAAAAAATGTGAATAAAGCACCTAGTGATAGCTAACAATGTCTATTTTCTTGCTGCATGAATAGGCAAAGAGGTTTTTTACCATTTTTTTTTTTACACATTATGTGCAATGTTGTTTTGTAATTTGTGGCTGTTAGAATCACTTTATCACACAATGCAAGTCAAATAAGGCCATCAGATCCTAGATTAGGCCACTGGCTGTTTTAAATGGTTACTGCCAAAATGTTTATTAAATATTAAACTGAAAATGAATAAGCTGAACTTTAAGCCACACCAAATGTCAGAAAAGTATAAAAGCAACACATAAATGGCTTAAACACATATTTGTAAACATAATGCCCTTTACATATTACCTAAGAAATTTTCCTTTCATACCTCTTAAGAGTCACAGGGGGGCCTGGAGTCTCTCTTACACAGCAAAATTCCCAGTATTTGCATTAATACCCTACAGTGTTTATATACGTCCAGTTGGACTCATAAAAACTGAAAGTGTTAAATTAACAATGGGGGTTTTTATGGAGCTCAGCGCATAAGGCTGGATGAGTGCCAACACAATTGTATGCGCACACCAACTCACACAGCCAATCACAATCTACAGGCAATCATGAAATGCCAACTAGCCACTGGAGAAACTGTACTATGGGGGGAACTAGAGTCCCCAGATGAAACCCAGAATTCATGGGTAGAACATGCAAACTCCAGGCACACATATTGCAGGCCCAGAGTCAAACCGCCAACCACTTTAAATATTCTACACACTTATTTAATAAATGAAATAAGAGGCCATTGTTTCTGTATCCTAAATGTAATGGCGTGATTTACCAGAAACCATGCCAAACTATGGTATCTTTACAAAGTCAACTCTGCATCAATAAACTATTCAAGTAAAGGATAATTGTGGAGCTACTACAGTATAAAAGCTAATGTACTGCAAAATTCTGTATGTAAGACCAGCCATGATCTGGTATCAACCATTAGCAGTAAATAAATAAATTAAAACCACCCCAATCTGGCAACACATTGCGCGGCGCGGATCTCGCATATGGTAAAGATGACACAAGGCCTCCACCGTTTCTTATCTGGCATCAGTGATGTCACCTCCTTGCTGCTATTAGCGATCAGTCGTTACGACTCCTAATAACGACCCTCTGGCTCCTGCAATCTGCCGACAGGGATTAAGATACGGCGCGGGGCCTTGTATAAATAAATGGAGGACTATAAGAATACTAATTGCACGTATTTAATTAAATAATTAAACAAACAAACAAATAAATATATAACAGAAGCTGACGGTGGTGTGTGACGCGCGCGTGTGTGTGAGAGCGAGAGAGAGAGAGAGAGAGAGGGGGAGAGAGACGTTGCTGACGCGGCGAGCATAAACCTCACATCCCTCTCTCTTCATTTATGAGGCTCCCCACTTCTCCTTCTTCTGCACCCAGATATGCGCTTAGAACCCGACCTCCTCCTCCTCCTCCACCACCTCCACCTCCTCCATCTCCTGGCCTTCATGTCTTCTGCAAACATCTCCTTTGCCATCTCGCAAGACGCACCAAACGCATCAGCACCTTAAACACTTGCGCGTAAAATAAGGCCTCATCCTGAGAAACGCTCGAATAAAAATGTGGGATGCGCTCGCTCTGAGCTAGACCATGCATCGTTATGCAGGTTGCTGTCAAGCGCAAACACCTCGACTCTGATGCATTCAAGGCAGTCTACAGCGAGGCGACGAGCAGAAAACACTGACCAGACTGTACTACACGTCGTCTCCTTATGTGTTCTTTTTTTTTTTATTTATTTTTGACAAGTCTAACCCTTACTATAAAACAGCTCTTATGTTTTTTTTCCTCCTCCTTGTCTGTCTCTCCGTCTCACCAGAAATACCAGAAGAGTCTCTGCGCGGTTTAGATAATCAGCTCGCTCTTGGCGCCTTTAGCATCAATGGGGATGGATGCAGGCTCGCCGGGGATGCCAGCACCTCCACATAACGAATTAAACCATCGGGTTCTCTCACCTTGTCGTTCCTTTCTTCGGTGTTTAATATCCAAAGTCCAAGGGATTGGCGCTTATGTGGGTGGAACGGCCATAAACGTCCCGTGTTGTTTGATGCGTCGATGTGTAGCCCATCTACTGCTTCTATAATAAATCGCGCCACCCGGTGGCGGAACGGTGAAAAGAAGAAGAATATGTGCGCAGCCTTTTTTTTTTTTTTTTTTAAATAAGACGCGTAAAGTGCACTCCGTAAAAGTGCACGGAAATGACAGCCCCACTGTACGCTCGGCGCTGCAGCAACACACACACACACACTCGCTCTCTCTCTCTCTCTCTCTCTCACACACACACACACACACACACTCGCTCACTGGCGGGGAAAACACGGAAGGGGGGAGGCGGAAAGAGCGAGGGGGCAAAGACATACCGAGTGAGCAGCCGAGACGCGGTAAGTCAACACGCCGTGATCAGCCATGGCGTGCGCCAAACACATACAGCAATTCAGAACACAAGCAGAGCTCGATGCGCCCGGCGGAGGAATGGACGTTTTAGAGCTTCGATGCAGCTTCGCACAAAAAAAAAAAAAAAAAACCCTGGGATGCTTTGCCTCGTTCTGGAATCACTCCCGCGCGAGCAACGTGAACACAAACCCGCAGGCGGCTGCAGGAACCATGATTATGCAACAGCACAAGGAGAATAAGCACAAGACCAAGTCATTCTTGTTTTTTAATTAGACAAATGCGGAAGTGTGTGCCTTCGTGTATTCTGCTTTATTTGCCAGGTTAACATCTGTTAACAAAGATATATCATTTCACAAGTGTTGCTTTACTGCTAGCCTGCCATGCCTGATCCAAACAATGATTTGTACTAAGTGAGCAAAGCCCTGAGGAAGAGTAACATGCTTGCATTGTATGTAATACCAATGCATGGTTGGGTCAGTTCCTGATAACTAGTTCCAACTAGGATCACTAAGAAATCATCGTTCTTTTATTTGCCATCCCTTTCATTTCCCCTGTCCTTATTCACTTTAAATCAACAACCCTGTTTTCTCTGCTGTCCGCTTCCTCTCTTTATCCACTCTGTTTAAAAAATGTTCTCGCTTAATAACTGTTGTGATCTGTGTACTGCTTTTTCTCGCTCCATTCATCTGTTCTCCACCACTTTTTCTGCCAGTGTCTCAGCCTGTTGGCAGGATGTCGTGGTCTCTGGACCTGCTCCCTCTGCCTCCCTGTGTGGAACTAGGTGGGCTTCCTCTGAGTGGCCTTCTGTGGACTCTCCTGCTGCTCTTTCTCTGGTATTGCTACCGTGTCGGCGCTGACCCTCCGTCCTGCTCAGCCGGCGCGGCTCACTCTGCTGTATCTCGCTCCTCCGGCTGCTCTTCGACCGAGCCTGGTCATTCTGTCCCCAAACCTTCCCCTGCGATCGCTGTGGAGAGCGGAGAGGAAGAAGAAACAAAGAGTTACCTGGTGCCGGTGTTGAGCCATGCTCCATTTCCTGCTCAAGCGGCAACAGGAAGCAGGAAGTTGTACACATCACTGCAGGAGTATGCCAAACGTTACAGTTGGGCCGGCATGGGCCGCATCCACAAGGGCCTGCGCATTCAGGTCAGACACATATAGAAGAAAAAAAGTGTGAGATCTGGGTTAGGGGTCAAGTTCCTAAATGATAGAGATGTCAAGGACTAAGTTTGAGATGAGTAGTAAAGCTGAGGAGGAAAGCATGTAGGATTAGTTTAATGTTTAAAAGTGACATAGAAATATCCCCAAAACTTTTTATAGCAACTATGCTTAGGGCTACTGTACAGTTATACAGAGAAAACAGTATACTTGTTTACTCCATTTCTTTCTTTACTCTCTATTTATAACACCAGCAGTGTTTTAGGAAGTTTTCCGGATTCCACTTTTACGGATTTTTTAACAAAAGCGTGTCGAGGTCAAGTCCTTCTAACTCAACAAGTTAATGTCACCTTATGAATGTGATATCACTCATCTCACTCATCTTATATACCGCTTTATCCTGTATTCAGGGTTGCGGGGACCTGGAGCCCTTAGCCTCCCAGGAGGCTTAGGGCACAAGGTAGGATACACCCTGGACAGGGTGCCAAACCATTGCAGGGCACACACACATACACACACTCACACACTGATTCACACACTATGGGCAATTTGGGGACGCCAATTAGTCTAGCCTGCATATCTTTGGACTGTCGGAGGAAACCCGAATGTGATATCAGAGTTTAATAAAAAAATATTATTATAAGTTGCAGAAATAAAGTTAGACACCAACATTGCTTCATGTCATGTTGATGTTTTCAACCATTTCATTGTGGTGGAGAAAGAGACATATTCAGTAACTGGCGGTAGGAATAGTTTTCTTGTTAGAAGGTTCTACTTGAAATTTTTTGGAAACGTAAGACGCTCTGTATGGCGTTACAATATAATTTTAAGTGATCCCCAAGAGGGACAATCTAGGGAAGGTTTTAGTGTCCTAAAAGAGGACACACTATTTTCTTTTGATTCTTTAAAGCTACTTCGTGACAATGATCATTTTTAAAAGCTCTATTCAAATAAAATTGAATTGAACTGAATTGAAATTAAAAGAGTTTACTTGATTTTAATAGTAACTGATTGACCCTTAACACAAAAGCCCATCTGTAAATACTGGCTGCATTGTATTTCTACATTTTTACAGTAGGGGATACTCTCTCACTCTCTCACTCATCTTCTATACCGCTTTATCCTATATTCAGGGTCGCGGGGGGGCCTGGAGCCTATCCCAGGAGGCTTAGGGCACAAGCCGGGGTACACCCTGGACAGGGTTCCAATCCATCGCAGGGCACATACACATACACTCACTAACACACACACACTAGGGGCAATTTGGAAACGCCAGTCAACCTAACCTACATGTCTTTGGACTGTGGGAGGAACCCGGAGTACCCGGAGGAAACCCACCAAGCACGGGGAGAACATGCAAACTTCATGCACACAGAGACGGGAATCGAGCCTGGCCGGGAATCGAACCCGGACCCTGGAGGTGTAAGGCGACAGTGCCAACCACTACACCACCGTGCTGCCCAGTAGGGGATAATAGGATAAGCAAACTTTGGTTGTGCATAAATGTCAATTACATTCCACCAAACTGTGTTCCTCCAGGACTGGAGTTCATGTCAGAAAATTGAGTGTACTTTCCTTCTTTTGATACATGACATGCCTTGTATTGAATCTGAACCTTTACTTTTATTCTCTCTCTCTGTCGGATTCCATGTCTTCTACCTATTCTTTTTAGACAAGGATGAATGATCGCTCCTCCATTCAAAAGCCCCACCTCTTCTACCTACCCGATGTTCCCAGCATCCCTTTCTACCCTCGGGATGCTCATCGGCATGACATCGAGGTCCTGGAGGCCAGCTATCCTATAATCCTTGCTGAATTCCAGGCTGTTTACCAGAGAGGTATTGACACAAAGCTGGGGTGGACATACCAAGGACCTAAGGTAATAAAAGTAATATAGTGAAATATAAAGTAAAGTAATATGATTATACTGTACAGCGTATGAAAAAAATCTAATGCTGACTGCTGTTCTAGTGTGGAGGATTCAAACAATAAACCCTGATGATTTTTTTTAATTATTGAATAACAGTTGTAGACTTAAAATAAAATGTCATCTTTAGCATAACACATCAAGCAAGTTACATTTTGAGATCGTCAGAAACTTCCTGGTTCCTTGTTTAAGCCACTGTAGATGTAAGATGTAGATTTTGCAGCAACACTAATCTACTAAATATGTATTAATCAAGTTTATATAATCAAATTATTTATCAAGTAGCATCTCTCCCTGTCTTTCTCTCTCATTCTTTCTCACTCTCTCTCTTTCCTTCACTTTCACTCACTTGCTTTCACTTACTGTCACTTACATGCTCACTATCTCAAATCAATATCTGCACTGCACCACTAAAAGGTTCCCTGCTTTGCTTTATCATACATGTACATTCATCAAACATGGCTTAACTGTAGCTTAGTGAAAACACTGCCTTTTTCATTTTTTTCTAAAATCTTGTTTATGTTCTTGTCACTTCTCAGGGTCAGACACTGTTCTCACTCTACAATGCTGGAGTGTGTGTGGCAAGTAACTGCCGTGCATGTCCATGTACGTACCGTATCCTTCTCTCCCTAAGAACATTCATCAGTAGTAACTCCCTTGGCTCAGCAGGTTTCTGGCTTTTGGGGCCTGGGGCCTCACTGGGGGGAACCTATGGGCCCACCAACACTCGCCTCCGGTGCCATCTGGGTAAGTATAAGTATATCTAAATAAACACGGCCAGATACTCTACAGGATTGCTAATGCAATAATGATGAAAGAAATAAGAAATCCTTTCTTAGCACATCACACAGAAAAAAATGTAGGTTATCCAGTATTACAAGAAATCTCTGTAGCTATCTGATTAAATCTTCTGAATTTTGTTACACAGTTATACAGTATATCTATGAAGCACAGGGTCTTTGCCATGGTTAAAGTAGTTATTTTCCTTTCACTAGCACATCCCATGGTATTTTATTTCTTTCATTTTATAACATTAAAAATCTCTCTCACTCATAGTCGCCACCGCTTTATCTTGTATGCAGGGTCACGGGTGGCCTGGAGTCCATCCCAGGAGACTTAGGGCATGGTACACCATGAAAGGGCTGCCAATACATAACAGGGCACACACACATGCTCATTCAAACACTTCGGGCAATTTGGGAATGCCAATTAGTCTAATCTGCATGTCTTTGAACTGTGGGAGGAAACCGGAGGAAACCCACCAAGCATGGAGAGAACACGCAAACTCAGACCCGAGGCGGGAATCGAACCCAGACCTGGGAAGCAGACAGAACTAACCACTAAGCCACCGTACTGCCACATAATAATCTAATAAATAAAAACAATTATGTCTAGAGCATTAAAAAGATTAAAAATACTGTGTAAAAAAAAACTATGTAGGAGAATATAAAGCATCAGCTTTAGTTCTGATTGCTATAAAGATGCGTTCCTTACAGAAAATGTCATAACAACAGCTATGTATGTTTTCACAAATCCCACATGTTCCTCAGGTCTCCAGACTCCTGCACAGTGTGAACTGGTGGTAGGGGGTGAGCCACAGTGCTGGTCTGAGGGACACTGCCTCCTAGTGGATGACTCTTTTCTGCATACCATCTCGCATAATGGTAAGAGTTAAAATAATTAGTGAAATAAATACCATTAAAGTCCCAAAATAATTAGTTGTCAATAAAGTTTGACTATAAATGCATGGACATAGACATCAGATCTGTTGAACATCTGACCCAAGTTTTTTATTTCTATCTTTGTACAACAGGTGGCCCTGAAGATGGCCAGCGGGTGATTTTCAGTGTCGATCTGTGGCACCCAAATGTTGCCGCAGCAGAAAGACAGGCTTTAGACTACATCTTCAGTCCTGAACAGTAATCAACAACATACCTCTGAGGTCACACACTGATATATGCAGAAATGGAGGTTAACTGCATCTCATTCCATTTTAGCTGATTTCCACTCTAAGCTACGAAAACTTGGCGTATCTTTCCATTCCGTGATACGTTGACTATACTGTATGTAGCGGCATTGTATTTTCCCCAAAATGCCCTGAAAAAGAAACATTTTTCTTCCCTCTGAATAGACGCAAGACCAAGCACACATTTCTGTCCGAATAAGCCTCTTTATCCAACGCACTCACAAAACCTGTGAAGATTAGACAAGCTCAGATTTTCAATAACCTTCATATCTCTTTTTGCTTTGTGCCTGTCTTGATAACTCAGATTTCCTGTTGTATCATTTTGTGCCTGATTTGTTAATTTGATCGTGACCTTTTTTCTGATACATATATATATAAACTGTGATTCAAGCTATTCTGTCAGTACTGTATGTATAATACATTTATGTCTATACTGAAGACGGTGTTTTATCATATGGAGTTTTATTTTCATGATGAATTTTATTTTCAGACACATTCTGTGAAGCACACAGTGAAAAACAAGTATTTGATCCGACTGCATGCATGTGTTGTGAAGCCTGACTGTACAGCCAGTGTGATGAATCGGAACCATCTCCCTTGCAAGGGAAACATGTAATCAACTAAAGGTGTATTCTTCAAATAAAGATTTTTTTGGCAAATCTAAAATGTTAACAGTGTAAAAGTTTTTTAAGCACTTTTGGGGCCAGGGGTAGCTCAGTGGTTAAGGCATTGGACTACGGTTCAGAAGATCCCAGGCTTAAACCCCACAACCACCTGGGGCTGTTGGGCCCTTGAGCAAGGCCCTTAACCCTCAACTGCTCAGATGTATAATGAGATAAAAATGTAAGTCGCTCTGGATAAGAGCATCTGCCAAATGCCTAAATGTAAACACATAACTCATCTCATAGACATGTATGTGACACCTAACTGGTTGGATGTTCATCTGTTTCTCTCAGCGGGGAGATTGACAGCTGCCAGAATGTGGTCTTAGCTCCAATATCATATCTGAGTGTTCAAAATGGAACGAGGATTTTGGTGATTTTTACACCATATTCATAATTGTTTAGAATATTTTTATATAGAATATTTTGCTAGCTGAATGTGAGCTATATAAAATGAGCTATAAAACAATGTATTATTTATAATGCACATAATCGTATAACCCACTAGATGTGCTGCGACTTCATGCGAATTAAATTAGTTTTACTTGCACATAAGGTGTATTATAAATGTACAACACCATCTGTTAAATTTTGGAATGAACTTAATTTTTTACGTGCTAACATGAAGTGCGCAGAATGAAGATGTGAGATCACGTTTATTAAGTTGATTTCAATTGCGCACTTATAAGTGCGTATTTAAAAATGTACAGTGCCATCTGTTAACTTTGAGATGAACTAATGATTTTTTTAAGGTCAAATTTTTAATCATATAAAGGCTTTTTCCATTTGAGTAGCATATTTTCTCTTTCTGTGGGCCAATTGTGATGAAACAAAGCCTATACAGTATGGTACCTTAAGCTTGGTCAAAAACTGTGAAAACCACATTAAAATTTGTTCAGTAGTTTTTACGTGATGTGTGCACAAACAAACAGATGGACAAAAAAATTTTTTTAAATCTCGATGTGTTCTATTACCCTATGTGTTTTACTATTATTTTTTCTTAAATATCTTTGATGTACAGACATGCCAACTTTACAGTTTTATTATATGTATATAATAGGATTTTTGAGAGAAACATCTGCACTATTTGCTGTTAATGCTAGTTAGTTGCTCATTATGTGCTAACCTGGCAGAATTATTTAAATGATTATAATATTTATTGTAAGTGCAGAAAACAACAACACTGTACACAGGGAGGAGGTTTGGAATCTGACAGTATGGTGCGCCAATGATAACTTGCCTTCAATTCCAAAAAGAACAAAAAGAGTATACTGATTTCAAGACTACCAAGAAGACCACACACACAGTCCTGTCTACTTCAACTTAGACACTGTGGAGAGAACTCCAGGTTCCTCCGATTCACCATGACAGAGGACCTCTCCTGGGCCAAAAATTGAGATTGAGCCGAGCTCTCCTAAAATCTGCTGATAAACTTTTACAGATGCACTATACAGAGATCATCCTAAGAAACTGCATGGCAGCCTGGTACAGAAGCTGTGCCAAAGCCTCCAGCATGTTGTGAAAACAGCACAGGACGTTGTTGGCATAGAGATACCATCACTAGAACATCTTTACAGCACTCACTGTGTGAGGTGGGCTAAGAATATAACACCACGGACACCAACTGTTTATGCTCCTCCCATCAGTCAGGTGCTTTAGGACAATCCACCCATGCACAAATAGACTGAAAAACAACTTCTTCCCAAAAGATGTAACAACACTGAACACAAATCTGTTAAGGCTGGTGTACTGCTCTGTATCTTCGGAATACAGGCATTATTTATTTATTTATTCATATGTTATATGCTTCTTTCTTCATTCATTCCTTCCTTACCTATTTACTTACGTGCTTATTTATTTAATTACCTACTTTTTTATTTCATTTCAATCCCTGATTATATGCAACATTTGTTAATCAACCTTACAAGTTATTTAACACTCCAATACACCACATCATTTCTTTACTTTTTTTTTTATTTTTTTATTTTTTTAATTATATTGCTTGGTTATGTACTTTTTATTACTGGTATTTTACATTTATTTTTGAACCTATGTGCAGGACTTAAAACACATAAAAAATAAAATACACCATCAGAAGTTGACAAAATTCTACTTCATAGTATAGTTTGTGAATCTTGAATCTTGACTCCTAAACCATGTGGTAACCTGACCAGCTTTCTGAGAGGAATTTTTATGCAAGTTAGCTAGCATAAACTAAAACTGACAGGGTATCTTTGAAAAGTATGTTTTATTCAGTCATATTCATGCATATTCAATATCCTTGCTGCTAATTCTGTTTAGATTCCAATCTCACTTGGAAGGATACCTCACAAACCTGTACGTCCTGTGAAACTGTGAAAGGTGTAAATTGAAGTGCATATGAAAATACACAAGAAACTGAGATTGAGATACAAATGGGAAATACCAACCTTGAACTGCGCATCTACCTCTGAGACTGTATACAGTGCTATGTAATCACACGATGAGTGGGGACGAGAGCTTGACCATCATTATATTACTCAATTTCCAGTGCATGAACCACTTAATCATCTTGAGCTACTACTGTAATCAGCCCAGATAATCTGGCTCAATATGACATTGGCCCTCACTGTCTCATTGGCAGGCTTTCTACTGCTTTCACTGAGTCAGTTATACACTATGTACATAATACATATGTATTAGAGTACAGTGCACAAGTCTTGAGCCACCCATTATCTCTTCATATTTAATTACAAATAGCCAGACTTCCTTGTCTTTTTATGTAGTATTAAAGAACAGTTCTTCAGGCTTCCTGAAACACTTTTTTGGCCCCCATTTTTGACAAGGTCTTGGATCACATTCTCAGTCCAGTCCCTGTACCTGAGCAGTTTCAGAGGAATGTTTTAGGTTTGTTAAGTCACACAGAAACCTATGAAACATTCAAGCATTAAAAAACATCTAACTTAAGGCATGAACCAGTGAAAAACAGGTGCAGATGATGACAGATGATTAGGCCGGTGATTAGTATACTGGTGATGCTGAATGCTAAGTGGTTGGAACAGATGAGAGGGGAAATGAGGTTGTTACATAAACAAGACAATAATTTGTAAATTGGTTTACTTTGTAAATTGTCACAGTAAAATATTTCTTCACATTTGCTTAATTTAATTACATTTCATTTCATATGGGCAGCACGGTGGTGTAGTGGTTAGCACTGTCGCCTTGCACCTCCAGGGTCCGGGCTCATTTCCCGGCCAGGCTTGATTCCCGTCTCTGTGTGCATGAAGTTTGCATGTTCTCCCCGTGGTTGGTGGGTTTCCTCCGGGTACTCTGGCTTCCTCCCACAGTCCAAATATATGCAGGTTAGGCTAATTGGTGTTCCCAAATTGACCGTAGTGTGTGTGAATGAGTGTGTGAGTGTGTGTATGTGTGTGCCCTGTGATGGATTGGCACCCTGTCCAGGGTGTACCCTGCCTCGTGCCCTAAGCCTCCTGGGATAGGCTCCAGGTCCCCGCGACCCTGAATATAGGATAAAGTGGTATAGAAGATGAGTGAGTGAGTGAGTCATTTCATATGAAGAAATAAGGGGTGGCTCAAGACTTTAGCAACTTATACATTTCTACTATTCAATACTGTAACAATTCAACTTTTTATTACTGATATTGTACATTTATTTTTGAACCTATGTGCAGGACTTAAAACACATAAAACATAAAATACACCATCAGAAGTTGACAAAATTCCACTTTATAGTATAGTTTTTAATGCAACTGTTTATTTTTGCTATACTTGGCTGCACTGGAAAGTACCAAAGTTGACTTAACATTTATCAGTGCCACTGGCACCACCTAGATGGATTTTGCCCATACTATTATCAAGTAACACCAAGCTGCATCCTTTCCCTGTCTTAACACTCTTCCTTGTTTTTCCTTGTTTCTCTGAGGATCCTTGGCATAGTTGCCAATACACTGCCAACAGTGCTAAACAGAGTTTTGTATTTGACCTGCACACAAGAACTGTACGATTTATCACTTGGCTGACACTCACTGAGCATTTGGCAGTAATGTGATCAGGGTGCCGTAATTCCAATGTCACATCTCTGCTTGCATTAAGTGCTCTGTAATTACTGGGATCTCTTATAAAGACAAAAAAAATCCCTAAAGCTTGCTGGGTAGGCCTATAAAGAGTTATATAATACAGTTTTAGTTATTCAAACGAACAAAAAAATATATATATTTATATAAGATATTTTATACTATAACAAGAAGCTTTATTTTATCTGCATAATATTGGTTTCAGACAGAAAACAACCTCAAAGGCAAAAACCATGAATAATTTATTCATTTATTCATTTTCCATCCTGCATCCTATATAGGATGATTGAGGGCCTGGGGTCTATCCCAGGAAACTCAGAGCATGAAGCAGGGAAAACTATAGATGGGTTGACAACCTATCATAGTACATGAACATCTTCAACCTCTCCCTCTCTCTGTCTGTAGTCCCAGCCTACTTCAAAATGGCCACCATCGCCCCTGTACCCAAATCCTCCACCATCACATCCCTGAACGACTGGCGACCAGTAGCCCTGACCCCCATTGTGAGCAAATGCTTTGAGAGGCTGGTCAGGAACTTCATCTGCTCTGCCCTGCCGGACTCACTGGACCCTCTACAATTTGCATACCGCCACAACAGATCCACTGATGACACCATAGCCCTGACTCTACATACTGCCCTCACCCACCTGGAGAAGAAAGATACGTATGTGAGAATGTTTCTTGTAGATTATAGCTCAGCATTCAACACCATCGTTCCCTCAAAGCTGGACAGGAAACTACAAGATCTAGGATTGAGCAGCTCTCTCTGCAGCTGGATCCTCAACTTCCTGTCCGACAG
>JAOVVA010000026.1:21487301-21497727 GCA_028565275.1 Leiocassis micropogon | reverse complement strand
AAGTGTGACAAACATGCAAAAGAATAAGAAATCAGGAAGGGGGCAAATAGTTTTTCACACCACTGTATGTGTGTTCTCGAAACATGCCTAAAAGGGAAAATGTATCATTAAAGACTAAAGGAAAGTATTAAACAGGATTATTCATAATATGTTGCCCAGGGCTATGGAATATTCTCAAATAAGATAGCTACAGGTAGCTAAAGGTATACTAGAACCTTTAACCTACTGATAATGTGTGTCTTGAAAGTGGATATTGGCCCACATACAATAAAAACAGTTTAAAACGTTAAGTTAGCAATGAAAATACAAATTCCAGGCTCACATTTCATATACAGTATATAAGGGGTGTTCAAGTCAAACTTGGACTAATAGTATTATTATTAATAGAATATTTTTTTCATGAATAAAGACGTGAAGCCGATTGACATTTAAAGTAGACTTTAAGCACAAGTACAGTAATGAACGGTGCAAATGTTTTAAAGAAGGCCGTACATCTGTGAATGACGATCCGGGCCGAGGTGGCTCGGGTGAACGTTCAGCGAGGGGAAAACCTGTATCCAACCACTAGTGCTCTGGGATAAGTGCATCAGTGTAGCAGGGGATTATATAGAAATATAAAGGTAGTTTTTACTCTCATAGCTGTGTTCTGTTATTCGCAATCAAAAGTCTTGGTTAGACTTGAACGCTTCTCATATATTCATATATAACAGGAAAACATTTACACCTGCTGTTATGCAGTTATTTAATCAGCCAATCATGTGGCAGCAGAATTATTCAGAAATTCTCAGCTGTTCCTTTACAGGGGTCGCCACAGCGAATCATCTGCCTCCATCTAACCCTATCCTCTGCATCCTCTTCTCTCATACCAACTAACTTCATGTCCTCTCTCACTACATCCATAAATCTCCTCTTTGGTCTTCCTCTAGACTTCCTTCCTGGCAGTTCCAACCTCAGCATCCTTCTACCGATATATCCACAATCTGTCCTCTGGACATGTCCAAACCAGAAAAAAAATAATATGCAAATACTAATAGGTCAAGAGCTTTAGTTCACATCAAACAAGAAAATAGAAGAAAAAAAAAAGATTTCTATGACTTGAAGTAATTCTGAAACTGTTGATCTCATGGGAATTTCACACACAACAGTCACATGACTTGAATTTACTTAGAATCTAAGTAAATTCAAGAAAATAAATCTATAGAGGGTTCGCTATAGAAGATATTTGGACCCAAATCTCTCTGGATTCTATTCATGTCTACCTACTGAATTGGCTCTCACTTAATGTTTCAGTTGCTGAAATACTCAAGCCCGCCTGAGTGGCACCAACAACCACAAAAACAGCAATGTTTCCCCATTTTAATGTTTGAAATGAACTTTAATTGTATCTCTTGTGCTTCTTTTTTTTATTTCTACTGTTGCCACATAAGTGATTATAAGTCACAAATTAAAGGGGACACATTTGCTCAAATTGATCTGGTCACTAAAGCCACAGAGTATGATCTACATAAGTCAATCTTAAAAAAAAAAAGCTCTCCCACCAGATAAGAAATGTTTTATTATTGAGAAGTAAATTGATTTGCTGTGGCCCATCCATCTTAGGGGAAGAGTCACTCCAAACCATGCCAACAAATCCAATCCCATATTATAACAGCAAATTTATTTCCTTTGTCACTTTTTTTTAACAAATTTGAAAACAAGACTGGAGACGAGTAGAAAGACAGACACCAGATAAATGAAGTCAATGATGTTGGTTTTTATTTTGTTACGTTGTTGTAAATCAGACTCAGCTTGAAAAGATGTGAATTGCCTCAGCCAAGTGGTGAGGCTTGGCATGCCACATGTCAGTCAAAAGTGGGAAAGCTTCTTGAGTTTAAAAAGAGTCTCATCTACAAACAGCTCCTCTCACCCAGCAACGAGGACACTCAAACTGAATCAAGCCGTCAGTGCGGAGAGGAATCCAACAAAAGGACAGGGAAAAAAAACAAAAACAAAATAACAGAAGCTTTGTCCATCGTGCTTTGAGTTTCATATGAGGAAAACAAGCATTATGCATACATTTTGTTTCAATGACTTGTGTATTGGTTTATTACACATGCCCTTTTCTTGTAGTGTACATTAACTTCCCACTGACAATTTCACAAACAGACTCAAATTTAATTGTAATAAGAAGTAAATTACTTAGTTGTTTATTCATGGTTGCGATACAAGTTCAGTGAAAATGCACCCCCAAACCGTCTTTGTAAAACTTGTAGGCCCTTAGGACCCCACTGGCACGCTTAGTACAAAGCTGATGGTTGCAAAATAAGCCAGAAACCGTAGAACAGTTATAATATTTAATTATAAAAAGAAATGCTGACATTATTTAACACATTTGAAGTAAAATCCAAAAGAATTTGGCAGCAAATGATGAGGTCATGTAAGGCAAACTGCACCGCCACAAATGCACACGCACATTTTACACACACGTGCACGCATGCGCGCATGCACGCACTCACGCTCTCGCACAAGGTAACGGACACTTCCTGGGTAAAAGATGACAGTTTCCTGTTCAAAAGGGCTTGGTGAAGTGGCACATTGTGAACGGCCATGTGAGGACTGAAGGAGGTAAAATTAAAAGTAGCCCTGGGTTTCTTTCCATTCCTCGCTCGTTCTCACTTTAGTCATCTCCTGCTTTCATTCCTCTCACCGATCCTTGGTTACGCATCTGTAAAGATAAATACACACAAAGAATTTGAGCTATGTTTATATTTGTTAGAAAAAGCATTTACAGTTACTGATTTGTCATTTTTCATCATATTTTAGGTCTATGATAGATTTAGTGCTATAACGAAGTAGATTTTGATACATTTTAGACTTGTATACACTCCAAGTGTGTGGGCTGAGGCTCACGGTGGGCTGCATTAAAGATAAATTCTTGCCTCAGGTCTGTGTGTGAAGTTCGCATGTTCTCCCCATGCTTGGTGGGTTTCAGCCTGTTACTTCGATTCCCTCCCACAATACAAAAACATGCAGAGTAGACTAGTTGGCATTTCTAAATTGCCCATAGTATGAGTGTCTGTGCCCTGTAATCCATTGGCACCCCATCCAAGGTGTACCCCACCAAGTCACCTGGGATAGGCTCCAGGCCTCTCATGACTCTGTACAGCGGTGTAGCGAATGAGTGAGAGAGTGAGTCCCACAACAAGCTGACAAACATCAGCGTCAATCACCAAAGCCTTGCCTAGACAGTCTGCTTAGAGAGTCAGTGCCGATTTCATCAAAACTATGATTCAGACATACAGTAAACCACCAGATGGCAAAGCAGAATTTGTAAACACTCTGGCATGTTCATGCTTGTTATCTGTAAACACATTGTTCTCAGGAAGCTGGAGAAAGGGACGCCCCTGACGGATATCAAATCGTTCTCGTGATTCCAACTTTTCAAATCTCATAACTGTACGAATATGCCATTTCCTCAACTTGTGCTAGAATGTAAGGGACACTGTATCACGTTTTTTACCTGGTCTAGTTCTCGCTGCGTCTCCTCCTCCATCCTGCGGATGTCGTCCATGGTCAAGTCCACCCAGCGGTCCAGCCAGCAGAACAGCTGCCGGTGAAAATTGGTAAAGAGCCTCTTCTCTTGCTGCTCAAAAACAGAGAACATGACAAAGCAAAATAAGTGTAAAGATGTGTTATGTTGTGCTTCTCTTACTCTAATATAGCTCTACACACACACAGAATGTCACACTAAGCGTGAGGAGGTGAAATATAGCAACAAATTGACTATGCAGAAACCAAAAGTCCTGGGCCAAAAGGTAAAAGGAAAGGTTTTTACCTTGTGAATGAAGTTCTCCACACGGCCCTGCAGACCCCACCAGCGAAAATGTACAGTCACCAACTTATACGCAGTCATATAGGGACAGTTACTGCTATGAAGCTCTTTCTGCAGCAGAACCAGAGAAAAACAGAGGGCATTTCAAACATTTGGAAAATTTGTGTACACATAAAGAGATGTGTGTATAAGTTTGTGCGTACCTTCCATCCTGGTCCCAGTGGCCCCCTGCCAGTCTTCTCAGAGTGAAAAATAGCAGGATCCTCCTCTGCCTTGTAGTCCTGAAAGACAAATTTATTTCAACCTCTTAAATTTTTCACAAAATTTCTGAAGCTTGTATGGTTTTTAGCTTGTTGCATCAGCGAGGGTGGAAGAGTTTTTTTTAATCACCAGTATGTACAGAACAGAACTGTAAAGTTTACGGATACGATTTTAATACGCCTGTTTAAATTGGTTATTCATACATTCCTAAGACTTGATGGATGGATATTGAGTTGACAAATAGAAGAGGGGAGAAGCATATTAATATGGTAATCAAGGAGCAAATAAACGAATTGATATGTAATACAGATAAACAGAAATAAACACACACACCAAAAGCCTGTCACAGTTCCTTTCTTGTCATATTTCCTCCCTGAGGTCTTTTGGATCTAAAGCATAATCATTTCTGAGAAAATGATTGCAGGGTTTGAATACTGATGTTTTAACCAGTTAAACCAGGTATTCCAATACTTAAATGGTATAGTTACTAAACCAAATCCAGAACTTTATACTGGTTAAGTGAAATAAATCCTGTCAAAACAGAAGTAATTCTCCAGAGGATGTGCAGTGCTGACCTGTGATTAAATACTGGATTTGTCAGTTTGTAAAGTACTACTTTACAGTGTTATGGCTTGTCTTACATTACAACGTGTGAGGAGCTGTTGACTGGAGAGGACAAACTACTTGGCACCAGTCAGAGCGAGCCAGTTGGCCTGCACTGAAGTTGGCAAGTGGCCTGAGTTAGATCTCAGATGATGGTTGCCCATATTAATTTAGCACTCAAAATGTATTTTAAAAAACTCTTCATAATTTCCCGACTGTGTGTATATTACCTGTAATAAATTGCAGCCTTTGGTGATTAAATATTTGCACAAGTCCATATCGAAATTTAGATTTTTCTGCATTAATTGTGCAGAACTAGTGGTAATGTAAATTTGAATATATGCAATATGACCGAAAGATTTGTCTTAAATTATGTTTGGAATGCCATTTGAAATGTAATGGCATTAAGATGGCATTAAGAATTGTGAAAATGTTAAGTGCAAACCATTTGTGAAAGTTAAAATACAACTAAAGAAAAATCTGATTCAGCCAAACTCTATGATGGATTTTATGTAAATTAAGTAAAAATTAAAAATAATAAAATAAAAAACTACATTAAAGCTCAGCAACAATTGTGTGGGTAATTAATTCCTGTACTATTCTGTATTATGTAATTCTGTATTATGTATGTGAGTAAATTATTTAACAGTGAAATATTGAACTGTTAAATGTTTTTGAATTGAATGTGAATGATAAAATCATAAGATGGCCTACTTTTGTTAATAATACAATAATTTTAAGGGGAAAATAAACCCTTTGACAGGGTCACTGCAATAATCCTCAACACTGCTGTGCAATACCATCTGATTAAAAAAGGTTTTGTTGACATTTCTTTGTTTTCTAACTTGAATTACAAATCATGATAAGCTGGTGATTACCGTCTAATCAATAGTCTGGTCCATTTCTGGCTTTACCCATAAATCCCATTTGCCACTATTAGTAACAAATCTCATTTAAAGGTCCCTATGGGATTACAGATTTGCACCCTGCTGCACTAACTGATAACTTAAAATTCCTGTCTGACTTACCGCATCGTCCACCTGAGAACGATCACCGATATCGATCGGCACTACTTCAGTCTCCTCCCACTCTTCAGGGGGAAGGCCATGAGGCTAGAGAGAGAACAGAGAGGAAAATTTTTTCTCTATCTTTTTTAAACTAAACAGAAAACACTACCTTTAGTCAGTGCGACACATTCACAGAATCTCATCGACTTACGTTATCAGTTGTTCCCAAGTCAGGTTTGTGCCAAGTCTCAATCTTAATGAAAAAGTCATCTTTCATGTACTCATTCTGGAAAAAGGGACACATGATGCATCACAAACAATAGACATGATATTTCATAATTCATTTTCCTATACAGCTTGCTACAATGGTGGCTTCTTTATACTAATAAATAGACATATTTAAATATAAAAAAAAATAAAAGTCACAAAAAAAAGAAACTCACTGTAACAACTGTGGGAGTCATATTCCAGCATGAAAGAAAGGAATGAAAAAGGGTGATTAATGATGCAAATTATACTAAACTCTACTTATTGTATCAGTACATATCTGAATACATTTTATTTGAGCAATGAGAATTAATACGGCTCATGGTTTAATGTATACTGTATGTAGGAGCTGGTTAACAATTTGTGATCAGTGGCATTTCAAGCGCATTACAGGTGAGATCAGCACTTAAACAACATGGAGTGTCTGAATTCGCCTACTGTACTTGTTAAAAAGTAATACAAGTAAATAGTTTTTTTTCTTAAATCAGACTCAAAGCTGCTCCCACAACTCACAATTTCATAAGTTGGGACCTGGAATATGCCAGTGCTATCAGGGAAGAAGCCTTCCATAGATGTGATAAGCTGTCTATACCAACTGAAGCAACCCCAGATCATAACACTGCTTCTAGAGGCTTGTACAGTGACCACAATGCATAATGAGTGAATCGCTTCATGTACTTCTCTTCTTACCCTGACGCACCCAACACTCTGGTATAGAGACAATCTGAACTTTACAACTAAATCTTTATAGAGGCAGGTAAAATCTAAACGATAATGTAAAATACAATATAAATACTACAATTTATTCACATGTGCCTTTTACAACTAAACAAACAAATGTCAATGGTATAATTCTACAGCATTAAATATTGGTCCTCAAATAGCGCACAGTTCTTGTAAATACACACATGTACAGATCTACCACATGTACTACAGTCACCTCTAACTTTAAACAAGACACATTATTTTTAAGATACCCACTAGTGCGGCAGTAAGGATAGGCGTTCCAGGCTTCCTCGTGAAACACCAGCGCACCCTCTGGGGCAACCATCTGAATGAAGCTGGGCACCTTGCTGTGAAACAAAGACAAAGTGTTTACCACTGTATGTCAAATTCTATGGTGATGAATTGTCTGTGTACAATCTGAAACATAACTTTATAATAAAACAAAGTTTTGTCATGACTATCAACTTGCTGGTCTGATTTAATAAAGATGGTGTATGATTTCTGGCTGATCATAAACAAAAATGAAGAAGAAGAAGAATGCACAAAGAGTGGCCAAGCAACCTGGCAAAAAAAAGATGTCGAAAAGACTTTTGCAGGGGAGAATTACAACTGAGGTGATCCAAAGGCTATTCCGAGTATATGTGGAGACAAACAGTGCGCACCCAAAACACATTAATGACATTAAGAAAAGGAGGTGCAAACTATTGAAGCCAGGAATCTTAAATGTTTAAATAAAAAAAAAGAAAGAAAGAAAAATATATCCACCACAGATTCATGTTTGTATTGGACTCCTACAACCAGTTTAACAGGCTAAAAACTTACACCGTAGCAAACATCTTAGCGTTTCAGGGGTGTGATTTCTTCACAAAAAACTTTGGAGTTTAGTTATTAGAGGTGAAAACAAATGTAACTGGAGGTGAAAAAAAATTTGATAAAATTACTTATGAAGACAAACAATACTTCAACACAGCAGATAAAAAAAATCTGACCATCACCCTTTTTATATTCCTCAAACTTATCCTTCCAATTAAATTAGGAGAAAACGTTTCCCGCTTTCCTGATGTATACGTTTTGCACGTTTACAAGCACTTCCTCTATTCTGGAAAGTGCTAGAATACATTTAAGAGCACAGGCTTCTAAACGCCCAGCACATCTAGACATGTAAACAACCTCAGGGTGTTTCAACACAAGCAGAGAAAAAAAATAACTTTGTTGTGACACAGAGGGCAGGTCAATATCGGTTAAGTAACTTTGCTAACGTTAGCAATACTTATTGGGAAGATTAAAAATCTTCAGCGTATACATACAGTAGCTACGAGGATGTCATGCACTGCTGCTTGCTTAAGCAGTCTTTTATGTAGTTAAGTGAAAAAGTGTATTAGGGCAGTTGATTACCAGTATAAATTAAATACAAGTCAAACTTATCCGTTCTCCGGCTGTAGAATTTATTTTAATTAACGTTTGGAAAAGAGAAAAAAAAAATTACATAATCTCTCTCTTTTCAATACACTTTGTCAACAAGCTTTCGCATTCCCTCAAAAAAATGTTTTAGGCTGAACCGAGTCCTCGTTTTCATAATGCTGTTTTCAGGTAACCTAACAGGTGAAAGCAAGATCAGGCTGATTACATCACTCTTGGAAATCAGCCCCGTGTTTAATCCAAAGTTTAGGCTTCAGCTCTTTGATAAGCATCTCACTGTAACAAGCACTGTTTACTGTTGAATTTTTTTCCTGATAATGTTCCAATACTGGCATCTCCTGGGTAGAGGGTTCAATTCCTGCCTCTGGTCTATGTGTTTGGAGGTTCCATGTTCTCTCTGTGCTTTCCTCTGGGTACTCTGGTTTCCTCCCACAGTTCAAAGACATGAAGATTAGGCTAATTGGCATTCCCAAATTGCCTGTAGTGTTTGTGTATGTGTGTCCTGTGATGGATTGGTGTACACTGTCTCGTGCCCAAAGTCTCCTGGGATAGGCTCCAGGCCCCGCAACCCCCTACAGTATAAGCAGTATGGAAAATGAATGAATGTTTCAATACTGAACATTGAAAATCCCAAAAATCTGTAAGCATCAATTTTCCATCTGATGGTTCTCTTTTTTTGGTCGTCAATTAAGGTTGTTTCGGTGTTATACTCTGATGTTTACTCTCAGGCTCGTAGTGATGTATCCATGTCTCTTCACCAGTAACAATTATCTTTAAGAAACTTTCACCTTCATCATCAGTCTGAAGTTTGTTTGCAGGCATCCAAATGCTTTTGCTTTGCTCTTCTATAAGTTGTTTCAGCACCAGGTAGACCCTTAGACCATCAGACCACCACCCCCCCCCATTTCACACAAATCACAAGCTGGGCGTCCATTTTGCTCACATCACAGTTACAAATCAACTGATGTAACACTTTCACACCAGCATAGTAGCGACTGAAGCAACAGTAGCTTTGAACGAAAAGCTCCGATAAGACAGTGCAGCCTACCAAAGTTTTCATATAACGGAGTGCAGATATTTTTTCACTCTTATGCATGGTCTTAAGCAAGTATGGAGTCTTTAGTTCAATGACTGGAACTAACTTGAGAAATTATTTCTCTAAGTACATATGGAGACTATGTCTATTATAGTCTATGACTATTAGGACTAAATTATTTTCCAAACTAACAAGACATATACGTACCTGTGTATGTGATAGATTTTGTGTGTATACTGGCCCTTCTCCCCTTCTTTCTCGTACGGTTCATTTCGGAGCACTTCGATCCCTTCGCCCCCTCCTGTGTTGTTCTTACTGGCCTCTGCAACCGAGTACAGCTGGCCAACCTGGTACTGGAGGAGAAGACACAAACAACTAACAGCAAAGAAGCACAACAAGTGCTTTAAACACAAGACTGCAGATACGAGTGGCCTCTCAGGGGCCAAAAGGCCACGGTTTCACACTCTTAACACGCTGTCCTGAATCATAGTGATTTTAACTCTTACACACTCATCGAGCTGTTATTCAAACGATGCATTTACACCAGCACAAGTCAGATGCGTTACACAGGACATGAACTCCAGCATTAAGTAGAAATCATGCAGCTATCTATCCCACCAGCTGTCATAATGAGCTGATCTCCAGATCTAAATTAATGATGAGTGATATGATTCTGGACTTTAACTTACCTCTTCTACCGAGCATGGCAACACCACTTGACTGAAAAACAAAACAAACAGATTTTAAAAACCTTGGCGAGCTAATACACTGACCAGTTTTTTCTTTTTCTTTCCTACCTGCATTCCCGTTAGTCCCGCCTTCTGCATGATGATTGGCTAATATTTTATCCCCGCAGCCAATCCGAAACATTAAACAATGATTCCATGAGGTGACTGACTGCGGGTATAAACTATTAGCCAATCCTAGTGCAAGACGCGATATTTCCCGGAATATGGGTACAGGAGAAATATCAACGCCTCGCTTTAGTAACCGGGTGTGAAGCCGCTTTCCGCCCCGTTAGCTGGTTAGGCTAGGTTACGTTATTTATTTCCGTTACTTCCGTTACATGAGTGCGGTGTAAAAATAAAAGGATTATTTATAAACCGGATATCGTTTCGTTACGGTTTTGTTAAAACCGCTCCAGCATGATTATATGTAAAATAATTAATTTCGCTATTGTAGCATTAGCCAGGTTTAGCCAGCAGGCTACATTTTCTCACCCTAATGCTAATGCTAGCGCAGGACAAATAAGCAGCCCCCCCCCCCCCTTCTCCCCAACCCCCCCTTAAGAAACAC
>JAOVVA010000026.1:21444871-21475682 GCA_028565275.1 Leiocassis micropogon | reverse complement strand
AATGTAGAAAATAAATCACTAAACAAAAAAAAAGAAATTTGCAAGTGTTCTAAAACTTTTGAACGGTAGTGTATATTATATTATATGTAATATTGAGTATATTATGAGTAATATTCTCAATATTATATATACACAAACAGTATTTACATATGATATATATAATATATAATTTTTTTGTGGGAGGAATATATATATATATGTATGTGTGCATGGTGGCTTAGTGGTTAGCACTATAGACTTGCACCTCAAGGTCCCGGGTTCGATTAACGCATGTACTCTGTCTGCATGGACTTTGCATGTTCTCCCTGTGCTTGGTGGGTTTTCTCCCACAGTCCAAAGACATGCAGGTTAGACTACTTGGTGTACCCAAATTGCTCCTAGTGTGTGAATGTTGACCAGAGGTCCTATTATGGGAATAAATACAATGGTCACCATTGGCCTCCACGGTCCCTAGTTGGACTACAGAGGTTCCTAGATGGATGGATTATATACAGTAGTCATATACTGTATCAACATATCACATTATAAATGTATTACAAATTAGGAAGAAATAAAAAGAACATTAACGAAATGCAATCTAATTAGTAAATATGTACAATTTAGAGGTAGAATAGATATAATTTGTAAAATGTGATTTACATAAGGGCAGTTATTGTCAGAGGGTCAAATTCAGACAAAAAGACACTGCTGTACATTTTCTGTTTGTTGTGTATGCGAATTCAGCTGAAATATCGCACCTCATATGTAGTATCATGAAAATGAGTGAAAATATTTTTTTCACAACAGAACAGAATATTTAAAAAATATTGTCTGTGCCCTGCGAAGAGCTTCACGGTCAGTGCATTATTCTCCATCCTAATCCCCCTTGACTTTCCCTGAGCCCCTCACACTCTTTCCCAGTGTATCGCGAGAGACTGAGTGGGACAGGAGGCAGAGAAATAATCATATGCTTATAACACACCAAGAGAGCAATATACACGTGTTATAGCTGATATATGATTTATGATTAGAACGCCGACTATTTATTGATGCATAACGTTAGACGCGGTGGCTAATCAATGTGGAATGAGGACTAATACTGGACGCAACAACACTGGCTTCTTGTCTAAACAACTAGCTAGCTATGTAGCCGCCGAGCTAGTTAGCTAGCTAGCTACATCTGCAACAACCATTTACGTAGGTTAGTTAGCTAGCTAGCTAGCTAGCTAGCTAAAGCTACTCCAGAAAGCCTCTGTTTAAAATAAAAATCCTGGTCCTGTTCAAGTTTTTTTTACCCACCCGAACAATAAGGTAGGACATATTCTATGACTATACATGAAGTAAATATGGCTAGCTAGCTAACTAGCTGTCTAGCTAGCAAAGTGCCATAAAGTTCCAGGCTAGCTTGTTCAGCCGTAGCTCGTTATTTAGCTAGCCTGGGAGCTATAATGCTTTCAGTTCTCTTGTGTGTTTTTGTTATTGTAACGTTAGCTAGAGCTTCGTATATGACAGCTGTTTATTGTTATGGCAGCGAGGCCTGTGAGTGTGCGAGGTTAATTGTTGTTTTCCACCATGTCTAGCTCACACAAGCAAAGCGCCGGTCTCCAGTTACACCCTGACCCGAAAATGGTGAGTCTGCCCCGGGGTTTTGTTTTTAATATCATCATGTTTTGGTAGCAACTAGTTGCGTGAATTAATGCTATCATTGTTTCATAAAACTTGTTCTCTTCTAATTGATAAAGAACAAGAAAGAAATAGTAAGTAACGTGTGTGTGTGTGTCATAACTCGGAGCTGTGCACCTTTCATAACAACCAGCTTGTGAGTAATTACATGCGTTGTAGCAATCAAGTCACTCAAAGCTAGGCAGCTAACGCTAGATAAGCCATTACTACTGAGTTCCAGATTTCTAGTTGTTAGTTTTGTTATCACCATCATAATCTTCAAACCACTACTACTGAAATGAAAGTGTACGGAATAAATCACTGAATACTTAAATCATGTGACGATTCTCAGTCATCCAGGTCTGGTTATCTTGAAGTTGAGTCATTTCAACTTGATTTCTTTCTTCTTAGTTAGAAGGTAGTTAGGTAGTAGTTAGGTTAGGTAGTAGTGGTTGATAGACCATCAAACCAAGAAGCCCAATCACGTCCCTAAAAGAAAGAACTCCAGTTGACTCAAATTCCAGATGATTAAATCATGATTAATCATTGGAGGTTGTGGATGGGTGGCGTAGATTGGCTTAGAGTAGATGCAACTTTGTTGTCATTGTGAAAAGTACATGCACAATCAAATGCAGTTTGCATCTAACCAGAAGTGCAAATGTGGTTATGGGTCCATATGTACAGGGGAGAGAGTGTCTTCTGTACAGAATATGCAGTAGGTAATATAGATAGATAGATTTATTGATCCCTAAGGAAATTCCATACATCCAGCAGCAAGGATATTAACACAACAAACATATAGTTACAATTGCAACTATCCATCAATTATGTAAAAAAGGAATATACTATGAAATGACTAAGAGAAAAACTGAACTTAATGTATGAAATATATATAAATATATGTAAAGAATAAGATGAATATGTGCAAATATAAGCAACAAGGATAAATATTCCATGAACATAATAGTGCACATTCTAGTGCAAAAAGTGAGTCGTGCATGACTTGGGTAATGATAGTCAATGCAGAGTAGGGTAAATGATGAGTAGATAAATATTATTGTGAACTGTGCACAGTGAGTTTGTTGTGAAGGAGAGCTACATGTATAACTGAGGATGAGTGGTGGTTGAGGGACCATCACAATCAAGAATCCCAATCACTGTAAAGAGGTGTAGAAACAGTTTATGGCTCTGAGAACAAGGGATTTCCTCAGTCTGTCAGTAGAGTAGCTCTGTGATAGACATCTGCCACTGAACATCTTCTTCTTCTTGGCGAAAGTTCCCTACAAACGTGACTGGTGTTGGACATGATGGATGGTATTTTGTTGAAGGTCCTTCTTTCCAGCAACAGCTCCAGCGAGTCAAACTTAACACCAACCACAAATCCATTTCTCCTAACTACTGTGTTCAGTCGTGTGGTGTCTCTGCTTTTGGGGTTCCTTCCCCAACACACTACTGCATAGAAGAGAATACTGGCCACCGCTGATTAGTAGAACATTTGTAGGAGCTTTTTCCAGATGCTAAAAGAGCCTTGTTTCCTCATGAAGAACATCATACTCTGACTTTTTTGTAAAGATGTTCTGTGTTTGCTGATCAGTCCAGTTTGTCATCTAGCAGTAGCCTTGGATATTTATATGTCATCCCTAGATAATAATACGTCTGTATGATATATTTGTAGGTGTACAGTATATGGTGAAAAAAAGACATATAACTGTGCAAACATTGTGCAATGGATAAGACATGTCTAGAAGATAACATGCTCAACACAATATACATATGTATATGTATATGTATATAAATATGTACATATATTAATGTCTGTATGATGCAGTATATACAGAACAATTTGTGTACATGCAGCCAAAAGAGCAACAACAAGGACCACCTCTCATTTATGTTAACCTTCACCCATATCACATTGACCACAAACCTCTCTGAACACCTTTGGGATAAACTGGAACTACAACACCGATGCCTGACACCATAACGCTCTTGTGGCCGAATGAGCACAAATCCTCACAACCACACTTCAGAATCTAGTAGAAAACCTTCCCATAAGAATGAAGAAGCAAAGAGGGAATCTATGGTAGAATGGGATTCTATATGCATACATAAATGAGTTTTGTGGCCAGCTGTCCACACATTGTAGTCTACATTAGTTATATTAAATGCAGTATCAAATTGTGCGTGTATGTGTGACAGTTAATTTCTTTTATGTTGTCTCTGTATCTTGTTGTCTCATACACACTTTAATTTAGTTCTAGGAGCTTGTTATTGTCGCACAAGAATTTCTGTGTTTTATGTAGTCTGTATACAGAATACACATGACAATAAATCTGACTGTTAATTTAACAAAATCTAATAAATATTGCAGGACATTTGTCACCCTTAAGGATGATTAGAAAAACTGACCCCTGTAAAGAGGTGTGCATTTATGTCATTGACACAATTAAACCATTTTTTTAGTTGATGTTTTTTTTTAATTGCAGGCCACAGATCGACTCATCTGGTTTCTTGGAGAATCCTGAAGAAAAAAAAAAGACCTTATCAGCTCTGATCCTTACACAACACTAACTTCTCCATAATCCTGTATTCTACAGTCGGTCATTATGCAGATTCATATTTATGTATTTAAGGTAGCACTCACTACTATATGTGGAGTGCACAACTCTTTCTAAAACAACCTTGTTGCTTCTTAAATGGGGGGGAACTGTCATCACTCCTTTTTTGGTCCATTACTTTTCCTAGTCCTAAGTAAATCTTTACCCCATGAACAGAGCGTGCCTTCTCCTGACCCCATCAGTTTGTGACAATCCTAGATCAGAAGGCTTTAGTAATTAGTCTGCAAATCACAAAAAATTAATTGCTCATTAAGTCAATTATGAACGGCTCCTTATTAACCCCACCCAGCCCACGGGCTGCAGCAAACTCATCCCCTCTTCCTCCATCCCCGTCTCCCTCACCTTCTCCTCCATCTCCCTCATTGTTGCCCCTTTCTGTGCGTCCCCCACCTTTACCCCCTCCGACTTCTGGCCAGCCACTGTCTTCTTTGTCTGACACGCCAACTCCCTCACCCTCTCCCTGCCTTAGCTGGACCGAGTTCTGTGAGCTTCATGCCCGGGTAGCGGCTGGCGATTTTGCCCGTCATGTAAGGGCTTTTCTCCAGGAGAATCCACATTATTCCTCTGATTCTGCTGCTGCTTTCTGCCGCCGCTTCACTGACCGATTTGTTCGGCATTTTGAGAGCGAACTTGAGGTAAGCGGTGCAGTGAGAGAGGGTACAGGGATTTGGGTCACTCAGTCTGATGGCACATCATTGGAGGAAGAACCTACGTCTCCACCACTTTTGCCACCTGATGCTGCTGCAACTTGCCTGCCCACACATGTCAGGGCTCCGCCCAAGCCACTTTCAGCTCGGCAAGGATTGGACACTCGAGGTTCAGATAGATTTCAGAATCCCACTGTTTTCCAGGACTCGTATGCTCATGCGCAAATTCTGCCACCTTCTTCTTCTTCGTCTTGTTCATCTTCAATGGGTGGAAACAATGGTCGAAGGGAAGATAGGGCATTGACGGTTAAAAAGTATCCTGGCCACTTACCTGGTAATGGAGACCTAGAAGAAGAGGATGACAGCTGGGTGGGGCTAGTGACCGGAGAGGAGGCGGAGTCAGATGAGCTAGTAGGGAAGGACTGTGAGGCAGAGGGTAGTACTCTAGCAGATAGACCTGACGGCAGTCTGACACCACTGAGCCCGGCTTCTGGGGAACCGCTGAACTCCGGGTCAAAGGGCAGTATCCCAGGTACAGGTGGTCACTCCAAAAACAAGCTAAAGAAACGCTTCTCCCTCCGCAATGTGGGCCGCAGTGTGCGCGGCAGCGTACGGGGTATCCTGCACTGGCGGAGCTCCTCAAGTGACTCGCCTCAAGGTTGTGGATCAGCTAATGCCACACCACTGCCCTCCAGCTACAGCTACACTATGGGCCTGCAGGATGCCAAGAGAAGTGCTCAAGGTGCCCCAGGTTCACTCCCCGTTTCACTTTCTCTCCCCCTCTCACTCCCTCACTCATCTTCCTCCTCCCTGCCACCGTCATCCTCCAGCAGTGCCACCTCTCTTTCCCTCTCGGAAGCTCGTGATCGAAGAAGAAGTAATGGAGAAGGCGAGAAGGAGAAGTGGACACACAGACTGGAGAAGCTGCGTCTGTCCCGTTCTCCTCCACCAACCCTACAAGCACCAGTAGGACCCACATCAGCCTTGTTGCCCTCTGCCCTACCATCTAGGAAGACAAGCAGACTTGTACGAGAGGGCGGAGTGAATGTCTGCTCTTCTGCAGATGAATTTACTGGCTCTCATGGCTTTCCGGGTGTCTCTTTCGGGTTGCTCCACCATGGCATGGACAATAACAATGCCCTCTCTGGCTCCAGTGTGGAACAAGCAGGTGGAATTCCACCTCCAGCCACAGCTGGGGCAATAGCCGGACGGAGCACTCGCTGGCACAAGTGTCGACTTGTTCTAAAGGAGCGAGACAAGGAAGGAGGCGAGAGAGGAGAAGAGTACTTTCTGGAGTTTTATATCCCTCCCAAGGTAAATGGAAAATTTGAAGAATTCCTACAAATTGTCTGTAAGGAAAGAATGATATGGGTCACTTTGGTGTTTGGTGGTGCCGTGAATTACCACAGGATATAGAAATCCGAAAAAAGCTTATTTTCTCGTTTCTCCTTCTCAGGCCTCTAAGCCCAGAGTGACTATCCCATGCTGCTTCATTTTAGACATCAGGAGCACCACAGCTCTTGAAGTGCCAGACAAAGAAAACACTTTTCTTCTGCAGGTTTGTCTTTACACGTCCCTCAGTTTCACTCTCACATCAGGGTGCCTTTCTACAGATGTTCATCTATGAAGCTTTTAATGGAAAGTTTCTTTTACCCGCTCTTTACTTTTGTTTTACTTAATACTAGATGTGCCCGCGACTTAGTTTGCGTGGAATTTAATTGCACACTCATTAGCGCATATTAAAAAATGTACAGTGTTGTCTGTTGAATTTTGAGACGAACTAACGATTTTTTTCAAGGTTGATTTTTATTTATTTTCTTCTTTTCTTTTAATAATACAAGAGTGTTTTCCATTTAAATTTTGAATTAGCATGCGTTCTCTTCCCGAGGGCCGATTGCATTGAAACTAAGCCTATATGTTACCTCAAGTTCAGGCAAACACACCTCTAAAAAACCCATTGGAATTTGTTCAGCAGTTTTTACATGATGCCTGCACAAAGCACAAGACAGACAAATTTTTTTATATTATTATAAATATATTATATATATTATTTTATATAATTTTTTATATTACGTATCTGACCCCCCCAAATTATTATTTTAAAAATGTTTTTAATGTACAGATGCGCCATGTTTACAGTTTTAATTTATGTATAGATATTATAGGCCTCTTGTCCATCTCTTGTTCGTTTGTCCCACTGACTTTGTGTGTGCCGTTTTCTCAGTTGGAAGGACAGGTTCAGTATGTCATCGAGACCAGGGATGCTGTTCAGATGAGAGCTTGGCTGAGTGACATTAGAAACAGCATCTGTCTGAGGTAACATACATTTGTTTTTGTTGTTGATATTGCTGATATAATGCTTAAAAGAATAGCAAGTTAAGAATAGAGAGTTAAGTCTGTTTGTAACAAAGTCTAATTTTGGCATAAATCATGTCATCATATTCATCATATCAGAACAGCTGACTTCAGTTTACTGACTGTTATACTTATTGCATTAATAGTTTAATATTAAAAAAAAAATTTTTTTATATTTATTAAGTAAACTTAATGTTGTTTTCCCTCACATGTTCTGTCTTGGTCCAAATCTGGAGGAAACCTTTTTTTTTTACCTCCTTAGATTACTTTTGAGCACATATGAATGTTGAGAAACCTAAATTTAGCATTGTAATGAGCTGAGTAAGTTTTAATTCAGTATAAGATATTATAGTATGCTTATACAGTATACAAGTACTTTAATAAAGCTGATATTATCTGATGATTAGTGGGCTTGTATAAACACATTTATTGGTTGTTGTTTTTAGTGAGCAAGAGGATATCGAGGGAGTGTGTGGTGGCGCACAGATGGACCTCAGTAGCACACCGGAATTTAGCGACCGTCTGTCTCAAGGTCAGTGTTTTGTCATTAACTACTTAGTGTGAGGAAGGGTGCTGAAATGATAGTAGTGGTTGGGATTAGTAATGTTTGGGACTAGCTTTGCTTATAGTTTTGTTTTGTAAATTTCAGTGGTAGTAATTTATTACTCTTATTAAATATATTTTTAAAGGCATGTGCATGACTTCAGAATTGCATGTATTCAAGTTCAAATAAGAGGACAAATACTTTATCTGAAGTTTTGTCAATTCACTGTAAGTGTATAACTGAAGTATAGCATCAGGGATCTTCAGTTCGACTCCTGGAGGGCCAGTGTCCAACAGTTTGGTGATTCTTCAGCTCAAACATAGACGATTCAACTAATCTGTTAATTACTAGGTTCAGCGCTCCCCGTTAAGGTGAATTACAAACTGCGCTGGACGCTGGTGTTCCTGGACTGGGGTTAAGGACCCCTGCTTTGTATAAAGACTATTACATATTATGTGTGTTTGTAATTTTCAGTGTGTTATGGTGGGGTGGGTGGTTCTCCACTGCTTGAGCCTCTTCCTCCTGAGTTGCCACCCCGCGCTCCTCTAGATGAGCCCGATGGTCGACTGCTTGGCGGAGGCGGAGCTAGTCTTGGCATGCCATTCCCGGAGACACCTGATGCCACAGGTATCCCTTACAGACATTACAAGTAAATAGCTAACAACCAGTTGGTCCAACAGGAATCCACTGTGAAGTGTTAATTAAATTCATGCAGTCTATGCCATACTGTTTTATTAATTTTATTAAAATGTTTTTGTATCACAGAGGTCCTCAGTTATCTTTTTCTTTTTCTCAGGGTCCTTCTTGTTTTCAGAGGCCTCAGCAGCAGAGCCAGTGGAGCACCCATTAAGTGAATGCCAGTGGTTCCATGGGACATTGTCACGGCTAAAGGCAGCCCAGCTGGTGCTGGCAGGCGGCATGGCAAGTCATGGCGTCTTCCTTGTGCGCCAGAGTGAGACACGGCGTGGGGAGTATGTCCTCACCTTCAACTTCCAGGGCAAAGCGAAGGTGAGGTTACCTTAGCCATTCTGTGTTAATAGTCTGATCGAGAAGCTCCCTTAGAAGAAGACCTAACTTTCTTATTGTCTTTTTTTTTCTATTTCTCTATCTCTTATCTACATATTTGTTTATCTTTCCTCATTTCATTGTGATGTTAATATCCTCTTTTCTCCTCTGTACAGCACCTGCGCCTTTCACTAAACGAAGATGGCCAGTGTCGTGTGCAGCATCTCTGGTTCCAGTCTATCTTTGACATGCTGGAGCACTTCCGGGTGCATCCTATCCCCTTGGAGTCTGGGGGCGCCTCAGACGTCACACTCATCAGCTTTGTGGGTGCCACTGCTGCCCGGCAACCAGGTACAGATACTGAGGGCCAAAGCTCAAAGCTGGAGGAGTGTGATGGCAGACAGGAGTAGCATTTTTCTTTTACATTTTTTTTTGTTTGTTTTTTTACCGATTTTTGAAAAACATTCAGTGTATCCAAAAATTCCAGAATGCATTTTTCATTGTGTGCATAAGTCTTTATAATCATGAAATGCACTGCTGCATGAGCTTTGTGACATTGAAGTAGGGCTAAATTGGGGTTTTATCCACATATCTAGTCGCCTCCCATTGCTAGCATGGCATGTATGAGTGAACTTCAGTTTGCTGGCTGTGCATGACTTCGGTTCTGAAAGTTTTCTGATTTACGTATTTGTATTCGCTCGTTGTGCATGGCCTGATGTGTTGACTTTTCCCTTTCCCGCAGCCTCCCCACCAGTCTGAATCTCATTAACACTTTCATCCTCTAACCATCTATCTAATAATGCACTCCGATAACTTTTCAACCTTTTTGCTACATTGTTTTCTTTCGGTGTCTTTTCCAATCTTTCTCACTATCATTTTCTCTTTCTGTACCGCCTACCTAATTTGTGCCACCTACTGGCCATACCTCATTAAACTTCCACCATAATTATACAAGAGCCCAACTGTTTAGCTGACTTTAGCTGGGTTTTTTTTACAGATCAGGTCACGATTATATAAAGTACATTTAAAAACAGAAAAGGTGCTGTATAACATAAAAACAAAAAGAAATAATACCCAGTATGTCAAAGAACAAAATGCATGGCGAACAAAAACAATAATGATAATGATGATAATAATTCTCCATATGTCTATGTAAGTTTCTTCTGGATATTGCAGTTCTCTCCCACTGTCTTAAAATATTGTATACGTTATATTGCCCCTTGTAGTGTGCATAGTGTCCTCTATGATATACTGGTGTCTCATACAGGTTGTATATACAGGATAAAAGCAGTTACAGAGCACGAAAGATAAATGGATGATAAAATGAATAGTCAAAGAATTAAGCACAGCAAAAATTTTACTAACAGGTTTTCCTTAGTTAGTTGTTAGTTAACTCAAACTGCGAAAACTGTAAACTAAATATAAACACAAACCGCAATACTACTTATAATGTACATATTAGATAAGAAAATAACATTAACTTTTATTGCCAACCAGATAAACAAGAGTGCACTTAAAAGTACATTGATTAGTGCCTTTAATTCCCTGTAGAAGGTCTGGTGGTCAAAATAGTGTCACACTCATGAAAGAACCCTTATGCATTCCATGATTCCTATCAATGTTTTTACAAATATGTAACCTAGTTTTCACCTCTACAGTCTCATCTATCTTTCCTGTGATACATATTCGTTCATCATCCATCTTTCTTTGTACATACACATCTACCTTTTGCCCCGACCCCTGTTCCACCCCTATGGCTAACGCTTCCCTCCTGCTAGTGCGTACCAAAGCTCTGATTGGCTGTCTTTGTTGTTGTTTGTCGTTGGGTCATCTTCGCAGGCCGGGACAGGGCAGGCAGCCGGCCCACAGTCTGTGATGTCATCACCACGCGCCACCCTGACTCTCCATCAACCCCCATCTCTGACTGTGTGTAAGTGAGACCAGATTTAATAGACAGAGAGCAAGACAGAAAGAATGTAGAAAAAAAATTATGACATGAAATATTTTTCTTTAAGGGGTAGACTCATAGCGTAATTATCTCAGGCTACTGGAAGTCTGACAGTCTTTAAATAAATATGTGGCCAATAGAGATAATAATTTAGTCAACTATTCCAAATAATTCAGTATTCAGCTTAAAGAAGACTAAACATGACACCTGAAAACCTGTAGCATATGTAAGGTGAAGGAGATAGAGATGGGAGGGAGTGGAGCAGCAGATTGTCATCCGTTCACCTCAGATGCACATTGTGTCTGCCTAATTTTCCATCCACGGCTGGATTGCAGTTGCATTAGCTCCATCCTAGTCCATTTGTCGTCACATGGAACATCGCTCACTATAGTTTGTGATTATTACAACAGCAGTTCAGCTTTCCATTTAGTAATTGATCTTACATCACACATGTGACAGACAACAAGCTCTTTCTCCACAATCACCTTAATTCCTTCTCTTTTCTTGTGTAGAATGAGATGTTTTGATAGTTTTATAATGTAGGATGCACTTATCTCTATTTGCGTACACACTGTGGAGACAGGGTGTAGGAAGTCTGTGTACTGTGTGTTGACTGATTCCATTACTGCGACACATGAATGTGTTCCTTCCTGGATCTCTTACGTACTTTGCCACTTCTTTTTTTTTTCCATCCTCTCTCTTTTTCTCCCTTTCCCTTTTCCCCTTTCCACCTCTTTTTCTTTCCCTTTTTTCTCACTCTGTGCAACTTGCCACTTGCATATACCCAATTTTCAATTCTTTCGATCCCTTTCAACTTTCTTTCCCGTTTTGCCTACTTCTTTTCTATCCCTCTCTGTCGTTCTCTCTTCGCCTCTCTCTCCTTGTTCCAGACTTGACCAGCAGACCCCGTAGCCCCCCTCAGCCCCCGCCTCCCCCCCTCCCNNNGCCAGGGCGCCCTCCACCACCCACACCACCACAGGAGCGCGTAACTGACATGGAGGCTGTAGGGGGAGGAGCAGCAGCCAGCGGGCCAGAGGAATGTGAGGAGCGCGAAAGGGACGCACCTCTAAGACAGCTGGAAGGAGCAGAGGCTGAGGAGAGAGAGGGAGGCCGGGCCCGAGCCATTGACAACCAGTACTCTTTCTTCTGAGGAGCGGAAGAGGAAAGCCAGTCACAATCAGTATTTTTAACTTCATAGGAAGAACTTAAGGGGTTAAGGGAGCATTCCTAAGGCTATTAAAAAAAAAATAAAAGCTTTTAAACAGTGAGAGAGATATGGAGGAAGATGCACGCACACACACACACACACACACACACACACACATACGCACACATATACACGCACACCCACTGTTCACTGAAAGTACAACATAGAAACACTAAATACCAGTACACTAAGTGGAGATTGGCTGAGGAAACTTTTGTTAATGTTACACTACATTTTATTTTTCATTGTATATTTCAGTATTAAAGGTGTCTTTCGTTGTTCAGTTGCATAGGATGGTACGATACATCAGCTTCGTGCAATCACACTGGATGGTACTCAACCACCAAGTGGTGCTATCATTTTACACACAGATCTTTCTAAATTCTTATCTAGCAGTACTCTACTGTCACACGTTTTTTTCCGGTACGTTCGCTTTGTCGTATTTTTTGTTTGTTTGTTTGTTGTTTTACCATTAAATTAGCTGCCACCGATGAGCCTGAATTGTTGCAAATTATTTTAGTGCTAGACTTCACACAGGACTGCTGCTTGCCAAAATAACTTAAACTCATTCGTGAGCCAGACCAGATATAAAACATCTCCATGTACATCATTACCTCAGTGCCCTCAGGCTGTATGGGTACGACTGCTGATCTGAGACCTTGGATTCCTTAGAAATCGTCAATTTAAACTGGCTGATCCCAGATCAGCAGTCTTCCAGTGTGATGCTGGAGGTTTACAGTATGAGCCCTTATATCTCGATCACTGCTTTGCTGAAGGGTGCACAGGGTAGGGAGATTATTTTGCAACCAAATCGGATGTTTTACATCTGCAACATGCTGATATTCTAACCAGTCACTCACTCTGATCGCTGTGTTCGAGGCGCTTCATCAGATCTTGTTTTTGCTAAATTAATTTGGTCATTATCAAAGTTGACTGGGAGGTGAGATGATGATGCATGGTGAAAATGATTTAATGACTGCTGGTCAAAGTCAAAGCACACATGTGAAAAGTGATTTTGTTTGAAAATCCTGAACCTGTCTCTTACATCAGGAGACAATCTCTCTCGTTCTATCACTATATTTCTTATTGTTTGTCTATATCCAGTACCTGTATTAGATTCATCTAAGCAATCTGTTTTTATGGCATCCATCTCTCTTTTATTCTAAGCATTTTCACAAGAGTACACACACACATATACATCTGCACACTGTTTGTTCCAGTGGATGAGTCCAGAGGAGGAGAATGTTGTTCATTTACATGAGAATTTGTTTCTTACTGAATATGACAATGAGGAAGACCATGATAATTGATAGTAATAATTGTCTAAATAATAGTATTAATTTTATTTTTGTTGTTTTAAAAATGCATTTGTTGTATGTCTCTTACTCTATGTATGCATAATATTGTTCTCCAGACTGAGTTTTACATTTTTGTGCCATTTTTTTTGTATAGTTTGTATATGTATCCCCCTCAGCCTGTCCCTCACTAGTTTCTCCTTTTCCTTGCTACACCTTCCTCATATTTTAAAGGATTTTTTTTCTTAATGGCACTTGACTCCCTGTGCCTTCCCGTGTCGTTTAGGCATTGTCATTCATTCTGTGCCACACAATTTTGGATTTATCTCCTAGCCCTTTTCACTTTTCTACTTAACCCATAGCACCCATATGACTTCATCAGATCCTTTTTTTTTTTTTTGGTAATCAGCGTTTTTGTTTTTATATATCTATGTATTGCCCTTTTCTTGACTTCTGAACTTCTATATGTGCCTTCTCTCTCTTTCTCTCTCTCTATCTCTCTCTCTCTCTCTCTGTGCTGGGACCGTGTGTTGAGGTGGACTGTGTTGTCCACTCTGTGTAATTAGTTTCAGGTACTACATTGAATTTAATAATAATAATAATAATAATACATGACAATGGTGATATAAATATACTGAAACATGTTTTGGAGTCTTGTGTCTGTGTGTAACTTCAATGAAATTCATATGAAGAGGGTCTAAACTGTAAGGTTTCATGTTTTTTTTTTCTTAAACATAAAAAGCCATTAGGATATCAAGGATTATTTGACTAGTTGGTTCTATGTTAACAAGAAGACTATTTGACCGTGTGGCGTTTCATAGTGCGATCACAGGTCTTGCAATATATTTTAATGTCTTCTCTGTTCCTGTATACATGATTTAAGCCATCAGCTCATAAACTGTCCTTGGTTTTTTCATCAGATCTGGTGAGACCTTTCTGGTATGGCTTTTTTTAATAGGTTGCCCAACATGTGTAGTCTAAAGATGTTAAATAATGTAGTCTGTTTCTTTCCTTTACATGTGTTAAATGAAAGCCAGATCATTATCGTTTTCTGAAGCAGGCTGAATGAAGTCAGTAGTTTTCAAAGTTAGGTTTTTAAAATTAGTGTTTTTTTTCCCCCCTGATTTACACCTCAAAGTTATTATTGAATTCTTGTAGTCCTTAGGCACTTTGAATTGTCCTTTGATTTGAATAGCTTTAATACAAACCTCAGTAGCTCAAAATCATATACATAATTATACAATAATAAAGCAACACTTAATACCAACTTGGACTTCATATGTTCACTCTCTCACCCTCACCTACTCATTTTTTACACTGGTTATTCTGTACTAGATGTGCCATACTCAAAGCATGTATTAAGAAATTAACATCTGCGTTTGTTGAATTTTGGAATTAACTAAAATTTTTATGTGTGAATGAAGTTGTAAAATTGCGTTTCTTAAGTACATTTTTAAAAATATACAGGGCCATCTGTTAAATTTTGAGATTAACTAATGTTTTTTTTTATGATATAAGGGCGTTTTCCATTTACATTTCAAAGTAGCATAACATACCTTCCCATGGGCCGATTATGATTAAATAAAGCCCATACAGTATGTTACTTCGAGCTCGTCCAAAAAAACTCATTAAAATTCGTTCAGTGGTTTTTACATAATGTGTACACAAACAAATAGATAAACAGACAGAAAAACATTCCAAAAAACATCTTGATGTGTTATATTACTCATCTTGCGTTCTCCAAAATATTTTTAAGCAAATATCTTCAATGTACAGACACCAACTTTACAGTTTTATTATATGTCTAGAAGATAGGATCATGGGAGGCCTGAAGCCCATCCCTTGGGACAAGGCGGGATACACTGTCCATATTGTAGGTTGCCATCATCTCATGGCACAAGCACCCACACACACTCACTCTTTGGGACTTTGGAAAGAAACCAGAGGAACCATCCAGAAGGACGGGAATCACACTAAGCATGGGGAGAACATGCAAACTTCACCTATCTGGAAGTCTATCCTGAAGTTTAAAGAGTTACAGATTAATGCTGGTCTAATCTGCAAAAGGGACATTTACACTGGACTGGAGGGAAAAGCACATTCTCGAGACTTGAGGCACAAGGCAGGATGGGGTGCCAGTCCTATACACACACACATGCTCTCATACACTACGGGCAATATGGAAACACTAATTAGCTTATTATGCATGTCTTTGGGTTGTGCAAGAAAACTGGAGTACCTGGAGGAAGCCCACCCAGCACAGGGAGAACATAAACTCCATGCATGCATACTCTACGCATTAATCAAACCCTGGACCCTGGAGGTGCAAGGCCACAGTGCTTACCACTACATCACCATGCAGCCCTAAGAATTATACAGCTTATTAAAATGACAACTCTTTGGCTTTGATGGATCAGGGTTTCTTGCCTTCGATGTGAAAGGCCTGGGTTCAATTTCCACCCAAACCCCCAAGCCACTGGATGCAGTGCCAGTTCCAAGCTTGAATAAAATGGGAGAGCATCAAGAAGGGGATCTGGCATAAAACCTGGGCCAAAGTTGCGTGCGGATCAAATGGTCTGCTGTGACCCCCTGGCGGGAGCAGCCGAAAGATGAGCAACATGAAAATGAGAACTCTTTCTTTATTGACATGACTAGATGCAGCACTGCCACTTTACAAATCCAGGGTTGAGGGTTTGTATCTTGCCAAAGACATGCACTGTACACTGGAGTTTCCTATAATGTGCAAGTGTATGCTTGTGTCTGGTAATAGGCTGGCACCCCATCGAGGGTGTACCCCGCATTTTGCTCCGACTTCCTTGAGAAAGGGTTACCCTAAACATGACACACAGTTTAGATAATGGACTGACATGACTAGTTTAAAGCCTTACCTCTCAGATCTTATTCTTCTTTTTTGTCTTTCGGCTGTTCCCTTTCAGGGGTCGCCACAGCGAATCATCTGCCTCCATCTAACCCTAACCTCTGCATCCTCTTCTTTCACACCAAAAAACTTCATGTCCTCTCTCACTGCATCCATAAATCAACACCCCAGATGGGACTTGAACCCATCTCAGATCTTATTAATAACACATCTAAAAATTAGTTTTTCAATGCCTCTGAGAGGGCAGTTTGTTGTCAGGTTAAGATACTGAATAGACTGTGTGTTTCACAAATGCTGAAAGAACACTTGCAAAGTAAATAAACTGTGTTAAAAGGAAGAACACTGACGAGATAAGGCCAGGACCTGGTTGAACATCTAATCAATAACACCAGGCTGGTCACCGTTGTGCTGCATTTGAGCACTCCTCAATGCCATTCTTCTCTTTTAACCAGCATGGGGTTTACCACTCACTCTTCCACCTATACCACTTTATTATGTATACAGGGTCACAGGGGGCCTGGAGCCTATCCAAGAACACTCAGAACATGAGCTGGGGTACACCCTGGACAGGGTTCTAATCCATCTGAGGGCACACACATACACACTATGGGGCAATTTGGGAAAACAATTAGCCTAATCTGCTTGTCCTTCAGCATGTGGGAGGAAAGTGGAGCACGTGGAAGAAACCCACCAAGCACAGGGAGAACATGCAAACTGCACGTACACAGACCCCGAGGCAGGAATCCAGCCCGAACCCTGGAGGTGCAAGGAGACATTAGTAACCACGGAAGGTTACCAATGTCATCAAAAATCTATCTAAAATGTCACTTTTAAACAAATAGCCTTGCATAAATTTACGCTGTGATTTTAGGGACGTTCGAACGCAGGACACAAGTATGGCTCACGTCCATGAGCTGCCTGTAGCGCGCACGTAGTGCGTCATTGCGTCATTAATCCAGGTTGGACCAATCAAAAGAGACTTACTGAAAGCGGGTTGCCATTATGTTTAAGGCAAATCTTAAGACGTGGTACCGGCTTTTTTAAACAAAATTAAGAAATACTGTTTGAAACTTTTCTTAAGCGTGCTCATGACATGTTTTCAGAATAAAGACAGAAGAAGATTCTGGGCTCTTGGAAAGGAAGCTATCGAAGGTGCAGGGTATTTCTGACGCGTATTCCGAGGTTTAGCTAGCTAGCTATCAAGGTTGCTAGCATACACCAGAGAACACTGAGACGCGCCACAACGTTAGTTGAGCAGCCTAGTTAGCGGATAGCGATGTCTTTCCGCCGCCAGAATGTGAGTATTTATGCCTGGAACAGTCTTTTATGTTCACAAACAAAATGTAGACAAACATCGATTCAGTTACCAAACTAGCTAAGTTAGCTTATTAGCTAGCTAGCGCGTTGTAGCTAGTTTCCAGTTGCCGGTCAACCAGCATGGACATCGTAAAAATGAAATATCACGTGTAGACAATTATTATGCGAAAAATACAATTATAATATTTGTCTTTCAGCAACAGTCTGGACCAAGTGGCCGCAAAACGTCTAACGGACCTTCTGGATCGGCCGGTATGTCACCGACAGTTCCTGGGAGTAGCACTACCAGACCAGCCCCTGGAAGGTAATCTGAACCCGGCTTACTCATCAGAGAAAACCCGAGGATTGGTATTTCATCATGAGGCCTACCGGTCAAAGGGGGTGTGTACATTACGACTATATGACGTACTGTTCGGAAGAGACCAATTGGACAATATGTTATTGAATTAGCAGAGCTATAGACCAATTGAAGATGAGCAGCTATGATTGACATTCAGTCTGACTAATCATTTAACGCCGATTGTAACCATAAACGCCCCCTTTACAGGAAGACCGAACCAATCGAATGAGGAAACTGGCTGATTGACGCTGTAATTGACCAATGGTTGTTCCCAGGGCGGAGACCTACGAGATCTCGGCAGGGTTTTGTTGTTGTTTTTTTTGAATCCATATGATCCAAACGGTGTTTTTTCTATCTCGAGTCGAGCAATTTAACACCAGAGACCTGGAATGTACGTTACAAAAAAGTATAAATATATGTATTTAAATGTCATGCCCAGCGTGGCTGTTGATAATCCGACATTTTTTAGATTACAGCGTTCTGTCTGATCTTTATTGTTACGGTGTTATTTGCGCATCGTGGCTAAATCTAGCCTGTTAGCTGACGCATTGGGTTTGTTAACGTTAACCGGATCATTATTAAACTCACATAGCGCTGTCTAGATATTGTTAAAAAGTAGAAATAATCGCGTGAATGTTATTCAGTTGTAAATCTTGCTTCTTAGCTGTCGCTCTTGTTTTAGCTAACGTTACTTACTCTTTATTACACAATGCCACTGTGGCCATGTTTTAGAGCTGAAGGTCCGAGTGAGATGACTGATTTTAATCCATATGTGAAGTAGACTAATAACACAAAACTAATGATTAAAACGTCGGGTTATTGATGCTGATGTAAAGCTTTTAATAAGGTTAACCAAAGTGGATGCATGGTTTAAGTTGTTTAATAATCTATTTTGATGTGTCTATTATGTATTCTTACACAGATGTAAACACACACACACACACACACATATATATATATATATATATATATATATATATATATATAGCATTATTGCACTGTTCAATACTGTTATGACATTTTAAAAAAGACCAGGTCCTAACTTTGTCCTGACCATTTGATTTTTATTATTATTTTTCAGGAACAGAAACTCTGTGAAGCCTCCCTCACAGTCTCCTCCTGTATGTAAACCCGATTCAAAAATGTCCTCATTTCTTATTATAGTTGTGCTTTCTTGTCCAGTATATTGCTTGTACCTGCACTGTTGCCTCTTTCACACTCAAACCCATAATATAAATGGTATATCTCTATAGGCAGTGTCACAGCTTTGCACTACTGCCGAACCTCAGCATACAAATCTAATTAATTCTGGAGGCGAGTTCTTAAGGTGAAAATTCGTATTGCGATCCAAATTGTCCTATAAGAATTAATTTAAATGCAGATAATCTGTTCCAGCCACACACAAGTATTAACAATATTACAAAAAAATGCATGAAAAACCACATACCTTTGGAACACATGCCTTAGGCAATGTTCGAATTGTGGGTTGACTCTTTTGAAAGAGCAGCTTGCGTTGACTGAAAACATTCATAAAAAATTGCTTCTCTTGGCATTTCACTGACACCAACAGCAGACGTTCGGTTCATTCTTTCGTATGTTTAAAATGTTTTGTGTGCCGATGCGAATTTCAATTCTTGGGGCAAAAATTCATAAGGGAGGGCATTTGTATGCCATGGTTCCACTGTATTTACATTTTCTAATGGCAGCATACCAGGTGGCACACATTCACATATTGATGTTATCTCAGTAATTTGCTTTGTTAAATCTCTTTTTCATACATAACCTGCTTTATTTTTAAGAGGTATTAAGTTTCAGTATAAAAGTTACATGTTTGAATGAGTCGTACCATGCTGTCATTGTTATTTATTTGTTTATTTATTTTAGGTTGTGTGAGTCTTCTTTATTTGGAGAATGTGTCAAAGTGTCATGCTTCGTTTTCTTTCGCTTTTAGGTGTTTGAGGGAGTCTACAATAACTCCCGGATGCTTCATTTCCTCACAGCTGTAGTGGTGAGTTTTCTTTTGTGAACTGAGCCCATGCAGTTAGCAAGTATCGCAGAACAAGTTTGATGAGTATCCAGGTTTCACCTAAGTGAATGAGAACAATTTAATTGTTTGGTGATCTCATCAATACCTGTTTGTTAAAACATAAAGACTTCTTTAAAAAAAAAAATTTTTTACAATAATTTTTTTTCTTATTCTTTTCCTCCTAGGGCTCTAGGTGTGACGTGCGGGTAAAGAATGGCAGTGTGTACGAGGGGATTTTTAAGACACTAAGTTCAAGAGTAAGCAAGACGCTTCTTTGTATTAAACACACCAATCAGTGGACAAGTGATTATTATTATTATTTTTTTTTTTAATACATTTTTTATTTTATTATTATTTTTTATGGTCCTATAATCAAACTTTAAAGAAACTCAGAAATGAGGTTACTAGATGGTATGTCTTGATTTGTGTGAGGAAATATGTTTTTCTGTAGTTTAATAACAAAGGATATAAAGTGAAATAATAACCCAAGAAGATTTCATTTATTATTAGCAGAGAGTCGATTCGGGTCCACTACCTATACAGGATGGCCCAAAATTGTGGATCCATAAGCACGGATGGCCTCTGACCTCGTTGCACATGTGTATACATGCAACACAAGACTGTTACACTTTTTTGTTACCTGAGGTGATTTCCTCTTATAGTGCAGAAATTGTTCTGGGCCATTTTGAATAGACTACTGATTTCAGATAACCCAAAGATTGGTTAGGTATAGATTGTACTTGTTCAGTTTTCTGTTGTTGGCTTCTCATCTATCTTGGGTCTAAAATTACCAAAGATAAATCTAAAGGAAAAATGTCTATGCATCCAGACATTTCGGCTGCCCTGTATATACTCTCTGCATAGGATGGCATTGTAAATGGCCTTGCTCTGCATGGCTGATGGAACAACACTTATGATTTATGCATCATAAGGTATACTAAATGCCTGTTGAAAATAAATTGCTTTAACAGCACCCTTACATCAGAACATTCAGGTATAACCGTTTTGTTTTGTGTTTATTTAAATAATAATATTCCAACAGTCAAAATAATTTTGGGAAAACCTAGCCAAGCTGTTCTGTCTTTTAGTTGCGTTTTGTAACGTTATTGATTTAAACTTGATCACATTACTTTCACACAGTGTGAACTGGCAGTGGACGCCGTACACAAACTAAGGAATGAAGAAGGGGATGGCTGTGGAGGTGGTTCGTCCACACACCCCAGAAGAGAAGAGATCACAGACACGATGATCTTTAGCCCCAGTGACTTGATCACTATGACCTGCAGAGACGTGGATCTTAACTATGCTACACGAGGTGTGTGCGCACAAAGGAATGTTTTTAGATCTGGCGAGTAATCTCTGTTCTAATATTGATTTGGTCTGGTCTGATTGCATTAATTTTTGTGTGTTTGCAGACACCTTTACAGACTCGGCGATCAGCTCGTCCAGAGTAAACGGCGATCACAGAGAGAAGGTGTTGCAGAGGTGGGATGGTGGAGACAGCAATGGAGAGAACTATGATCTAGAAACAGACGCAGTGAGTTAACATAACAGGCACACTAAAATGTACTACAGATGTACTCGAACTACGTTATTAGCGACATTTTAGTCAGGTTTAAGTAAAAGGAGCAATACAGCAGATCTGTTTGAAACAAGATTGTTCCTGTCTTTTTTCTATGTTTATCTGTAGTATGTGGTTAACATTATAAATTGCATCATGCTTTGATAAGTTTTTTTAATTTATATAGTAGATAAGTGATCGTGGTTTTATTTAAACACACTCAAATGTTTTTCTCAGTTCAACTTAAACTGTTAAATGCTAAATCTGATTGATTTTTTTTTTTTGTCTCTTTTCCTTCCTGTCTTTTCTCTGATTAGGCTAATGGTTGGGATGCCAGTGAGATGTTCCGCTTCAACGAAGAAACTTATGGGGTGAAGTCCACCTACGACTCAAGCCTCTCAATGTACACGTAAGTTTGCCTTACACACACAAAGCTAGAAGATGATGTTTGCTCTTCTCTCTGTCTTATCCTTTAGTCTAAAGCTTAAATAAACAATAAGCATAATAGACCAACGATGTTTGAGAATTGTCTGCTATTACGGTGGGTATGTAGAATGGAGTCAGATTGTAATGTCTTAATCATATCGTTTTTTTTTTATAAATTTTTTTTACTCAAGGAAACTTTGCAAATGAATCTCAATCACTCACTTTCTTTTTCATTTCTCTTTCAGGGTTCCCCTGGAGCGAGGTAGCTCGGAGGGTTTCCGGCAGCGAGAGGCCCGAGCTGCACGACTGGCCAGTGAGATTGAGGCCAGCGCGCAATATCGCCACAGAGTGGCGCTGGAGAATGATGAAGGAAGGAGCGAAGAAGACAAGTATAGTGCTGTGGTGCGTGATGGAGGGGAGAGAGAGAGGGGGAGAGACAGCCCAGGCTTCTCCAGTTCTGGGAGCCGGTCAGTATGGCGTATAACTCGCCTCAAATCTTAGTTTCCCATCACTCTCTGGTTCATGATGCATGTTCGTTGTGTTTTCTGTAGTATTTCTAATACATATAAATAGATTCTTCCTCAATTGTTGATTTCTCTTAGGGAGGGCAAATACATTCCCTTACCCCAAAGAGCGAGAGAACGAGAAATTGGTGCATCCAGAAGTGACAGAGAAAGAGGAGGACCCTCCTCTGCTCTTCCCAATCGAACAAACAGACCTGCCCCCTCAAGCTCGTCCCCCAGGCCGCCACTCCCCTCTGGCAGCGGTCAGCCCACACCGCCTTCTGATAGGAACAGCCCTTTGTCAATCAGAGGTGGATATTCTCCCCACCAAGCGCAGTGTAGCCCACCTGCTCAATCTCGGCCCTTAGAAGGAGGTCATGCCAGTCCTCCTGCCCCACACATGCTCCCCCATTCTCTTTCACACCCTCAGTCTCTCTCAGATTCTGCACGACCTGTTAATGGAGGTAAGGTTTTTGTCATGATTTTGTGACTAATAATTACACACATTCTAAAATTCTTAAATTATGGCACTTTTTTTCTGTAATAGTGTCATCTCGGACATCCCCCAAATCTCAAAGGCCCGCACAAACCAGAAGCTTGCGTGCATCCAACTCTCACTCTTCACCTACAGGTGAAGCCACTGTTGAAATTGTATCCTGTGTAAATAAAAATCCATTATCTGCCCTATAAAGTCAGCGATCTCATCATCATCTCCATTTACTTTCTTTCTATTTCATTCTCCAGTCTCACATTCCCCCAAACCCGATGCACCCAACCAGGATTCCCCCCTGAGTGCTCCTACCTACCTGGACACCTCTTCAGTTACCATGGTGACCCCGAAGCCCTCTGGCCCCACCCCACTCTTCCCTGTAGATGGTGAGCAGCATTAATCCTCCACAGTCTTTTGTCGATATTATAATTCATAGCAAAAAGTAATTTTTCCTGATTGTATGTCAAGTTTTCTCTCCGTTTCTGTGTTCTGTTCATTTATTTTCATTTTTTCTTTTTGTTCAACTTTTTGTGTCAGTGAATGAGATCTTATCCAAGGAGAGGACAGAGAGCCCTGTCAGTCCTCAGGACAGCAAGGGCAGTAAAGGTATTTTATTTTTTTTCATTAACTAGGTTACACCATCCAATTTTTTTATTTTTGCCTACCTAGATGGCCTTTTTTGTTTTCCAGCTGCCTCACTTCAGCAAAGGTCACAAATAGAGGAGCTCCGCAAGTTTGGAAAAGAGTTCAGAGTGAGTGGAGTCGAATAATTCAGTTTATTTTATGTACCATCGAGTGCTTTATCGATTTCTTAAGCACTTAATGCTGATTAAAATTCAAACAAACCCCTTCCTTGTCTCTCTCTTTCTCAGCTTCACTCGAGCTCCTCACCCTCGAGTCCTAACACTTCAGCGACCCACAGCGAACCTGCTCAGACAAGCCCAACCCAAAGCACGCAGACAGACTCAACTCCCTCCACAGAGCCCAAAACTGTCTTGCCCACAACTCCGACACAGGAGCTTCCATCGGATGAGACAGGCAGGGAAACGAGTGCTGAAGGTCCAGCTGCGGTGACCCCACCGTCTGTCACACCCACAGGCACACCTTCTGCCACACCTGATGGTGTTTCTCAACCCACTGGTACAGATGGACAAGCAGCAGTGCCACCCCAGCCTGCGAGGACACCAGGCAGGGAGGACGGCCGCTCAGAGGCCACCGACAGAGTGGAGGGTGTGACTGAGTGAGTAGAAGGGTGGAGAAGGTTGCGAAAGACTGTGTTTTATATATCTGTCTGTTGTTAAACATCGACCCTGTTTAACTGTCACCCACCAAATGTGGGTGGGTTTGGTAATTCGGAGTGAAAGCTTGTTTCTCAATCGAACATTATAACTGCTGTCTCTATATGCATGTTGACATATGACATTTTACATGTGCTGCATCCTTTTATTTAACACAGTGTTTAACACTGTTTTCTTTTGTCCAATACAGTCAAGTGAAGAAGTCCACACTAAACCCCAATGCCAAAGAGTTTAATCCTGCCAAGGCTCCTCTAACTATGGTGAGTGCTCTGGCATTCAGCTTTTTTTTTTTTTCTTTTTTCCCTGCCCCTCATCCGCCCGCTTGGGCAACCTTTCACTTAGATGTGCATGTACGTGTCATCTTGACCTGTGTTTGGTGTTTAGGTGAAGCCTTCTGCGACCCCCACTACTCCACGGCCCACACCTCCAAGCCCCTCTGTGGTGCTCCAGCCTCCCGCAGGACAAGGAGCCATCTACAGCCCTCAGTACCTGAGCTACGTCTCAACAATACCTTTACAGGGCCATTCTGTGCAGGTATATACACACACACACACACACACACACACACACACACACACACACACACACATACTGGTTTTCTGTGCTTGCAGCTAGCTAAATCTGTTTGTGTAACTTGCTCTTATCAGACAGTGAGAGGCTTTACTTCTCACTCGTTCTACAATACTTCTTCATAATGTTTTGTGTGTGATCTGTCTTTGCCAGGCCCCTCAGATGTACCAGTATGCTGTGTCCACCGTGAGCCAGGGAAAGTACCCCAGAGCTAAAGGTATTTTTGGGACCTAATTTCCTGAACACCCTAAACTTATTTATTAAGCAGATTTTGCTATAAAGCTTTTTATTTGTCTTTTAAAATGTTTGTCCACCAATGCATTAAAAACACTACAAATAACTTTTGTTAATGACGGTGTTTAGTTCTCAGTATGCATGTGGCCAGTTTGTCCTGTAGCTGCAGACTAAAATATTGCACCAGAGAAGAGAGTTTGTTAACTCAAAATCCATTTAATTAAAGCGCAAGGGCAGTTTTTACATACCGTTAGTAAACCTGCTTGACTTAATCATATGTAAACTAAACTCTTTGAACAAATACAACTGCTTACTTACAAGCAAAGTGAGTTTTATTAGTGCAGCTGCCTGTACAGTGGATACAAACCACAGATTCAGGTCACACTTGCACATGTGAAAATGCCCAAGATAATGTCTTATCTCTGTCCTGATCAGGCTCAGTTGTTGCCCCCCGTCCGGACCACAACTCGTCGGGAGCTCCTATGCTCCAGGCAGCATCAGCAGCAGGTCCTCCTCTTGTGGCTTCTCCTTATCCCCAGTCTTACCTGCAATATAGCCAGGTCATCCCTGCCATGCCACACTATCCGGGACAGGTAAACTTATTATTTAAAGTTTGATGTTGTACAAAACACATATTTACATTCCATAAAACTGTGTTTTTAATTCCTAAAACTGATGAAACGCCCCCCTCTCTCTCATGTCTTTGTTAGCCAGTGTATTCCATGCTGCAAAGTGGAGCCCGGATGCTGAGTTCAGGGGGACACCCTCAGACGCTTGGACATCCTGGTCCTCAATACCCTGGCCAGACCGAGGGACCTCCAGGAGCCCAGCAGGGCATGTATGGTACGTCCCACAAAATTGTCACACGTTGCAGAACAAATGGTGTTCATAGAACTGTCCATAAAGTCTTGTGTGTGTTTGGTCTGGAAAATCAGTATTTATCAAACACCTGTATACACTGTGAAATATAATGAACTCCAGCACATTCTGCATTGTTCAGCTTGTGCAGTCAAGCTAGTTTAGCATTTCATAAACATTTACAATACAGTTGTGCATGAGGATCAGAAACATCTTTTTTTAATGTTCATTTAATGCTGGTGGCACAGTGGCTTAGTGGTTAGCACTGCGTCAGTGGTTACACCTCCAGGGTCTGGGTTTGATTCACGCCTCGGGTCTGTGTGCATGTTCTCCCTGTGCTTGGTGGGTTTTTGCCTACAGTCCAAAGACATGCAGATAAGGCATGAACTGGTGTTCCCAAATTGTCTATAGCATGTGAATGAGTGTGCGCCTTTCGATAGTTTTGCAACCTGTCCAGGGTAGAGACAGGGTTGCACCAGGCCCCCCAGTCATCCTGTAGACAGGATAAGGCAGTATGGACGGTGAGCGAGTGAGTAATTTAATGTTTATGCAAAGCTAAAATCCTTTACAAATTTTCCTACTTACACACTAAACACCCTGGTGTGACCGGACAAATCGACCTCTGTCAATTATTAATCAAATGGGTGACGAGGTAGGGGGAAAATGTCAGAAATTTATGGGTTTTAACATTAAATCTGATGGCTAATATCGTGTAGTTTCTCACCCAACACCATTAGTTGGTCTCTGGTCATGTGTTAAGTCAAATTTGTGGGGTTGAATTTAGCAAAGGATTTCTCATTATTCAGGCTGATCGTAATCATCTGTGGCAGCTTTGATTGGCAGCAAAATTTTGCATAGTGGAAGTGCAAGAGTTCTTTAGCCGATTATGGGGAAACATCAGTTATCAGTTATATATTTACATTATATATTTCATAAAATCTTTCAAAATATGAATATACTTTTTTACTATATGGATTCAGTGTGTTTAATAAAAAAAATAACTTGGCTCTCTTTTTGCTCTCATTTAAAAGATTTACATTCTGTTAAACAAAGCTAAAATGTGCTATTTTGCTTGTTGCTTTGTGGAATTGTGAAATATCAGTTAACTTGGATGTGTAGAATTCTCATCAAAATATCTTTTTGTTTGCAGCCCCTCAGTCATTCCCTCATCACTCAGGCTCCATGCATCCTCCGCAGCCCTCCACCACTCCCACCGGCAACCAACCACCCCCTCAGCACCCCGCCCCTAGCCCAGGACAGGTATTGCCCCTACTTTTCTTTTAGAAATGTTTGTTGTTGATTAATAATTAGTTTGGTTACTTAACTCGTCTGATTACTATTTATAAATGAACCTCTCTATGTTTGTGTGTGTCTTTATCTCTAGTCTGGTCAGTCAGGTCCACAGCCGCAGGCCTTGTATCATTCAGCTCCCCTGTCAGCTCCCACTCCCCCTAATCTGCCCCCAGGCCACAGTTCCCCCCAGGCCTCATACCCCATCCAGGGCTACAGCCTGCCAGGACATCAGCCCCTACCCCACCCCTACACGTCCATTGGGCAGCTCACACAGGTACTGCATGTTCTCTCACACACACACACACACACTCATGCACTAGGGAGTTAGAAAAGGGTGTTCCTAACTTTTACAGGAAAGGCATTTTGCATGGTTTTCCTGTAAAAGAGGAAATTCATCACCACACCAGTTTGGTCTAATTTATATTTCTAAAAGAAACAATATAATTATTGCACTAAGCCACATCAAGGTTTCTAATGATTTGTCAGCATATATTCAGTTGAAGTTTTAAAATGTCAAAATATTATTGTTAGAAATTAGAAAATGACCATAACATGACTTAAAACTGAAACCTTTCGCAGAGACAGTGAAGTAAATAAAATGTTATTAGCCTCTTTAAGAACATCCACAATTTGTTTATAAAAATGTTAAATGTTTTGACTCTAAATGGAGCACCTCAAGCACCAGCACTGAGTAGGTGGAAGGACAGCTGTGCCCTGGTGCCAAGATAGATGGAGGTTCAGCTGTTAGGAAAAATTGTCTGCAGTAAGAAATACAGCTTGTTTTTTTTTTTTTTTGTTAAAAGAAATTGCAGAGCCCTTCGTTCTCAAAATATTTGAAGCAGGAGTCAGAGTGCAAACACCAGTGGCTTCTTTTAAATACACCAATTAATCCAAACAGAAAACATTCTACATTTTCATGTGAATTAGCTGTTGGTTTAAAAATGCAGAGGACTATTCATTACACAGTAGCAGAGTGTTTTGGGAACATTGACACTGTAATTCATGCCGTACTGTCTGGTGGAAAAGCATGATTAGTAGCTGCATGAAGGTGCCTCAGGTTCTCACATTAAGTCTGAGCAATATTATTAAATTCCACATAACTTTTGTTATAGCATTATAGAGAGAGATTTTGTCATTATTAGTGACTCAGTGAGTGATGTATTTACTTCTGTCTTTCCCTCAGGCTCATGTCCCAGGAGCACTGTCAGGCCCTCATCACTCTGGGGGTCACGGGCCTCCTCCGATGATGCTGCTTCATGCTGCTCCTCCCCCTCAGCAGGGCCCAGGTTCTGGACCTGGCCCCCAACACCCCACACATGCACCCCCGCCACCCCAGCAAGGAACTCATCAGCACTACACCTACATTGGGCACCCTCAAGGTGAGGCTTCAGCACCGGGACAATGTGTCCTGACAGAATAATACAGCAGTATTGTTTCCCTTCTCTATTACAGCTCATGAATTAATTTAGTGCACACATTAGTATATGCGCTGTTAACTATAGATTGAAAGGTATGACCACAGTTTTAGTTTTTGGTTCAGATGTAAAGGGAAGTGTTTTTTTTTTTTTTGGTGACCGCTGCCTGCAAAGCATAGGGATCACTATCTATAGGCGTCATCAGTCCTCGTCACACTTTTCTCCTCCTCCTCCTAAACCATTCATGGGATTTTGACCAAATCTTCACAGAACCTCCATTTTCTAATGATTTTTGTTTTTAATGAATAAATTGTAATTAACATAAACATAAAAGGGGGAGGGTCAAACCTGCTATCCGTGACTCCTCCTAAACCACTTATAGGAATTTGACCAAACCTGCATTTTTTCCCCCACTTTCTTTTATATATATATATATATCTCATACCATTGAATGTGCTGTAACAGTAGCACTCTAATAAGGAGGTTTAGTAACACTTGCACAGTGATATCAAATATCGCCACACGGTGGCACTTCCTTCTTCTGGTAGACCACAGCTGAGTATATTTGCTTGTTTGTTTTCCAGCTGTGCAGGTGCAGCCCCACCCTCCCCAACAGCTGCCCTTCCACCCTCCTGGAAACTGATTGAGAATTCAGGCTTCGTCTCTCCCTGACCTTTGGAGTGAGAATTCCTCTTGCTGATTCTGGACCAGGCCCATCTACACACTAACACAATCATATATACACACAAATACACACAGACATACATGCAGACACACACACACACTGCTTTCCCTTTGCTCCAGAAACAGACATTTTTGTTTTTATTCTTATCCATTGGAAGGACTTTCCTTTTTTTGTTGAAAGGACGAGCGGACAGTGTGTATCTATAATGGAGGGAATGTGTGAATGAGTGAGAATGACCAAGTGAGCATGACGGAATGAAACAAAAGAATGAGATGTTTTATAAAAGAATAGCAAGATTTCTCCCCTCCTCCTCAACCCCTAATTAAATAAATAAATAAAATGACTAAAAAAAGGAAAAAAAAAATAAAATACAAAAAATAAACAAAATTTCAAACTCTAAACAGTGGTGGTGTCATGTTGGGTTTTGTTTGTTCAGAATTTTTTTCATTTTTTTGTTTAAAAGAAAAATGACAAATTAGTAAATAAATTAGATCCAATACACTTACGTGCATCTGTGAGCCGATGTACGAAAATATAAAAATATTGTTTGGTTTGTTCAGCTGTGGTGGTGTTTAAACCACAGGACGAGATGTGGTGAAACAGCTGCATGTACCGTATTCGGAATGGGGTTGTACATTTAGATTTTTAGTATTTAGAAGTAATTATTTATGCAAATATTTGATTAAGGCCACAATGTTTTATTAACGTTCCAATATTAATACCACATGGTTAAACAATTTTTACTTTTCTCTTTCCCCAAAAAAGTTTGAGGAAAAAAAAAAAACAAGGAAACTTTAAATATTATACAATATCCTATAGGAGTGCCAATAATTCTGTAATGAGTGCATTTGTTGAGAGAGAGAGAAGAAATAAAATCAAGACCATATTCACAGTATATTTTATATTATCAGTATGTGCAATTTTACTATTGCTGACAGGGGGTGCAGGAGAGACACCACTTCGACTTATCACTCGTGCTTACCAGGAAGCTGCAATAAAAAAAACTATTTGCCCTGGTGAGCATAACCACCTGGCAGCTATCAACTATTTACATCCAGCCTGCGGCCACCAAAAACGAAAAAAAAAGTAGGTGATGGTTAGTCGGCATTCTATATAATATACTAAAAATTTATTGATATTGAGTTTTTCCCTCAGCAAATCGAAACATGTTTAATAGACATGTGTAATAGACCTGGGTGCAAATAGCATCTGCCAAGAAAATATTCCTTGTTTGGTTTTACCCATCAGAATTCAACCAACAAAATAATGACCAGATGGGGAATAATGCAGAATTCCCATAATCACCAAAAAAGAATTATGACAAAAAAATAAGTGAATAAATGTTTTGGGATTCATGGGTCAGTCTTCAAATGCAGAGTTTTCTCTGATTGTGGCATTTCTCCTGGACCAGGGCCAGGAACATCTGCTTTAAACGTTTTGCCTAAGCCTTGCCATGAGATACAGAAACACGTTTGGTGATGCATAATTTATTTACTTAACAGACAACAAAGTTACAAAGCATTACATTACTTTACATACAAAAGCCAAAGAACAACAGATTTTTACTGTAATTATAATAAAACTGTAAAACAAAACCAAGTCATGTTTTGAGTCAGAAAAATGCAGGTGAGTAAAAGTGAAAATTCTCAGGAACTGT